>CM060830.1:78880000-79325000 GCA_030762175.1 Metallyticus violacea
CATCTTGTTATGGCTCCAAAGGAGCAGTGGCTGCATAAGGGGAAGAATCTGGTGACATGGGTTTCCTTTTGTGATGGGGTACTACGGTGATACCATTAGAGGAAGGGACCTCCCAGCTGGGATAATTCGTCGCACTAGGCGGCAGCAGCTACTCGTTCTTTTGTGGCAGTAAAACTGGCGTAATCACAAAATAAAGTAAACTTTTAATAATTTTAGCAAGTCGCGGAAGTCTAACCTACATTGCAATATATGATTCACATTAGCACTGAATATCTCTAACGAAAAACAAAAGACTGACAAGAGCATACATATCATGGCTAACCTCGTCATACTGATAACAAGTGTTCCAAACCTCACTCTGTCTTTTCCTCCATTGTTGCAAGCTCTTGGAATTTTATACAAACTTTGGTTTCCCTCTCGTATTTACAATTCTACAGAACCATTGCTTGAAAATACAAATGCTTTAAAATCAGCACTGTAGAACAAGATGATAAAAAGATTAACGAGAGGATGGGTTTGTATTAAAACAAATGTGGAAGTGTGTTTAAAAAAATCAAAAACAAAAGGAAACACAATGAAAAAAAAACAGAAATGCAATGAAAATTACAGTAACAAAACGTGCTGATTTGGTTTGTACATCTTGAAACATACCGGAGATACCACAAGAAACTGCTGAAATACAAATGGAAAGAGCAATTAAAGATAAATGATAGAAGATAAGAGTAGAAATCGGCATCAGGGGTTAAGTAAGTAATAACGCATTCATTAACCACATATTCAGCCCCATCGTGTATTATATACCTGTTTATCAAAACAAATCTAAATTGAGTTTCTGTTGCAGTCAATATCTCTATTCTTAGCAAGTAGATAAGCGAGTCAGCAAAAGGATAGTAGGTCCTTCAAAATATAAGTCTACTATTTTATTTCGGAAAAAATAATCTGCAATTAAGTCAAGAAAGGGTGTACTTTGTCAGGGGGCGCATACTCAAACTCCAGAGGTTTTACGCGACCGCGTTTGTTGCTTTTGCGGCAAATAATTATATCAAGGACATGTCGGACTGTGAATCATGTGACGTCATATGGCTTTTGACAGCTTGAAACGAAAGTGCTGTGTACTGCTTACGCGGGAGGTTGCACGGGCACTCAAGTACGACGTGGCATATATACTCGATGAAACAAGAAGAGTGCAGTAAAAGTGACTTGCAATAACGCCGTTCTTGCAGTAAGATCATCGGCATATTCTTCAGAACAACTTCCATATCGAAAACTCGTGTGAGATTTACTCACTGATGTTTATAAGCAACTAAAAATTCAGCTCGGATTTATTTGAAAATGTACAAAGATTTCAGTCATAGAACACACTGTCACTCCTAAAGACAAAGTTTCCGCTGTGAGGAAAGGTTTGACGACGGTATTCTGGGATGCGCTTTGTAATGGATCAGGTGTCTCATAGAATGCTGAAGGATATTGAGGTCTTGACGCAACTTTGAGCTGCTATGAAATGCAAAGGCAACTCATCTCAAAACACTTACATTTGCTCAAAGCGAATGGGGTGATTTTTTGCTGTCTCCTACATTTATCACATCTTTTTCCGAAGAATTTTCATTTTTACCACCAAAAAGGAAGCATCTCGGTGGCCATCGATTTTAAAGTAATGAACTGAAATCAGAAATGGACGGGTGCTGCACGGGGCATCGAAAAATTTGTATTACGTTACCGGGAATGATTGGACAAGGAGGGCGGCTATGTAGAACAGTTAAATTTGGGATACAGAAGTGTAAAGTCACTTTTTGAAAGAAAAAAAAAACTTTATTTAATGTAATTGTTTGAACATTTTCATGATAAAATACTCCACTCCTGACCAATTTTAATTCATATGCCAGCTCATTTCTCAACATACTCTTCTTGAAAACTCTGCAAATTTCTGACAAAATGGTTGACTAGCCTATGCAAACTTGCACGAATTTAATTAGACGAAGTTGCTGCGAGCTAGATCTGGAGAGTGGGCAATTCTAACTCGGAATTATCACAGCAAAAGTTTTTGGCTTAAAGAAACAGCACATCTTGCTCAACATTTCTCGATTGCTTCTCTTAATTTGGAAATTAAGTTTCAATAAAAATGCTCTTTGCAAATAGTCAATCAGAATAACAGCTTGTTCATTCTTTCCGTCAAAAAGGACAGCAGGATCTTGCCCTTCATTCCAAAATTCTTAGAGGGAACACACCTCTTATCTCTTCTTCCCTTTCTTTGCAGTTTGTTTTCAGGATCATAAAAATGCATCCATGAATAGTCTGCCCCCCCCCCCCCAAAGTGTATGTCCAGCTAGAAATGTGTTAGGTGTTGCTTACAAATTTTCACTTTTAACGTTTTTAGAAGATGAAGGAGAGACTCGTCTTGCAATTAAATCGTTCATTTCAAATACTGTGTTAAGATATTATGTGCAGGATTGTATATGTCTGTTTCATTACTTACTGATGCTCGTGCAACACTAAAACCTGCTTTATCTTTTCTTCTGTTCCAAGGAAACGCTCGTGCTCAACTTCACAAGAAGTTCTAGCATGTGAATATCCCGGCGATATCCTAAGAGCAACATTCTCATGTCTTGACTGATGAATTCCCTTCATTTGCAGGTATTTGGTCGATCGGTTCCATTTTTCTGGTGAGTGGGCTCTTTTGATAATTTCAACAGCTGCTGTGACAGAAAGCCACCCTGTAAAAGTGCGCCGGACGAGGAGTCTATACATTTCAGACATTACTGTGTCATGAAATAAACTTGTTTAGATAAACTAGAAATGACTCAAATTGGAACATAATAATCAGTCCTCCTGCGAAAGGTCAAATGGAAAATAGTATATCTTCTTATTCTATCCTCCAATAGGAGTTGACTTATAATTCAAATAATGTAACTCCTGCTTTCATGAGAAAGAAAGTTCCACATCTTACTACATTTCATACTTCGATTAATAACGTCCGTGAAGAAACAAAATGTTCACAGAAGAAAACTAGGATGACACTGGATACCGCCTTGAAATCTCTTCGCTGCCATTTTCTGCACGAATTTTCTACACTTAGGCACCAATGGCTGTGAAGTTCATTTAAAACCGTGCATCGGTCCTACCGCATTCCGAAACTGGTTACACATACGAGCGTGATTCATCGGCCTCGCCGATAAGGATTATCACCTTCACAAAAGCCTTATTTGGTGTCAACCTTATCTGTTAAGTAAATAATTGCAGCTGCAACTTCCGCCCCGCTGTGTTCAGTTGTTCAGACATAGCTGCATAAAGAAGGCTAAGTGTAGAAGATTATGACATGTTCATAATGGAATATCGAGCGTTGTAAGTTCTTCACAAAAGAAGGACTTTCTCCAAATGAAATTAAACAGCGATTAGACGGTCTATATAAGAAAGCATCCACCTCATATTCTACCGTAAAAGAATGAACCAAACTTTTTCCAATGGGTTGAGAAAACATTGAGGACGAAGAGCGTGCAGGTCAGCCCTTGCAGATGCTCGCTCCTGAAAACATCGCTCTTGTGGAAGGAGAAATTATGGAAGACCGGCAGCTCAAAGTTACGGAAATGGCAGCAAGGTTGGGCCTTTCTAAAACAACAGTCCTTCGAATTATTCATGAACATTTAAACATGTATAAGCTTAGCGCAAGACGGGTGCCTAGACTTCTTTCATCAGTCCAAAAGCAGCAACGAGTCATCTGTTGTCAAACATTTTTAGAGCTCTGCCGTGGCAATGACAGAGAAATTCTGCAAACCATTGTTATAGGAGATGAAACTATGGCCCTCTACTATGTCCAAAAGAGAATCAATGGAGCGGCGTAAAACTGACGAAGCACTGCCTCTAAGGCCAAGGTCACTCAGTCAACCAAGAAGCTTATGGCCACGATCTTTTGGGACTGTGAAGGAATACTCTTCATTGACTTCAAGGAGAGAAACACCACAGTAAATGGGGAGTATTATGCTGGCCTACTGCACAGACTCAGTGCTTCCATGAAAGAGAAAAGGCGAGGAAAGATGAGTGGTGGTGTGCGCGTTCTTCACGACAACGCGCCTGTGCACACAGCTCTTGTTGCAAAGGAAGCTGTGAAGAAATGTGACTTCAAGGATATCGACCATCCACCCTACAGCTCAGATCTAGCTCCCAGTGACTATTTCCTCTTCTCAAAACTCAAAAAGGATCTTCGAGGAAAGAAATTTAAGCGTGATGAAGAAGTGATGGATGCTGTTTATGCCCATTTTGTAGACAAGACTTCTGACTTGGGTGGTGGATTAAAACCTTCTTCAAAGATGTGAGAAGTATATTGCAATAAAAGATAACTACATTGAATAGTGAAATACAATATTTGTCTTTATCATACTTAGAAAATGGTTAGGCCGGAAACTTATGGGCCTACCCTCATACATGACCATGTTAAGTCGCAAAACTGCCGACATTGAAGTTCCAAAAATTACAATGACCAAAACATAGGATTATGTGCGCAGATATGAACGGCACGTATAACCAATGTTAATTTACAAAGTTTAGTGATTACAGTATCAACATACCCCTTTAATTGTCAAATTTGGGAAGCATTAAAATAAAAAGTTCACACATCTAAGAGAGTTCAAAGATGAATTAAATTCATAAGGGATTAGTTCGTTTTGTTTATTTCCTTCTTCCTTTCTTTCTTTCTTTTTTTCTTTCTTTCTTTCTTTCTTTCTTTCTTTCTCTCTTATTTATTTATTTATTTATTTATTTGATTTAAATGTGCTGAACGCGTGTTCTTAACACTGTGGCGTCACAGGTGGTGGACATTGGCAATGCATGAGGTGCAATTTTAAATTGAAAAAGTAATTTTGGAAAATAAAGCGCTCCAGAACAAATTTGGGTACTTCCCAGCGTATGCCAGTGTAGAGGGCTGGGGAAAATTAGGCAAAATCTCAACCATGAGGAAGGTCCCAGGGAGATTTGAACTGAGGAGCCCCGTTTATGAGTTAGTATGTGTTAATTTAATTTCTCAGAGAGCTAGCAGAAGTCAGACAGTGTTTTAAATGAAGGCAAGTATCTTATTGCATCACACATCAGTACAAATAAAGAATATCTTTTAGACAGTCGCTGTAATGTCGATCTGGAGGTCCATTAGCTCCTTGTTGTGCTCGCGTTTCACAGATAATCCGCTCGTGTAACATGACAAGCACCTAATCAATTAAAATACAATTTGGAATGTTTATAGTTTACGTACATGTTCACTTAATAGATGTATATCGACTTCCTTTAGGCTTTAGCTTACCGCAGAGATCGCGTCTCCGCTTATACATCGATGATAGAGGGCAGTATTACAGGGGAAGGGGGGCATGTGATCAGCACAATAACACCCCATCGGTCGCCATCACACAGTTTTTGTGATCTATCAGGCAGCTCCAGTTCTAGATTCCGTAACTTAGAAAATTTCTAAGCAGTTACCAGGGATCGAACCTGGGACCTCCCTGAAAGCAATCAATAACGCTCACTAAGGAAGTGTTGTCTATCAATAGATAGAAATTAATTAAGAAACATACATTTTTAAGTCAAGGAATAGGTTACGAAATACTACGTAACAATCGTAATTTATAGTTATAGTGAAAATGACAATTTTAATGTTTCAAGTCAAAATGTGGAATCATTTTAAACAAAAGAAGCATAACAAAATATGTCAAATAAAACTAAGCTAATCTTTAATCAAAATTTTGAGTTGGTCTTAAATTAATAGTTGAATCATGTAAAAAAATAAATAATAATAAACACTTTTTTCACCAGTAGTTTTGGCAGAGATTTCTCGATCTGTATTTTACACATTAATTCCTGCTCCATACAATGAGAACGAATAACACTTTTTATTGTTTTTATTAAATACTGCGTAGATGTTTTCTTCTTCTTTTGAACACGGTAATTCAAAAAATGAAATTCCAATCATCTCACACTCCTCTAAGAATGTTACAATACGACTGTCTTTTGTATTAGGTTTCAGACTAAACATTAAAAAGGATCGATAATTTTGCCAAGACGCCAAAAAGTGGTTCTTGTCTTTTATCATCCGGGATTAACTTCATTGCAGCTTTCGTTAGAAGATAATGCTCTGCCGACGCCATACATAACACTAGATCTTCATTCACATATCGATATTCAGTACCGGTCCTGGTTGTATTTTGAACAGTTGCTTTTTATAAGTTAGTAATTAAATCATTTTATATATTAGTTTCATTTTTTGCGTTCTCCACCGTTCCCGAGCCAGGTACACACAGTCCTCTTAGAAGGCAAGTATGGTTACCACTACATCACCAGGACCGACTTTTCAATACGGAAATGTAATTTCTATAAATATATCTTACTCCACATATTAAAGACAACATTACTATAAATCAAATCCCTACAAATTACATTTTAATTTCTTACGTATAAAATTAAACTTTTAGTCAAGTCCCGGTCAGTAAATCGGATATTAAGTGCTCTTTACTTGAATATCATAAACAACAACACTGTACATTATTTGTGTTATATTCTTTTCCCAGTTCTTGTAATCATATTCTTCACTACTTTAAGCGAATCTCTGGCAGTGTCACTTCGATGTTACTTGTGATTTTTATTGTTAATCCAGCAGCCAGAGTGAACTTTTACACTCTCAAAAATAGACATTTTCTTGTAAACATCAATCTAGGATACAGTTTTTTATTTGTTTGCTCTACTCCCTCAAATTGCAGTGATGCACATAAAGATCGTTCAAAAAGCGCCTTACAATTAGTGCACTGATTTTCCTAATGTTTTCATCCATGCCGAAAAATAGATTTTGTCAAACACTGCTAAATAGTCAATGAAGACGCTAATAACATTCTAATTTCAGGAAAATGTTATCGAGATTATACGTTCGGGGACAGGAAGAATCCTCTAGAGCATCAGTTAGTAAAAATATAGATGAGCAACTAATGCATTTGTCCCAAAATGATGTGTAACAACTTCTTTTGTTAGTAGTTTCCCTGGAAATCCCAAAGCATGGCTACATGTCCATTTACCTTTCAAGTGTTGCGCACAGTAAGAATAGACGCTACAACATCTGCGGATTGCAAACACTGCTTTGAAACTTTCTACTGAGTGCATTTTTGGTTGACAAGCACCCGTAATGTCATATGCAGCATATTGTGCACTAGCTGTTGGTCTTCTATTGTATTTCTACTAGAGACCTCAACTGGGTGTACTTCATCTTTGGTGCACCAAATCTCTGTCAAAAGTTAATTACGAGTTAGCTAAAAAGTTAAAAGAGATGTTGCAACAATGTTTGTTTCTCACTGTACCGCTCAACGAATATTTCGACCTTCCTACATAGGTTAACATACAGTACCGAACGCATGCACTCAAGAGGTAACGATCGGAACTTCTATTTGGGAGACTCCCGTCAAATCTCTGAGGTCGATAATTCTGTCTTGAGGTTTTTCGAAGTTTTCCCTCACCACTTGATGGAATACTCGGTTGGATATTTTCTTTCTACTAACGTTCGTTCTCCCATTTAATATTATTTCATTTCATAGTTTCAATTCAAGATGTCAGAGCAGAATGTATCAGGTGAGCTAGGCTGTTGCTGAGCGGCATGGCGGAGGATTTTCCTTGGAGAGCTTCCGGTCCTGGGGTCTGAGGGTTGTGATTGGGACCCACCTAGTGACGCCTCATTGTGACTATCGCAGACTTGCTGACGTCTGGGGCTGTTTAAGGAAAAATTAGGGACTCCGCGTAGGTCAGTGTATTAATCTCCGGTCAGTGTATATCTCCCTTCATTCCTTTGGGGGAGGACATAAAATGTGGTTCAGAGCGTGCGATATGCCCAATTATTCCCTTACGTCCCAAATATTCCCTGTCTAGTTAGTTTCTTCCCTAATAACATTAAATTATGTCGAATTTGATCATAAATAAATGCATAATCATCTGTATTAAAATATTTTTAAATTTTTAAAGTAAATAAATCGTATGTTATTGGGTAATACAAAATGAAACGTTGTTAATATTATTAAGTAAATAAAAATGAATAAGATTTAACAAACATTTCTATTTCCTAAGGGAAAATAGATAGATTATGAACTGAACCCTATGCTTAATTGCTAACCCATTTCTAATCCATTTAAAATGTTTATTTTGTTGCATAAAAATGCCTGAAATTATAAACAACGTCACCCATGCTGTATTACGCTATACGTGGACTAGCAGTTTAATGGGGAAGAAACTTTATAAAGAAATCAAATAATTATAGACTGTGGATTTTAAACACAAAGATGACATAAGCGTTCATGTGGTAAATATAATACTGAATATTTTAACACAATTTGACACAAATAAAAATTTGCATAAAATCCAATATTCATTAATTCAAAATAGGACTCGAATAGTTCTTGATTTGAATTGTAAATGATTGAACAATTAATTGAAGTATATCTATTACACACCTATAGAGTCAGGTCAAATAATCACTTTCTTGACGACAAATTTAATATACAGAAATCTCTTATTAATCTTTCCCATTTAACCAAACAATGGTAGAATAATTTACTAAAAAATATAGAGCACAACAAACCAGGCTATAAGCTACAAAAAAGGAAAAAAAAAAACTACAGCAATAGAGTGAAAATATAAATTTAAAGGTAGGTACACATACATTGAACTGGGTACTGGGTCTAGGTCACTGCTGTCATCATGGAAAATAAGTCGGACTCCAGATTTACCAATTTCAAAGAAAAAATTGTGGATATGCCTTGCTAAAAGATGCGTGGCAGATGATGGAACATCAATACCCATCATTCAGATCATAACCTCGAGCAAAAACAAGCTAGGGTTCATTCAAAGTTGCTTATACCGGAGTCGATTGTGTCGAAAAGTATAACAATAATGAAAAACAGTAAAAAATTCAAAATACATGGCGCTATCTAGTGGGAGGAACAGAAATCGAATATTTGAGAAGAAGGTAAGGTTTCTAGAACAGCTTACAGCTTAGCTTAGGGGAGAATATATTATTCCGCTACAAGATGCGATGCTGAAAGGATAAATGACTCGTTAAGAAAATGGAACAAGTCAACCAAAGAGCTGAAAATTAAGAAAATTTCTCCTGAAATTCATGGACCCGCCAGCAACTTTTGAGAAATGCACTGATTCTCAGATATAGCAAAAGTTAAATGTAGTATAACTTCCTGTTAATATGAACATGATAATGGTCCTTGAAAATTAACATATTAGAATAAAAACACAAGTGCATTAATTGGTGTTGCAAGATCGATCGGTAACTATCAGGATATACTATACATAATATTTTAACTAAAGATTAAAACATAAACTGCAACCTGGGTATTTCGAGTGCTAATATCTACTCACAGACGTTTGTCAATGAATATTTGTATTTGAAAGGGACATCTAAGAGTTTTTCAGGTGGATTAACAGACATTTCCTGTAAAGTTCTGGATGCACCAACATGATCCTAAAATAAAATGTAAGGTAAATTATGGAGAGACAAGGGGTCTCCGCCCCCTAAGAAATTCCATTAGGCAAGATCATGCTGTCCTTTTTTGAGGAGTATACACAAGCTGTTATTATGATTGATTATTTATAGAGAGAAGTGAAATAGAGATCTACTTCAAAATTATAAAGAGAAATACTCGGAAAGTTAAGGCAATTTTCTTCAGGTCACAAGTTCTGTGTATGCTGCAATTGATAAAGCAGCTGGAACACACCTTCCATAAACTTCAAGTGTTCCCCAAAAGAATAAACGAAACCTACGAAGAAGGATATTTTCGTTACTGCCTGAAGTCATACAACATCTAAACCCTGTAGAAACGACACCAAGTTTCAAGTATGTTGAAATAAACAGTTTAGTTAAACTTGAAATGGGACTGGAGTGGGAGATAATGATCAACATAGCGAGAATTGGATGTAATAATGTCATACATATCCATCGATAACCGTAAGCATTTCCCACATTTCATTGTACATGAAACACTTTCATTAGCACGTGCACTTTCAAACAACACATTACAGACTTTATGCTATCACCACTGGAGTGCTCCTGTTGCAAAAGTGTAGTTCTCTCAGCTTACAAACACATCACTCGCTTGACACCCATGTGAGCCGTGAACTAAATCTGTTTTAAACCTCAGTTCTACTTCGTATCCGCTCACAGTTACAAACTGCCATATGTGCTCGAGTGATTAAATACCGAGGGTGCCAAAAATGCATGCACTTAGAGTAGATATCTATTTAATATATTTCAAAGTTCAACCGAAAAACAACAGTAATGTGTAGTATGGTGTTCTGTAAACAGAATGGTGTTGAATGGTGTTTAACGCCCGTTTTTACTACTGAGGCACCACAGGCGGTGAACACTGATGATACATAAGATGAAATAATAAATTAGGAAAGAATTTTTTAAGGAAGAAAACGTTCCAGGCCTCCCGGGCATTTGCCAGTTATGAAGACTGAGGAAAACCTGGAAAAAACCTCAGTCATGGAGGGCGGTCCTGGCGGGATTCGAACCCCAGACCTCCCGCTCACGAGTCCGCGCCTTAAACAGTTGTGACTCACATTATGTTATGATAGCGTTGCTACATCAAAATGAAGCCAAGATTATCGTTTGAACAGCGGAAAGCAATTTTGAAGTAGTATTGGAAAACCGAGAATGTTGTTGAAGTTCAAAGGCAATGGAGAACCGCCAACCACAGAAACAAGTGCACGCATTCGAGACAAATTTGAGACTCGTGGTACCGTATGCGATGTTCACAAGGGCAGATCTGGGCAGACCAGCTACACTGGCAGCACTTCGGGAATAAATTGAAACAGCATGTGCTGCAATCTCTGCGAACACTTTCGCAAACGTTGCTCAATCAGTAGTTCAACGTACTCAGAAGTGTATCGACGCCGATGGTGAGCATTTTGAGCAACTGTTGTATTGGTAAAAGTCTAAGAGGATTAGTGCTCATCATTTTCTGTTTGTGTGAATTCAGTTTTTTTACGTTAACACAGTTTTTTCTAGGACATATATTTGGATAAGTAACGTTCTACGTTAAAACCGTTAGCCTGTAGTAATATGTATTATATGTTTTTATTTCTGAAACAATTGTATATTTGCAAAGCAGCTACATTTAGAATGTTGTTGCTCGCAAGCAAAGAAATTTAAAATCCTCGCCTAGCAACACGTGCGGTTAGAATACAAAGACGATTCGGTGAAAGTTAAGCCTGGTCTGTTTCTCGGTCGGCAATGCAATAAATTAGGATTAAGTTTGCTGTAAGGAAAATAGCCGCTTAGTGATGAGATACATCCAGCATTATTGCGAAAACCTCATACGGTAACATTATAGTGCATAAACTTCTAGAACCGACACGGGTGGTCCAGACAGTCAACGCACGGAATAGTGGGAAGGGGGTTGCATTGACCAATGTCGGGTAACGTACTCTAAACCTAAGGCTGGAACGCTTTCTTCCTTAAAAATAGAACGTTTCCCAAAATATCATTTCATTTCATATATCATCAGTGTCCATCGCCTGTGCTGCCCCAGTAGTAAAAAACGGAGTTACAGAATTATTCTGCGCTTCTAATAGATTAGCTGCTAATTTATATAAAAAAAATGAATAATTATGCTATTTTAACTAAAATTACTACAAAGATAAAAATTAAATTACATACTTTAAAATAAATATTTGAATTTTTCAAATACTCAAATATTTTAAAAAAATGAATAAATGGCGCTAAATTTATAAATACGTTTTTAAAAAATACTTAAGGATTCGGTTCACTTTCGACCGTCATCTACTTCGCAACAATCTTGGTCTACCTCTTTACAAACTTATGATGCTCTCAAGAAAAACTATTTTTGCGCCACCTTCAATCCATTTCCCCGTCAACTGCAAAAGTTTCTGATTCTCTAAATATTATTTCAAAGATGCTTTAGTGCTGCCACTGTATGAAGCACGAATCACCCTTTTGAGAAAAGTCCTCCATCATATAGCGTGCTTCACTTTTTTAATTTCTTGTTTTCTATTTTTGGGAGGGGGAAGTCTCACATCCAGTCAACTGCCAAGGTTTTTCGAGACGATGAGTGGAATGAATGAAATGATGACGCAAAAAAGTTTGGAGTACTTAGCGTCTAAGTTACCCGATATTCATCTTTTCAAGTAATGGAAAAACAACAATTAACTTTACTTAGACATCTACCGACGCATCACGTGCTTCACTTGTCACTAGGTTGATCACTTATCGTGGAAGTGTCTCAATGCAGGGTCATTGTATTTCCAGCGGAAGCCGTTTATTGAATTTTTGCTTGAGAGGAAACAATAGCTACACCAATTGAGTCTTACTTTCTGATTATAATGGTGCACTCCAAGGATTGTTTCCTGTCCAAATGCAACTAGTTCAAGTACTTCTGGCGACTGCTTGGGATCACCGCACAGCTAGCTGCCTTGGGACCCATTTGCCATACAGTTTTAAATCCGCGCTCATTAGGATTCGTGTTTAATTTTACGGAAATTTTATCAGCAGTGAGTTGCAGTCACTAATTTGCTGCTCGGCCTGCCCACTCCGTTTTTAAAGCTTTCCACTCACATATGCATTGACGCATAAAAATATGGTACAAGACTACTATTGTAAATCATTTCTGAACGCCCCTCGTACATTTAGAAGTTGCTTTAGATTTACCAGCAATGTCTTACGCGCTTTCACTACCATAGAATCACAATGTAGTAAATAACTGTTGACTGGAATAAGTTGTTTATTTCCATCAGCATTATACGCATTTCGCTGATCTGTCTGATAACAGGCTCCATGAGTATAATGTCGATAAAAATTACAAACAACCCATGACTTTGGAATTCTTTTAACTTAGGCTTGGTAGCAAGTAGCATTGATTCTAACCTCCTTCAGTTTCTTGCTCTTCCTACGGTTTTTATGAAACATTAAATGCTGAGCAAACGCGCCATTAATTTTAACGTGAGAATTCATGTCGTTAAATTAATGGCGTGTTCACTGTCGCGTTAGCCTTGACGATGCTTGGTGTCAATGATCTATAATAGGAACAAAAGTTGGCAAACCGAATATGAGTCATTTGTATGATGTTTATCAACGTTAAATATCCGCATTCCAAGTCCATTAGTAATCAACAACGAATTCTCAAGCGAAGATCCAGAAACCTTCCGCTATCTTGCTCTTAAATGACGGTTTATCGGGAGGATAACAATTTGCAAATACTTTAAATTGGCAAGATTAAAAGTCCATCCCAATGTACATATTTGGAATTACACAAGGATCAACCGTCCGTGAATTTAAAACTGTTCCTCTTAATAAGGTGGTTTTGGTTAATAGCTGAACAGCGGAAATGTCAAACGTTCTAAGTGCCATTTACTACATTTTACACGATTAGCAAACAAGTCCCCACTCTGTTAGGATTTAACTTAATACACAAAATAATTATGAAGTTATTTTTCCACTACAAAATTATATTGTGTAATAAATCATTGCTTAAAATACAATGGCCAGGGAGAAAAAAATAATTAACAACAATAAGAAGGTTCTATGTGCCATATGATGAAGAGGCGGTTACAAGTGCCATTCAGAGTTGTGTTACATTTTATTTCGGTTATTAAAGGGGAATAATTACAAAAATAACAATATTTATTTGCAGGTAAATGTATTATATCGTTATTAAGAACAAAAGTGCAAAAATCTTCATATTTTCTCCGTGTAACTGACAGGAAAAATTGAGCCCCCCCCCCCCCCCTTACAGGAAGAAATACCAACATGGACAAGAGGTATTTCTTTTCTTCAACCGATAAACGCGATTGATCTTTCAGACGAAGCACAGGTTGCGTTATATCAACCACTGATTTTCCGCTCTTTAAAACTTCAAAACCCTTCCACTATTTTAAGGGCAAGTTTCTTTAACAGCTATTTGAGATGGATGAGCATTGTGCACTTTGAAATGTTGCGTTTATTTAAAGTTAACGGTGAATCAGCAACATTCTTAAAATCAAAGAAAGCACTTGCCTGCTTGTAACTATATGAAAAGGATTTATAGCACTAGCCTAATCTACAATCCTATGTTCATCTTGGGGACTGTAGGCCTTGCTTGCTTGCTCTCTCTATCGCAACACATAAAGCTACTAATATCGTGTTATCAGTGATGCTTTCCCTCGTGGCGCGGGATTTTTCCTACGAGCAAGCCCACACTCCTTTGCCACGCCATGTATGGATGGTTTTATTGTTTTACACTCCACCGAGACCTGCTGGTCGGCTAAATGGCTAACGTGTAGCGCGTTCGCCCATAGGCAAAACATTCCGGCGGAAAACAAAACTGATTGCGCTGTACTTAGGTACCCCTAAATATTTTCCCTTAAAAAGTAATATCATCATGGCATGCCATTTAGAACATTACTAGAAATATGCATATGAACACACAGAACATATTTTTAAATGAAACGATTACATTTAAAAAAATAATACTTAGAACGTTGAAATTTCCGCTGTTCAATTATTTACAGCCCTATAGCTTAACATTTCTTAAAATACACTAAAACTGCAAATTTGTCGATTTTTAAATTTCTGTGAGACGCGTTCTTAAAATGATAAAATCTACTAATGTTCCCACCTAAATATTCTTGTGCGGCCTGCTTTTCTTTTCTTTTTCTTTTTTGTTTTGTTTTCTTCTCTCTCTCTCTCTCTCTCTCTCTCTCTCTCTCTCTCTCTCTCTCTCTCTGTCTCTCTCAAGGTTCTTTCTACATTGCGAAGTTTTACATGCGTGGTGCTTTGCAGTCTTCAAGACTTCTAAATGTATCATGGTTGACTTTGAATGCCCGGAACAAGCCGTAAAAACGTCACGAAAGGGAATCAGACAATACGTTTATGCTACAAGTTTGTTACACAGCAACATTGTACTCTATGCGGATGTACAGTGACCGCATTAATTGCGTGTTTTAGCTAACACTAATGTAACAGACAACACGTGGCCAGGTCATCCCCATGCAAGTGAAAGATGAGTGCTGCTTAGCGTTAACAAATGAGCGCCATACCATTCTTGAGTTAGCCCTGGAGCAGGCTCTCAAAGTCAGATATCAAATAGAAACTAACTAAGGGGAAATCTGCTAAGATAGTCGAGTGTCACAGGTGCAACCTGTTATCACGAAATACATTACGTCGTAAGCAGGATCGATCGATCTATGCTCAGGTCTACCTATAGCAGCTGAGTAATCAAACAGAACCGCACAATTCACAAGTGCAACGAAATCAAATGTAGGGGTAAACAAAATCACACGAAGATAATTGGCGGGTAGGCTTGGCTCAATTTGAGACCCCTATGAAGCGACGTGTGGTAATGCGAAACGCTGCTTTAATGCATAAAGTTGCTCAACCTAGACCTCCCACTCACCAAGCGTTGGCAGCTCGATACCCCAAGTGTTTTTGGATGATGCCTTATCTTCTATAAAGGCAAACTAAAATATAATGTCGGCCATCTTTAATTATTACTGCATAACTTTGGGTAACTTTGGACGGCATTTTTTCTGAATATCTTTACTTGTAGTTGTATGGCATAAGGAAGTATCTGCAATTTTGGAAGGGAGGGGCCAAAATGATGTTTCTATCGTCCCTAAACTTCGTTTCAAATTCTATCAATATAGCAATGTGAATTAACTGAAATATGGAAGCAAACTGAGAAAACTAAATGAGAAATTGGCACATGTGAAATTTCACAGATACTTTTTTGGGGGGAGAGGGCAAAATGCAGATATTACAGATACCTCTTTTTGTCAAAAGAAATATCTGCTCGTTAAACGTAAAAATAAATTTTCAGTCAAATACAACATCGAACAATTATTTCAACTGTATAGATGTCTCTTCTCCACATTTTAAAGCAATAAAATTAAGTAACTTATTAATATTATTATAGAGCACAAATGAATTAAAATATATTAAGATGTTAAATGATTTGGAATAACTGAAGGTTTCCCCGAGATAAGGGTCTAAGGCACGAAACAAAAATTTTCAAGAAATGGGGAAAAAAAACTATAAAATAATTTAGAATATGCTGAAAATGTCCACAATTTTTATACCAGTTTCAAACCATCCACTCATCACCTTGACAAAAAAAATCAACGCATTTATATAGCAATAAACGGAACAACATGCATAAGGGTCTAAGGGTCATAATGATATTTTGTACCAGATTTTACATTTTTCTAACAAGCTGTTACTTAAATGTTTATTAGATGTTCTAGTACATACAGAATCATGTTCATTAGATCGTTTAGTTTTTCTGTGTTGGTAGGCAACATGGTTTAAAAATAGATTGAGAACTCCTGCTATTTTAACACCTTCTTACCAATCTTCTCTTAGAGATTACGGAGAACTGTAATCTTCAAATGGGGATCTTTACACAAACTATGCTGAAGCGCAATTAGGAGATTTGCAACAGCTCTCTAACAAAGAATGGATTGGTGGGTGGGCCTTACTTTAGCGTTTACACTGCTTTGACATCTTTTTCCTCTTCCTTATAAGAGGGAAATCGCGATGGTATGGTAAGAAAAAATGTCAAGAACACAACAATTTTTGCTCCACTTGTGAAATATAACCCATCTTACCATTTGGTTGTAAAGTGTGACATTCAGAAGGGAAGAGGCAGAGTCTGTGCAGAGCAGACCCTTACTATTTTCACCTGTGAAACAGTTCATGTTCTCGGGGAAAGAATTTGCCCATTGTGCCGAGAAAACGATAACGGGAGGCATATTTTGGCAGAGTGTAAGGAAACGGAGAGTTCAAGAATAAAGCATTTATCACCGCAATTTCGGAATTCGAATAGAAATTTGAACATTTGCAGGTAAATGTTGGTGCATGCGAGATACTCACGCAATTTGGGAATATTTCTAGAGAATATCAGACAAAGAAGGTTAATGGGCACAATGAAGAGGGGAGGGGGAATGGAGAGGGGTGTGAGTGAAGGGAAGGGGGTCTCAAGAGTAAGGGTTTCATTCATGTCTATGTATTTCTATTTAAATTATTAATAGAAAACTTAAATTTATCGACGTCTTTGTATGTATGGATGTAGATTTGTATGGCTATATATATATATACGTATGTATGTATGAGTATGACGCTTTTGATTGGTATAAGGACGACATTAGCATTACGGCCGTAAGGCCCATGCGACAGATGTATTTATTTAAGTGTATCCTAAAATATAAAACGTCCATTACTACTACTATGTTCAACTTTGTCAAGTCCTTTTACAGCTTCATGTGGGCTTGAGCTTTACTGGGACTATCACTGCGTCTTCTACCTCCATCACAGCTTTCATCGGTAGAGTGCAGGGGCATGTGATCAGTACACCGCATATCTCGGCTTACTGGATCGGAGATCGCCACCTCTCCATCCCAATTGTCCTCACCAGGCTGGGTGGACCACGTTTCACATCTCCCTATCTTAGAAAAATTCTTAAGTAGGTGCCGGGAATCGAACCCGGGCCTCCCGGGCTGCAGTCAGCAACGCTAACCATTAAACATTAAGGGTCACTATCTTTAACACCACCAGGAAATAACAACTGTCAAGTTTTGTTCATAATGAAGGTAAAACACTTTATAGAGTTGTGTGGTTGTTACAAAATCTGGAGGGGAAAGCATATCTTAACAAATATTATATTTGTAACATATCCCACATGCAGGAAACCTAGTCCTCCCGAATAGCAGCAAGTGTTCTGTGATACTGGATATCCAAATCTCTCTTTTTAAGATAATTGAGTTGTTAGCACTATTCTCTACAAATTAACAAAAGACGGAGTTCTATGAAATATTATCTGTTATCATTTCTAGGTTGAAATCGAAAGTCTGTCAACAGCCTTTGTTTCGGCAATTGTTTTCTTTAGCTATCGATGTGTCCTGCGACACCTACATGCTGCTTAATTTCTCTTGTGAAAAAATTGAAAAAGAGTGACTTTTGTTATTATCCGTTTTAAAACTGCAGCTTACGTCTTCAAAGGTGAACGGATCTAGCAAAACATAGTGTGTGCTGTGTTGCCTAGTCAGGACTAGTTTTTCTGTGCCAAAACAGACAAATAGTTTGTTTCAAGCTTCAATAGCTCGTCAAATGAAATGAAAATGAATTTGCAAGTAGGTACGGAAAAAACCCCGTTATTTCTCGAACCGCTTCCTTTTTATAAGCAATTGTATTATAAACGTATATGCTTGGAACGACGGAAAGCAAGTGTGCATATGAGAAAGAACATAACAGCTGGAATTTAGCATTTAGCTATGAATATCGGTCTGTGTTATTTCATCTTGTTCAGGCAGAGAATTCACTGTGTCGGTCCTGGTGGCGTAGTGATAATCATACTTGCCTTCTAAACCCAAGATCGCGGGTTTTCTAGGGCCGATGGATTTTTTCAGGCATAAAAATCCTAAGTGTGGCTTCCTTCGGAAGGGAAGTAAAGCCGTGGGTCCCATGTCGTACATTTACGGCATGTACAAGAACTTCAAGCCTGAAAGAAGAGGCCTCTGAGCAAAATTTGTCGCCCGTTTCACGCTCTGAATTGAATGCGATGCTGATGACCTGAAGTGTTAAAGAGTGTCCGTAAATAAACTAAAATAAATTTTAAAAAATGGACGTCTCACATCATTAGAGGACCACTACAGCATTATTTTCGCTCGTCTATTTCACAACCAAGCTACATTGCCGTGCCTGCTATTGCCTTCTCCCTATATGCAGGAGATTTGAGGCGGATAATATGTTTAAGAAGGCACAGTCTTCATTTATTTCATTTTAGTTTAAATGAAAGTTCGCCCTGAATTACTGTATAGCCAAAACAATTTTTAATCAATAATAATAATAACCACAAAGGAAAAAAATGTGTTGGATTTTTAATGGTGTTTTAACGCCCATTTTCACTACTGAGGCATCACAGGCGATGGACACTGATGAAATGTGCAACAGCATTTGTTGTTCCAATGTAATGTAAATGGAATGGGATCTCATGGTAATTTTGGACTATTTTTGATGACGTAAAGTCATTAGAGAGGGAAGGAGATTGTTCGCTGAAATAACGATGTTCGGCACTGGTTGAACATTTAATTTATTTTACAACTTGGAAGGTTCTGGAACATGCTGTTCTTCGGCGGATTCTAGTTCGCGGTATTCACTCGGGTATTTATTCCCTTGAACACTTTGGTGATTATTATTGCTATTACGTTGCACTGCCTGACTGACTCTTACTGCTTTAGAATGACTTAGAATTCCTTAGACTGTCCTCGAGTGAACTAGAAATGACTTAGACTGGCCTCGACTGTTTTAGAATGACTTAGACTGCACTCGACTGAATTTAGAAATGACCTTTTGAATGAATTATCCTGCCTGCTTTCCAAATGACCAAATAACCAACTTCTGATCCTGTATTCCAGTTTTGTATATAACATCGCCACGCCTCTCGCTAAATTAAGCTCCCTTGATTCTTATTCTATTCCTTAGTTATATGTTCGCTATTGGCTATCTTAAGATATTTATTGTATCGCTAAGTTCTGCTCATTCGTTGATTTTTATTCCATGCCCATTGGCTAAATTATTTCCCCCTTATGATCTACAAAATCTTCCCACATGCTTGAGTTTTCCAAGAACGACCTGTCATAAGTTTCGGCACTTTCCTTACATGTTTGATTTCTAAAGTAATATCTTTTTTCCCCCTTAGTTATAGATAAGGTTTTGGTTTCTACGAAAACGCGTGTTTTTGCCCGCGGTAAATCCTTTTGAAAAGGGCAAGTCCCGTTTCCAATTGAACCCTAGCCATTTGCAGTGTTATTACCCTTGGCGCCGAACAGGTGTCTCGGTGAGGGTTTGACAATGGGTAAAGATTAACCGAAAGACATTTTTTTTCTTAGGTACGCTAATGGCTTCCGACAAAGAGCAGTTTCATTCCCTTTACAAACATAACAAAGTCACATAGGCATTGTCAATCATTGGCATTATAGGAAGATAACTTGAATGTTGCTTACTAGCAAAAGACATGTCTTTGAACATACATTAACACGTATAGTACTGGGGTTCTTCTTTTAATTACAATATAATACCGTTGATTGCCTGAATTAAAATACAATTATTATTACAGTTGTTGTCAGAAGTAATTATACTTAAAAAGGAAACTTTAACACAACATTTCCTGTTTCAAATGATAATTTGGGAAAGGATTTTTTAAGGAAGGAAACGTTCCAGGCCTAAGTTTAGGGTACCTCCCCGGCATTTTCCATTTATGAGGAATGAGGAAAACCTGGGAAAAACTTCAGTCATGGAGAGCGGTCCTGGCAGGATTCAAACCCCAGATTTCCCGCTCACGTTTCCGCATCTTAACGACCTCGACCACTCGCGACAGTTTACATTTCTTAAACTTTAGTTACGGGTTGCCTATCATACCGTTGAAAACGCTTAATTCATATTTGTTCGTTATACAAACATTCGTAAATAAGCTCATTGTAATGCACCAGTCAGGAACGAACTAAGAAACTTTCGAAAATGTATCATTCGACATTATTTCTGTTTACAGTGTCAAGCAATACAATCAACACAAAGAGAAGAAAACTGGAAATGACATTTAAAACAAGTATTGCGTAACATCGTTGAAACATTCAAAATGCCTATTAACAAATTTATCCAGAAGCATGTCAATTGTTGGTGAGCAGTTAATTTTTCTTTGTTCGCTCGAATTATGATGTTTCGTAAATATATGCAAATATTTCACACCCCTCTAAATGAACAAAACATGCATGCTTAAATCCGAGATCTGGTCATGACATCTAGGTACCTTTCAGCTGATATTTTTTAACATAAACCTACAGTGCTAAATATCAGTCATTAATCCTTTAGTTAGAGCATATGTCAACACAGTAGCATAAATGGCTAAAAGGAAACTGGCGATTACATTCAGAAATGTTGATCTTCGTTGTCAGTGTAGTGACCCTTCCTTTCCCTTTCTGTTTCTGCTGTGTACTCATCAACTCATCGCTAGAGCTGACTAGAGCTTACATCTCGTCCAATAAAAAGAGGAAGTTTCAAACAGAGTGAGAAGAAATGCTCCTTTGTACAAAAAGTGTAACAATGCTAGATGCCTTATATATTCATGTGTCATTCATGGCAAATCACGAAGAAACATCACTATAATAAATGTTACCCTGAATGTGCACAGCTAAAATGCATTTTCATTACTATTACTGTTATTATTAGATAATTTTATATTTAGAATTTTAGGATCTTTATTCCTTCCTGATTTTAGAGTTGGAACAAGCCAAGATACTTAATGGGTTTTGATGGAATAACACACTTTTACTTATGTTACGTCACAAGACGTGGCGTGCGAAATTATAAAAGTGCTAATATCTTTTCAGAAAGGGAGTTTTTAAACAGCTTACTGAAATCCTCTGCCGCAAAGAATCGACTCTATTTTGAAACTTTCGTTTTTGACAAAGTTTAATTCGAAAAGTGGTTGTGTTGTCTGGAGATATTGGCAGGTAAATCGA
Source organism: Metallyticus violacea (assembly GCA_030762175.1). Classification (NCBI taxonomy): domain Eukaryota; kingdom Metazoa; phylum Arthropoda; class Insecta; order Mantodea; family Metallyticidae; genus Metallyticus; species Metallyticus violacea. Next base: position 78,901,529 of record CM060830.1, read on the forward strand.
TAAAACATCCATAACTTTCGACTTTTTTTTACGAGTTGGTGAGTGTTTAGATGCTTTAGACACGGCTCAATTAGCAATTTTTGTAACAGGAGTAGATAAACAACTTAATATTTAAAAACATTTGAACCTAATTCATTTAAAAGACAAAGCTACATGATATAAAATGTTTATTTTTATTGTTCCATGTGCAGAATATCACCATTTGCTGAGTTTTTGAGCGAACATATCGCGGAGGCCAATTTCATTACTTTTCTTGTTTGTGCCTCCAAATAATCCCCATAAATACTGTCAGATTCTGAACGATGTGAAACATGAATTTAGGGAGGAACTTTTTTGGTGAATTAGGAAATTTAGAAAACAGTATTACTGTTTTCGGGAGGTATTAATAATGGGTGTGTAGTAGGGCGTTACAGTCTTATTATAACAAAGTTAAAGTGAGAGAGTGGGCATGCCGCATAATTATACAATTGCTGTGTGAAAACAAATATAGCAAGGTTAGATTTTTCGTCAGTTTTATGGCAGCTGTATTTGGAACGGAAGATATATGTGAGCAATGAACGCTGTAAAACATACTTGTAGGGCACAGAGCACATGGTCTGTGACCAGTTACGACTAACTGGTTGTATGTGAAATAATCACTGATTTCAATTCTGTAATTCTGCAAACAATATCCGTAAAAAAGCAGAAGAAGTAGAAGAAGAAAATTACGGATGATGTCTTTTGCATTTACAGATACAATTACAGCGAAAAGCTAAATAATGTAACGTGCCTAATAGAACTACACGAATTTATATTGCATTCTAACGATCTGTTATTCATGCATTCAGGAACTATAAAAAATAGAATTAAGGAGAGAAACTAAGGCATAATAGACAATTATATCAATAAGCCGTTGAACTACCTTGTTTACTGCTTAACTTTGCTCCCTACTGCAGTTTTGCAGCTTTCGACTTCGCGCTGTTATTTAGATGCTGTTTCCCCTACTTCTTTAAAGGCCATTCGTCCATTTTGTTACAATGGACTTATGTTCTCAAAAGTATTTTAAGAATCACCGATATGCTCATTTTAAAAGGATGTACTTTTATATTTAAAATCACGATATTATGTTTTTACAATAAGTTATAGCAAACAGCACATTCCTCCAAATTTGCTGACATATCTTCACCTTCTTTTGCGGTATTTACTCGATACGCTTCATTTTCCCACTGTATTCGCTTCGCGCTTATTATTTCAACAGCTAATATAATGCAACAATACATGCACCTGAATCTGCACAAGTTTGGGATTTCTTGTGCCATGGAATAAAAATGTTTAAATCCACTAAAGATGAGTCAGTTTGGAGCGTAGAGATCAAAGCTTCCAAGTTCTGTAGCAAATAACTTTAAGAATAAACAAAGAACACGAGAAAATGTTTCCCCTAACAGCATCATTATATGAACAAACAAGCGAAGGTGCAGGACGACAGATGGACGTATAGACTACCATGTGTGACACGCACATAGGCAAATGATACAGAAATAGGCCAAGACGGAAATGGGAAGACTTCTACGCGGCACAGACAGGTCGACAATGGTCCAAAATGACAAGGAGCAGGAATACATGGAAAACCATCGAACGTCAAGTTCGAAACGAGTAAAATCTATTGAACAAAAGTTTAACATACAGGTAAACACAACTCTAATGTGAAATAACTCATCGTATTAGTGAATAAGAGCTACGATCTTGTAGGAGGCCTGTGCCCTTCTTAAGGACATTCCGGTTATTGTTATTATTATTATTGTTGTTGTAATTAAGCTCATATAACGTAAAATTAAGCATTATCTTCCAAGCTATCGTTTCCGGCAGGAACTTTTTTTTTTAATACCAGAAGTTTTCTCTTACCTTGATCTGTAACTCGGCTTTATTTGTACCATTTTACTCATTCATTTATTCCATTTGACTCTAAATACCTATGCAAGGTAGAATATTAAACGCTTAAAACATAATCCTTCATAATGTTTTGTGAAGAAACAACCCTCCTGAATAAATTATTAAGAAGCAGAGTTTGTAGGAAAAAAGCTATAAAGAGCTTCCATAGAGCAACTTAAAAAAAAAGAAAGAAAGAAAGAAAAAAAGTATGCTCTGATGTAGATAAGAAAAGCTTCTTTATTTTAAAATATTGCCAGTATAAGAAATGATCACCATAGAGCTTTAGAAACTGAAAATTCTTTGCTTTTCATTGCGGCTCAGACACTAAAAATGTTCCAAATTATTCCTGCAACTGAGTGCATGAAGGAGATAGCATGCAACTGTTTATTATGAAAAGGCACAAGAGAGATATACGTTGCTGAAACGTTTCACAGCTGAGTACACCTAAATAACACTGAAAGATCTTAAATTCTATTTTCATCAAACGTTCAAATATTTTGGGAGGAAATCAGGTAATACATTTTAAAAGCAACACAATTCTTTACCGTTGCCAAAGGAACTATACACTTAAATTTAATTATTTAATATGATGTGTTTTCTGATTGAAAGCAGTTTGTTTATAGACTTTCGTTATATATTAACATTGCGGGGGGAGGCGTATGCACATATATGTTTACTTTCTCCGACAGTTAATCTTGGAAAAAAAAAATTATATGCACTACCTTTCATTTATCTCTTATACTAGATAACAATGATAACAGATGTGCAATTTTAAACAACGAACTAATTTAATTCAATTTCTGCAGGTGGAAAATGAGATCATTGTCAAAGGTGGTTAAGTAAGGTTAGAGATGGCAGTGGACAAAAGCACTGTCATCATCAAAAAGGGTCTCATTGTTCAACTCGGTTGCTTAACCAGCAATGTAAACCCAATTATGCATAAGTTTGAATGATCCAAGATTTGTATTCTTGAGGCCTAATTGTGTAACAATCACGAGGTAAACGGAGTTGCTTACTTAATTTAAAGCTGAAGATGACGATCTCTTGTACCGGAAAATGAGAAATGGATTCGTCACTTCTAGCCTGGGACCAAAAGACATTACAAATCCCCTCGGGAAAGGGATCGCACGCTGGAGTATACCACTAAACTTTAGTGCATTATTCTTCTTCAGTAACCCTGATTTCCAACTCATCTGTCCTCTAGAAGGTGCAATGTGCGGGACGATGAGTCATAATTGACAGACAAACCTGCAGAGTAATATCGCGACTACGTACAAAATTAATATGAGCTCGATTACTTTTTGAACGCCCAACTCCGCACATATTCTTATTTATCATATTTTCTTACTTTTGTTCACTTCGAAGTTATATTGGAAGTTGTATTAAATTATTGCTCATCTCTTCTCGAAACAGCAAGCCATTACACGAACACACTCTTATTTATTTCGATTTATTTATTCATCATATGCAAAATTTTATTCCATAAATAATTCGCTAAATGGCGTTGTCCACTCTGTTTTGACATTGCAGAAAAACAAAACAAAACAAAATGCGCAAATGCAAGTTCCGCAACTTTTCTCCTAACAATGGCAAATGTGGAGCTTGTACACGCTGAATATCAAGAACACGAAAAGAATGAGGAATATGTCTGCAACAGTGTAAAACAAACAACTATCGTAAACAACTCGATACAATACAATGACAATTTCATTTAGAAAATCACCAATGAAAACGCACCTTATCGTGTGTTCGTCAACGCGTTGATTTGCACCAGATTCCACATAATCTAAAAAATTTAAATTTTCTTATAGAGAAAATTTAAAAACCTTCTCCCTTTCTAATTCTCCACTGAGAGAGACATCACAACTAACGCCATTAAATCGATGCGTACACAAGACCTCGCGCAAGTCAATTCAAATATAGCTCCTTCAACTTTTTCAATCATTACATCACAGGAGGAGAGAGAAGGACGTCCATAGTTTATTTCAGCAGATCAATCAACGAACGCAAGTAACGCCATTGCACGCGGATGTAAACTTTGTAGAAGAACTTGCCTTGGTTTACATCGAGTTGGCTACGCTTGTACGAGAGCATTGTCATGTTGGGCTCACACTTGGGTGGTCTATAAAAGTTTAACACGTGCGCGCTAAGAGTTTTCACGCTGCCACGTGTAATGTGACGAGTTTCATTTAACAGCTGTTGCAGGGGTGATACTAATTGCATACAACAATGTAAAAGTGACATGCATATATCGTAAGAATGAACAGGAAAAGCCAAATTAAAATGTATACCTTTCAGAAGTTTCTGAAAAACTAGTGGCATTGATTGACGGCCTTTCAGAACATTGCATAATTTCTGTTTAGCTTAAAATGCACAATATACGCCTTTATTCTTTATATGAAAAATGTTATTAATTATAACGCAAACAATTATCAAGTCAAACAAAAGCTTAAGGGTGTGTTTCTAGCCTACACATTTCTGCTTGAAAATTTTGGTAGAAAATGCGCTAAGCAAATTTCTTCAATATTTAATTTTTCGATAAATGCATTTAATTCTTAAGACTCCATCGAGGGCTATAAACTTAGTTTAACAAGTTTATCCGATGGGATCACAGCTCTGCATGCTTTATAGTCATTGAGGACAGTCTGTCCGACAAATGTTTCTTATTACCCTCTTGGGGCTAAGGAAAATAGGGCGTGGATGGGAAATCAATTTGAAGCCCAACTGTGATTGTTGGTGTTGATCTGGTGAAAGAATACATTATTATATTGCAATTTTGCATCAATTCATCTTTCAAACGGCTCTTCCCAACCAACTACTTCGCCAAACATCCTTTTTTAGCACATTCAACTTTTTGTTACGCCATTTTCACGTGTGGACCAAATAGATCCCATTCAATATCTCGACTTAGGGCCTTTCCTTCTCATAATTTGCACGAATAAACATATAATTTTGTTCAAAAAGTCCATCTCTAGTGATAACAATTGATAGTTGCTAGACTGAAACCTGTTTCTGTAGTTGTTACTGATTAGTTGATATTTTCATAACTCGGAAACAAAAGAGTAACTCAAATAGTCTGTTTGCTGGAAAACAGCTTAGCACACACCGCCATGAGTGGCCGAGGTCGTTAAGGCGCGAACTTGTGAGCGGGAGGTCTGGGGTTCGAATCTCACTAGGACCGTCCTCCCTGACAGAGGTTTTTTCCAGGTTTCCCTCAGTCCTCATAAATGGCAAATTCCGGGGAAATACCCTAAACTTAGACCTGGAACTTACCTTCCTTCCTTAAAAAAAAATCCTTTCCCAATATATCATTTCATCTCATGTATCATCAGTGTTCATCGCCTGTGGTGCCTCTGTAGTAAAAATGAGGGTTAAACACCATTCAAAGAAAAAAAAATAGCACATTTTGACAGAGAAATTGTCGTAAAAATTCCCCTTGAGTTTAAAGCCGAAGGAGAGAGGCTGTCACTTTAATCAACACAAAAGGCTGTTACAACCATACTATTTTTTTTATTTCATTTATTTACGGACGCTCTTTAACATCTTAGGTCATCAGCGTCCCATTCAATTCAAGAGTGAAACGGCCGGTTAATTTTGCTCAGAGGTCTCTTCTTTCAGGCTTGAGGTTCTTTATCCTGCCGTAAATGTACGACATGGGACCCACGGCTTTATTTCCCATCAAAGCCATACTTTTGATTTTTACACCCGAAAAAAATCCATCGATCCTGGCCGGGTTTGAACCAGTGATCTGGTATAGTGGTAACCATACTTGCCTCAACACCACCATGACCGACATTACACATATACCTTTTATATCCCACAAGATCCCGTGCACGCGAGTGGAAACGAAATTATCAGAGTGGTTACGCAGAGTCATGTTTAGTCTGCATCCGAAGCGAGCGCAGCACAAACTGGCCCAAATCAAGTCACCTGTCGTAATAACAGACAGCTCCCGCGCTGACGACTGCGTGTTTTATGTGAACAAATTTTATTTTTGTCTTGTGTTTTTATAATTGAGTTTGGAGTTAAGAGCTTAATATATCTCAAGCTTTTGTTATATTACTTGCTATATGTACTTAAATTGGGTGACCCTGCATCCAGAAATATATATATATATATATATATATATATATATATATATATATATATATATATATATATATATATATATATGTAATGGTTTTTCTGAATTGTGTGCATGAGGAGGATAATGGCCCTAATCTAATTTTCTTTATGGGCGAATGGTTCCACCTAAGCGGTTATTTTCATTCACAAAACAACCGATACTGGAGTTCAGAGATACCTAACTTGCTTCTCGAGGATGCCCTTCATTATAACAGTATAGGCATGTGGTGCACCATTAGCGGCGAAAGAATAAATGACCCTAATTAATTTATTATTATTATTATTATTATTATTATTATTGCCGGTATTTGTAGAAATGGTAAGATTATGTTCAGAATATTTTGCAACCCATTTCCCGTGAATTAACTGTGAGAGAGCATAGGTTCGCGACTTTTCGACAGAACTCTGCAAGAGCACATACAGCCCATGTCTCCTTGCATGCAATTCATGAAATATTAGATGATAGAGTCATCACTAACAACATATAGTCCCTCCGTCACCGGGTTTAGCCCAATTTTTATCTCCAAGGAAATTAAAGGAAAAAGCATACCTTATATATCCACATATATTAGGAGAACTGAAAAATAGCATTCGTACGGAATTATCTTCTATTTTTCAGAGGAAACTGCAAAGGGTAATGATTAATTTCGTAAGCCGGTGCAAGAAATGTATGAAAATGAAGGGAACCGATCCAGCATATTTTTATTTAATAATGGTGAGTAAATGTAGGTACCTTTTAAGTGTTTTAAGTGCAAGCAATTCGACAGTCGCAGCTGTGGACGTTCTGGCCTCTGTAGCAACGCCACGGTTAGCCAAGGCCGTTAAGACGCGGATTCGTGAGCGGGAGGACTGGGGATGGATTCCCACGTGTACTAAGCATTTTTCCATGTTTTCCTCAGTTCTGATAAATGACAAATGCCGGGGATGTACCTTAAACAAAACTGAAACGTTTCCTTCCTTAAATAAAAAAATCCTTTCCCAGCTTATAATTTCATCTCATGTATCACCAGTGTCTACCGCCTGTGCTGTCTCAGTAGTAAAAACGGGCGTTAAACACCATTAAAAATAATACACATACCGAGGATGCCAAAAAAAGTATACACACTTTCGGCAGATTCTACTTAACGCATTTCAAACTTGGACCGAAAAACAACAGTATGTATAGTATGATGTTCTGTAAACAGTTGTGAGCGTTGCTACAACAAAATGGAGCCAAGATTATCGTTTGAACAGCGGAAAGTAATTTTGAAGTGGTATTGGAAAAACGAGAATGTTGTTGAAGTTCAAAGGTAATGGAGACGTGTGTACAGAACAGAACCGCCAACGTGAGTAACAATTGCATGCATTCGAGACAAATTTGAAACTCATGATACAGAATACCGTAGAAAACCAGCAACACTGGCAGCACTTCGGGAAGAAATTGAAACGGCATATGCTGCAATCGCTGAGGGCACTTTCGCAAACGTTGCTCAATCAGTAGTTCAACGTACTCAGAAGTGTATCGACGCCGATGGTGGGCATTTTGAGCAACTGTTGTAACTGTAAAAGTCTAAGATAATTAGTGCTCATCATTTTCTGTTTGTGTGAATTCAGTTTTGTTCTGTTAATGCAGATTTTCCTTCGCTTGAAGCGTGTATACTGTTTTGGCACTCTGTACAGCTGCATAAACCGACCGGCCGTTATGCGTCAAGTGATCCTGCTAAGGAAAATTCATCCACTATGTTTGAAAGTGTTATTCTTGAGAGACTACCAACTTCTGCTGCATTAACTTATGGATCTTCAAATGTTATGTTTTAGCATTCGTCTAAGCAACATCCTGGGTGAGCCTCCTAACCTCTTTACAGCAGCAAGGTAAACTTTGCCTAAAGTAAACTGATGGCATTTTCAGAAACATTTGCTATTTCCGTGGGGAACTTTAACTTTGACGACTGCAATTCCCGCCGGAATCACAAAAAACTAAATTAAACATTTTTTACCCTAACCACCTTACTGCTATTACGTTACGTAATTGGTAATTTTTTGTCACAAATACGTAGACGAGAACACGACCTTCAGCCTTCACATTGTCAATGCGCAAATATTTTAGCTCATTACGATGCAAGCGCCTAAAAATGCTCTTCCGAACTTCTTGAGCAAATATACTTTATCTAATGTTTTTAAAAGACATTTATCAATTTCTCAAGTGGAGGACGTGCTTAATTTTTTTTTCGCATTATATGCCACGAAAAAATATATTAAACATATTAAAATCTTACATACGACGAAATGTTGAAATTTCCCTTTGATTTCAGCATAGATGTACGAGGGTAGGTACAAGAGTTTCCGGCCTACCGATAAGGATTTTCGACCTCGCAAAACCGTTATCTGGTCTCATACCTTATCTGTTAATTAAATAATTGCAGCTGTAATTTCTCCTCTACTGTGTTCAGTTGCTGAGATATAGTCGCATAAAGAGGGTTATGTGTAGAAGATTGTGACATGTTCAAAATGGAGTATCGAGCTGCTATTAACGTCTTCACAGAAGAAGGACTTACTCCAAATGAAATTAAACAGCTATTGGACGGTGTATATGGGAAATCACCTCCCTCATGTCTACTGTAAAAGAATGATCCAAGCTTATTCGAATGTGTTTGAGAAAGCATTGAAGACGAAGAGTGAGCAGGTCGGTCCTTGGAGGTGCTCACTCCTGAAAACATCGCTCGCTCTTGTAGAAGGAGAAGTTATGGAAGACAGGCGGCTCAAAGTCATAGAAATAGCAGCAAGGTTGGGCCTTTCTAAAACAACAGTCCTTCGAATTATTCATGAACTTTTAAACTTGGATAAGGCTAGTGCAAGATGGGTGCCTAGATATTTTTCCTCAGTACAAAAGCAGCTACGAGTCATCTGTTGTCAGGCATTTTTGGAGCTCTGCCGTGACAATGAGAGTGTCGGAAGTTCTGCAAACCATTGTTACAGGAGATGAAACTATGGTTCTCTACTATGATCCCTTGTCCAAAAGAAAATCAATGAAGTGGCGTAAACTTGGCGAAACACCGCCTCTAAAGGAAGGAAGGTGAAGGAATACTCTTCATTGATGTCAAGGAGAGGAACACCACAATAAATGGGGAGTACTATGCTGACCTACTGCACAGACTGTGTGCTTCCATCAAAGAGAAAAGGCGAGGAAAGCTGAGTGGGGGTGTGCGTCTTCTTCACGACAACGCGCCTGTGCACACAGCTCTTGTTGGAAAGGAAACTGTGAAGAAATGTGGCTTCAAGGAGATCGACCACCCACCCTACAGCCCAGATCTAGTTCCCAGTGACTGTCTTCTCTTCTCATAACTCAAGAAGGACCTTCGAGGAAGGAAATTTAAGTGTGGCGAAGAAGTGACGGATGCTGTTTATGCCCATTTTGCAGACAAGACTTCTGACTATTTTTTTGGGGGGGGGCATTGAAATGTTAATTCAAAGATGTGAAAAGTGTATTGCAATAAAGAGTAACTATATTGAAAAGTGAAATTTTTTTTTTGTCTTTATCATACCTAGGAAATGGTTAGGCCCGAAACTTAAGGACCTACCCTCATAAGCTTGGAATTGCAACACCAGAGCGACAGGCATTAAAACTTTAGGCAATAAAGAAATAACAAGATTTAGCTTTTACATTTAAAATCAAAATCAGTTAATAAAAAATAAAACTTTAAATCTTTACCAATTCGGAAATATGCGGGAGTATTTGTTGCAGCCTCCCCCCCCCCCTCTTATTTGCCAGGCAGAAAAATGTTCGTATTTTTTTCTCCCAATTCATTTTATTTTTGGGCAATCAATCGAACTTTAGCTGCCTGAACTTCCTTTATAATTTCTGAGGAATGTCATCCATACTTACTTTTTATACTTCCAATTAAAAACAAATGTAGATTGTCTTAAAAACGATTACTGCAATAGACAGCCCTATGGAAATGCAACAACTTTCTGAAATTTTATTAGTTTTTAGTGCTAGAATTGAATAAAACGTTGTATACAACTGACTCGTGACCAAAACATTCACTCATGTTATAATCTTCAACATCATACACGTGTTTAACTATTGTAAGTTTAGCATTGGAAAGTGCGGACAGATGACATAAGAAATCGGAATAAAAGAATTTGACAAACTCATGAGGTTTAGGTGTGCTTGACCGTTTTTAATACCTTTGTCCACACCTTGAAACATTTCTTTAACTCAGATATTAGTAGTTTTTTATCATAATTATTATTTATTTAACCTTAAACTTGTACAGAAAGAAGAGCAAACACAATTACTGTTTGATGTCACACAAAATCAGAACTAACTCTCTTGCCTTTTGGCACTTTTTTCAACAGGATTTTTAATTTAATAGGGAAAAAAATGTTTCTTCTGTTCTATTCCTTCTGAACTATAATGTTTTATAAGAGCGCATTCTTCCTACAAACTGAAGTGTACCAGCTGAATGTTCACACCCTAGAGAGAAGAGTGGGGACAGTAAAATGACTTTGGATCTGCCATTTGTTAAAACTATTATATCGTACTGTCTTGGGGAAAACATTGTTATTAACAGATCCTGCACTTATTATTATGGTTCTTTCAAGGAATCCTTGGGAGAGAAGTAATAAAAATATTTCATTTCCGAAGTCCTGTTAAATAACGAGGCACGTCACTCACTAACACAACTTTCGCAATTAGTTTTTCTCGGAAACATTTCACATAAGCGCACGATTTGATGCGAAAACAGAACGGAGTTCGCAATTTAAGACGCACTTAAGAGAGAGGCGGAAATTTTCCTGTATGCTGTTTCCGCATGAATGAACAACTGCAAAGATATTATTGTTTTCTGAATCCGCAAGATTTGTCGTTATTTTACCGTTAGAGAGAAATTATTATACTACAGTTTCATCGTTAGCCAATATGTAATAATTACACGGAAGTTTTTAGTTACTTTCACAATCAATCTATGAATCGTTTTTAATCACTTGTACAGTTGCAGGCAGCACAACATTACGGAAAAGTATGTATTATTAACGTAAACAAACTTTTAAGCTGCATATTGAAGACACACTATCAGATAACTGCGCTAAAAATAAGGTATATTGCCTAATGTATTACTTTAAATTACACTTTCTAACATAGTGCACTGTAGCGAAGCGTGCCATTCTTCATTATATTTAAAGTAACATGCATATAGCATTGGGCTGTACTCTAAATACAACTATTTGCTATTTATGCGTAAGCAAGTGCTACAACTTTGATAATTGTGCATTACAAAGGCATAAGTAGTAGAGAATTGTATATATTTTAAATAACTTGTTTTCTCTTCTTGCTCTATAATGTATATTGAGAGTGCCAAAAATTGTATACACACTTTCAAGGTAAATATCTTTTTAACATATTTCAAAGTTAGACCGAAAAACAATAGTAATTTGTAGTATGTTTTTTTTTTTTTTTTTTTTTTTTTTTGATTCGTTTTATTGAAGGACGCTGTTTAACATCTCAGGTTATCAGCGTCCCATTCAATTCAGGGCGTGAAACGGCCGACAAATTTTGCTCAGAGGCCTCTTCTTTCAGGCATGAGGTTCTTTATCGTGCCGTAAATGTACGACATGGGACCCACGGCTTTACTTCCCTTCCGAAGGTAGCAATACTTAAGATTTTTACCCCCCAAAAAATCCATTGATCCTGGCCGGGTTTGAACCCGCGACCTTGGGTTTAGAAAGCAAGTATGGTTACCACTACACCAACAGGACTGACATATGGTGTTCTGTAAACAGATGTGCCTCATATTTTATGATAGTGTGACAGGTGACAGGTGACAGGTGACAGGTGACAGGTGACAGGTAAATCAACAATGAGCAAATGACAAGATTACGTTATGCTAGCGTTTCAAACAGAAAATGGAGTCAGGGTTATCTTTTGAACAGCGGAAAGCAATTTTGAAGTTGTATTGGAAAACTGAGAATGTTGTTGAAGTTCAAAGGCAATGGAGACGTGTACAGAACAGGGCCGCCAACGCGAGTAACAATTGCACTTATGGCACCGTAGAAAACCAGCTACACTGGCAGCACTTTGGGAAGAAATTGAAACGGCATGTGCTGCAATCGCTGAGGACACTTTCGCAAACGTTGCTCAATCAGTAGCTCAACGTACTCAGAAGTGTATCAACGCAGATGGTGGGCATTTTGAGCAACTGTTGTAACTGTAAAAGTCTAAGATGATTAGTGCTCATCATTTTCTGTTTGCGTGAATTCAGTTTTGTTATGTTAACACACTATTTTCGTTGTTTGAAGTGTGTAAACATTTTGGCACGCTCTGTATAAATTACTTTTTCGTGGAAACCCGAGTCCTTTTTGGAGTTTCCCAAGAGACTCTTTTCAATAGAAATGAATGGTAATTTAATGAATCTTTCCTGAGTTAGTGGGCTTCTTGTGTGTTTAGTCTTTTCGTTGCTGAAAAGCTCCTTTCAAAAGAGGCGTTACTAACTTGAAGTGTGAGAACCAAAGTATAGAGTTTAGTAGCTCCGGGTAACGCTATATTTGTATCTGAACAAGTAAGTTAGTTATAAAGTTCTAAGATGGAAGGGAGTCTTCTTGATTCTGCGAACGCTTAGATGGCTGACAGCTCAATTTTTCCGTTACCATTGATTTTTACTAGTGACTGAAATATATATATATATATATATATATATATATATATATATATACAACAGCGAAAAATGCATCTTATTAATTTTGGAGAATCGATTGGTTGTGTGTTCTAATTGTTTCACACAAATCCCCGATATGTTTTAAAATTACTAACATCTGCAACTGGTTACCTTTTGTCTGGAATTGCGTTTCGCTTAACTCAGAAGAATGTTCATCTTGGTGCTTTTTCAAATCGTGCCAAACTTCTCGTTTGTCAGTCAACAATTTATGGCACTCTTCAACGATTACACAGCAATATTTTATATCATTAGCTTTGGCCTTTAGAACATTGAATAAGATTAGTCACTAAGTCAGCACCGGAGAGAAGTAATTACAGTGGGAAAATTAATTCGAAGTCTTGAAAAATGATAAAATCCTCTTGACAGATTTTAGTCTCATCGTCCCATTCTTGTGCGTTGTCCATGATAGATTTCTGAAAAATGTAATAAAATATTTTACTTGTGATGTAACTCTCCATGTACATCAAGGGACTAGTAAATGCTCACAAGCAAGAGCATTAAATGCAACTTTTCGCTTTGAAGATCTTGAAAAAAAAACCCAAACACTATTTCCTTTATTTTTTCAACTGTCTGTTTCAGCACCAAGTGTAACAATTCACAAGCTCAAACTATTTGATACTTGGCAGAAATAAACTGCTGAAGATTTTTGTGCACTGAACACTCGTCTGAAATTGCTTGATTTTACTGAACACATGATCAGCCAAGGAAACTGCAGTGCAGTCTGAGCTAACATCGATATGTCTATGAATCTAATAACACTTCTTAGGCTTTCGCAACCGGTGCTATGTTAAAATCTTCCTGGCTGTTTTTCCGTGGTCCATGGTTCCTAAAAACAAACTACCACCCCTCCTACCTCCCCCCACTTCCACCATATACGTAAAATCTTATAAAACCAGACAGAGACGGATCAACATTGTCGTCTTTTTGCAGTCACGCGTCATTCATCGTTCACTGATTATGCCAACCGCAGTAGTTAGTGAAAGCTCTGGTAGCACATTAAACCATGGACCTATGAACATTTCTTGAACGCCGTCAGATGCAACGTAATGGAAAATGAATGAAAGTTGACAGTTTTGTTTTACGTCTACCGCGTTGTCTTCTTACATAGCACACATGATCTTTTGTGACATTTCGTTTGATTTTATTGAAGAAAAAAAAAAAACGATTGATGTAGAACGAATATCATGAGTTGTGCCAACAAATACATACAAGTTTTAAGTGATGCTTAATGTCTCATCATGCTTCACTCTATGGTGAATTAATTTAATGTTCTCTGATTCCAGGTTTCATATGTTACCTCCTTTGTTCGGCCAAGAAGTGCATTATTTCATCTATTAGGCAGATAACTGTAATCCGTTTATTTAACATTTTTGTTTTACTCAATTCCTTAATTTTGAAAGCCAAAATGAGTAACTTTCAATTTTAGTGTTTCAGATATGTTGTAATGCTATTTTGCAGTTAAGGTTTACGGATAACTTATGCTATTTTTGGGCATATGAAAACTAATTCACGAACCTCATTTGTTGCCCAAACAAAAGAAGGCAAGGCTAACAACAAACAACACGATTTTTTAAAATGATAGCCACACATCATTTTCATATACTCTTTCAAAACGGCGTACTTTGCTTGTCAAACTATAAAGGTTAGAAGTTGGTTTGTCTCTTCTATTATTACTTTCCTTTTAGCTGTGAACTGTACAAAGGAAAGCTCTGATTGAACTTGTCAGCCGACTTCCAGAGAAGTACGTCAAGTCATATTGTTAAACTGCTACACGCACGCACACACAATTGCTAAACTAGGAATAAAAATAAAATTGAAGGTTTTATGTATATCACCATAGCTTGCTTAACAATTCTCCACATGCTTAAAAACAAAGATATGTTTGTATTTCGATAAATCTTGCACCGACAACCGTCCCTTTCAGTTCCTCACTAACCTGAACGGAATATGACGGGTGCTGCGTACTGCCAACTTATGTTAAAATGGTTTAGTAGCACGCCATTCCATCGGACGAAAGGTTTTGCGAGAGATTGTACCCTTGTAAATGTGGGAGTGAGTGTAAGTTCTGTTAATCCAGCATATTATGTTGTTGACGGAAATGTTTTTCCCATCATTTTGCTACAGAAGCGATTCTTGGGTGTTTCTTTTGTAAACCGAGAGTAAAAGACAACCCGTAAATTGAAGCACCCACAGTCTCCAATCAAGAAAAATCCAAGATTGAGAAAGTTATGAAAATTATCCCTTGGGATGCCAAAGAGCTTAGAAGGGTAGGTCCATAAGTTTCCGGCCTCGCTGATAAGGATTATCGTCTACACAAATGAATTATCTGGTGACATGTCTTATCTGTTAAGTAAATAACTGCAGCTGTCACTTCCGCTCCGCTGAGTTCAGTTGTTCAGATATAGTTGCATAAAGAAGGCTATGTGTAGAACATTGTGACATGTTCAAAATGGAGTTTCGAGCTGTTATTAAGTTCCTCACAAAATAAGGACTTACTCCAAATAAAATTAAACAGCGATTGGACGATGTATATGGGGGAAGCATCCTCTTCATATTCTACCGTAAAAGAATGGATCAAACTTTTTCGAATTGGTCGAGAAAGCATTGAAGACGAGGAGCTTGCAGGTTGGCCCTGGAGGTGCACATTCCTGAAAGCATTACTCTTGTGGAAGGAAAATTATGGAAGACAGGCGGCTCAAAGTAACAGAAATAGCAGCAAGGTTGGGCCTTTCTTAAACACAGTCCTTCGAATTATACAAGAACATTTAAACATGAATAAGATTAGTGCAAGATGGGTGCCTAGACTTCTTTCCTCAGTCCAAAAGCAGCAACGAGTTATCTGTTTTCAGGTAATTTTGGAGCTCTGCTGTGGTAACGACAGAGAAGTTCTGCAAATCATTGTTACAGGAGATGAAACTTGGTGTAAACGTGGCGAAGCACCGCCTCTAAAGGCCAAGGTCACTCAGTCAACCAAGAAGACCATGACCACAATGTTTTGGGACTGTGAAGGAATACTCTTCATTGACTTCAAGCAGAGAACACCACAGTAAATGGGGAGTGCTATGCTGGTCTACTGCACAGACTACGTGCATCCATCAAACAGAAAAGGCGAGGAAAGCTGAGTGGTGATGTGCGCCTTCTTCACGACAACGCGCCTTGCACACACAGCTCTTGTTGCAAAGGAAGCTGTGAGAAATGTGGCTTCAAGGAGATCGACCACCCACCCACAGCCCAGATCTAGCTCCCAGTGACTATTTCCTCTTCTCCAAACTCAAGAAGGACCTTCGAGGAAGGAAATTTAAGTGTGACGAAGAAGTGACGGATGCAGTTTATGCCCATTTTGCAGGCAAGACTTCTGACTATTTGGGGGGGGGGGGATAGATATGTTAATTCAAAGATTTGAGAAGTGCATTGCAATAACAGGATAACTGTATTGAAAAGTGAATTGTAGTTTTTGTTTTTATCATACCTAGAAAATGGTTAGGTCGGAAACTTATGAACCTACCTCGTATATCGGTGCACTTGCAGAATTTCTGATGCACTAGTAAACAATCTGAAGGCTGCGATATGCGGACATGTTGCTGCTTCACGGGAACTACTGTCTCCATGCGACTGCAGATAAAGTGGATACAGGAAAATGTCTTAAATTTGAGGTTTTGAAACATGGACCATACGGTTTGGGTTTAGTACTATGGACTTTTACTTGTTTGGACATTCGAAATAATGTTTAAGCAATGATAATTTTACAGATGATAGTGAGCAGTGCAAAATGTATTAAAGCTACGTGGATAGGTGGATCCAATGCATTGAAAAGTCAGACCAATGAGACACAAACATAATCTGTAAGTACCTAGCTATTATAAAATGGCTGTTTAATGACTTTCCTCTCAGTACATTATTTACTTCACTTGGTACTTTTTCTAGGTTTCATTAAATAAAAATAAAACCGAAATAGAATCTATGCTAGAACGAGACGTTAGAAATGCCAAGCACGCACTTGAAGGTTTAATGCACACTATCGTCAAGCACAGCGAGATGAATCATGGATCAGACCGGGAGTCATGTGGGCGAGAGACAAAGGCCACGAAGTTGCTTCTCAAGGTTGTCTTCATTGTCGGTACACCTGAACCTTGTAAAGTCGTCCGCTCTGCCAGACTTATCGTTAATTTCTCGTAACTGTTTTCATCGAGAAAATTTGAGTTCACTTTCTGAAATTAGCATGTAGCTGTTCCTCGTCCACAAGTTTATGGAAGATTTGACTTGGCGACACGTGTCTTAAGCAGTGTTAACACCGAACTTGCATTCTTGCCTATAAAATGTTGCTACGTAAATGTATTTCATTTCCCGATTTGACATGTATTTATGAAATAAAACACCTCTTCTCTTTTTATACTACTTTCAAAGCTTTTTCACGATATCCTGTATATCCTTCAGGAAAAGCTATTTATTTTGTACATATTGCATATTACCTTGAATAAGCAAATACATTATAACAATTAATCACAGCTACCACACGTTTTCCACACGTCATTTACCCTCCATAGCTTCATTCAATAACCATAAATACATCACTACGTTCGTGAATTTATGGTAATCTCAGACCCTCTCGTGATGTTACTTGTGACTATTTCAGTTATGCGACATCATCTGAAAATCAACCAATAAAACAGAACAAAATTTTTAATTTTGACCAATCACAAACCGTTATCGCAATAAAATTAAAAAAAAAAACCGTTTTATCACGCGGCGTGCATTTATCTTATGGTCAGTGTAGTCAACCCTATACCTTCACTATACAATTCCTGAGCACGCATCACTGACCACTTTTGTGTGTTTTCAGTAATATTGTAAATTTAACCTACTTAATATATATTCACTTAAGCAATTGTTTTTGCGTATTTCGCCAGTCTGAAATCATTTTATAAATTAGTAACAATATCTGCCTAAGCAACCATAAATCTTAATAAACACGTTTGCTCAGAATGGTAAAACGTTCTCTCTCTTTTGTTTCTCTCAGTTGATATTAGTAAAACGAACGGCAAGGATTTTAATTGTCAACTATACACTATTTCGTTCTCACGGTTTCTAAATAGGTAGGTATTCATAAGTAAGTATATACTTTTATACAATTGTTAATAATTTGTGCACGAATTTCAAATATATATTATTTTTATTCAATTCATGAAATAGTCTCAAAATTGCATGTGGCTCTTCGCTATTGGCGTTACCGACAATCGACATTCATCTGTTGCAAGATGACTTGAAAAATTAAGTATTCAAAATATATATGCACAATTATTACAAATTTGTCAGCCAAGTTCACGGGAATCATATGTAAATAATTATTTTATTCGTGAAATGGTCCTAATAAATATCACTCTAGGGTCTAGCTTTTCATGTAAATTCACTCCTTACATCCGGGAATTAATCGACCATCTCAGAAGCTCTTAGGATATTACTTGCAAATATTTTATATAAAATTATACACAACGTTTCCCTCTGACAGTTATTTACAGACACCGATATATCCCCGACCTAGACCACTACTGGTTACCGCAGCAGTGTTAAGATAAGAAAATTAGCAACAATAATAAGAACAATAATAATAATAATAATAATAATAATAATAGTTATAGCATGAAGTTGCTAATGTAAACATTAATTTTAAATAAATAATGATTCATTGGCACTTAAATTGTTTAAAGTTAATAAGTAAAGTGTATAAACATAAATAAAGACACAGCTATTTTAATATTGGCATAAACATTGCTAGTCATTTATAGTTGCGGCTATTTAGTAATTTGGAGGGGTTATTGGCTAGATCTCTGTTTGTTAGTTCCCTAATTCTTGTAAAGAGAGTGTGGAAGTACAATGAGAACAGAAAATACAACAAAGAATGTGGGAAAAGGCTGTGGTCTAAACGTAATTTTATTTACTAAATTTTCTTTATATAATTGCTCAAATATTGGACTTTTGGGTATTAGGTTTTTGATTGTTCATTTACAGCTAAATTTATTAACTATGATTAAACTATGGAACATTTTTCCACCATATTGATTATTTTTACTGCATTTTATGTGATATTTGGCCACTTTCTGGCGACATTGGTGAAAAGTTGGCAACAGTGATCAGCAATCATGTGGTCACCCCAAGAAACAATATTTATACGGCGTGCAAGGGGGACCAATCATTCATTATTTATATTGTTTGTTTTTCTTATTAACTATGTAAATAGCATTCATTATGTAAGAGCATTTCAAAAAATTGTATTAATGTGTTTCGCGTATTTGGGTAATCTTTTCATTGTTTTGTATATTAAAACAAACGGAGGGGGGGGGGGAAAGCCCTCAGCCGGATGAGAAATAGGCTTTAAATTAACAAAGGATTTAATGACCAAGCCAAGAGCAAAGTGCTATAATAACTTGGACTTTGTGTGCGTAGTCGGTTAAGAATTCCCGCGTAAATTATGTCATGTATGTTGACGAGTACAAAGTTAATCAACACTTAATATTTCGAATTTTCAAGGTAGCAGCAGCCGGGGGCATGTGTATGAAGCACCCATAAGAGAACCTGCGCATTGGTAGTAGGGTAATTAAAGCAAATAAAATGTTTCAACTTTTTATTTTATTTCAGATGAGGTTATGATCCCAGGCATTCATTGTCAACTTGATTGGCATCAGTACTTCGCAACAACATAAGTTCCGAGTTTTGCTGAATTGGAAATTTCCTTTTGCACATATGCACACTGGCTTTCGCACTGTATTTGTCCTTTTTCCGGAAATTCCAGAAATTGAAAAGCTTTTAAATTCAAGGGAGATTATTACCGTCAGTTAGAAGACCAGCAATGATATTTTTATGGCACTACGGGAAGAAGTGGTAGGGAAGAAATTACTGTGAATGAGGTTTCTGCTGCCATGCGGCCGAGCTAGCACGCTGTGTCCGTCTCCAAGATCTTTTTCTACTTCCTGTTCCTCTTCACTTCGATTTCTATTTCATTATGTTCACTATCACTGTCAATGAGTCGGTCCTGGCGGTGTAGTGGTAACCAAACTTTCCTTCTAAACCCAAGATCGCGGGTTCAAACCCGGCCAGAATCGATGCATTTTTCGGGCGTAAAAATCCTAAGCATGGCTTCCTTCGGAAGTGAAGTAAAGCCGTGGGTCCCGTGTCGTACATTTACGGCACGAAAAAGAACCTCAAGTCTGAAAGAAGAGGCCTCTGAGCAAAATTTGTCGGCCGTTTCACGCCCTGAGTAGAATGGGACGCTGATGACCTGAGATGTTAAAGAGCGTCCGTAAATAAATCAAATCAACATCAACTGTCAATGAAATCACTGAAGCTACCCAAGTTTATTATAAAACGTTCCACTACTCCTTCTAGAATACCTTCTTCTTCTTTCCACGCATTCTATTGAAAACGCGTTGCTACTGCATAATTTACCTTAACTGTTATAGCCTGTTCGCTGGAATGGTACACAGTCGGCAAGCTTTGTTCTGTAGGTAATATAGTTACAGATAAGAGCGGCCGCTACCTCAAGCCTATGGCACGTGCCTTAATGAGCACGCGTGCTGTGTTGTCACGAATAATATTCATGCATATGCTAAAGTGGCAAAATATACCCAATATTAAAAAAGTCGGCCTACCCGCTGATATATGCATCTTAAGTGTTTCTTATAAGTTATAATTATTAACAAAGTTAGCCTCATTCTCGCTCTCTCCTACACCGATTTCTATTTGGCGTGGTGTTTATGTTGCAATATTCGCGCTCTTTTTTCATTGTGCGCTGGACAGAAGGCGACACAACTCAGCACCTACTTTTGCTACTCCTTCCCTAAGCAGCACACACACACACACACACTAGCACTAAGAGTCGACATCACATTATTTTTTCTCACGTAAGCTCTCAAGTGAGTCCAAACTAGTTCAATGGGGTTAAACGTGCAGTGATATGGTGGGAGTCTATGCACTTCGTGACCTTTAGATCTGGCAAGATCATCAATTGCCAACTGTTTTGTTAGGTTCGCTGCTTTGGGCATAGGAACACTGTGATAATGCATAACGTTTATGCAATCTTTCACAGGAGCACGTGAGGTAGGAAAGTTGACTATTTGTCTAGAGTGGTAATTTATTGTCTAATACAATAACACATTTCCTATAGTTAGGAAGATTTGGGAGCAAGCGATTAGCAAACTAGTTTTCAAAAACTTTAGCGTTCATATGAATTTCGTTCTAGCGCCTCCGATGTTTTTGGCAGACAGATATAAACTATTAGGGACCCAATCTTCATTTCCACCAACATGAAATAGCATGATGCGCTTTCCTCTAGACGCCGGAGCTTTTAGAACACAGGCACATGTACCGTCATCCCAGACCCTTCTTATGACGCCATGCGTGCAGTACCACGTTTCATTGAAACAGATTATTGGACATCCTTCAGAGCGCAATTGTTCAAATCTATTTAGATACTCATAAATACAAAAAACTATCTCGCAGATTCCATAATACTTTTCTTTTGTCGAGTGTATGGTAACGAAACCCTAGATGCTTCAAAAGTTCCCCACAAATTTGTCTTCTCTTAAGGAAAATTGCTAACACTTTTGAGACAAACTAGCAGTGGGTTGGTGCAAGGCCCTTGTCGTAAAAACTATATTTTTCACGGCGTTTCCATTTAAAGAAATGAGAACTCAATGCGTGGAAGGACCCGTTCTAAAATACTAGAATTTAAGGAAAGCGATCCCAAAGAAAAAGAAGAAATAACATTACCTGAAAGCAAATGCTACTGGATAGTATCATGCCTGAAGAATCCTACCGAAATATTCGACGGGTGGCTTTTATAATTATCTAATCTACATATTTTTATGATTGAGCATTCTCTACAACGAATGCAATGAAATCTAAGGGGAGGAACCAAGTCATTGAGGAACACCTAATTTGCTGCTCGACAGAAGCACTTACGTCACATGACTTGCAATAAGATAAATTATTGATGGAATGCAGTAGCAAGTAACTGAAAACAAGTCAGCTGTCTGTGGACTAGCAATGTCATTTTCTTTACTGCAGTGCTTGATGTCCATCAACAAGTGCACTACTTCTTGAATGTTAATGAACAAGACATGCCTGTCTCGATGTCAAAGTGTTTGATAATAAATTCATGTCTTGGAACTTTAAAAGGCATCGACTATGGTGTCTTTTTTAAATATTTATGCAATATTTGTTAAATTTGTGATGACTTTTATTCGCCATCACTGTGCAAAAAGTCCGCCAGTCATTTCTTAATCGAAATGTAGCCCTCAGATCTAAAAATGTTGTCCAGCACTGGTCTAGAGCTCTAACTAAGCAATCCAAGTGTTCGTCAAAGACATATGATCTTAAACACTAGGCCGACTATCCTCAAAAACGATAAAGCAAACCAAACCGTAACTAGTTCTGGATGAAGCGAAGTTTTCCTATGCTCTAGATCCTTTAACGTTTTCGTTAGATAACCCTCGCACCTTCGCTATTAGTTATCATGTGCATTCTACTTTGTGAGGCACAATATTTTAGGTTGCGATTGTTTTTGTAATTTTCTTTCACCAGGAATGTCCAAGGTTGCACAGCGCCATATCAACATTAACGATGACATTTTATGTAAATTTTGGAGTCAGTTGCTCTTTAGATGAACTGAACATTATATACAGGATGTTTCAGTAATGCTTTTATAAACTTTGTTGGTGGGTTCCTCACACCAAAACTAGGAAAAAGTTCATATAAATATAAGCCCGAAAATCCTCAAATTTTCAGTTATTAATGAAACTTAAAACCAAAACAGGAAAATAAAAGTCTATATAAGTATACGTCAGGAAAACGTTAGTTTTTAAGTAATTAATGAAAGTTTACTTCAATGCGTTTAAAAGTGTAATCTAAAAACTTTAGTTCGTAAACGAAAAAAAAATAATAATAATTTTGTTAGGTAATCTAATGTTGTTATCGATACACTTGTCACATCAGTATTGCATACTTGTGTGACAAAATAACATTCGCGAAATGTAGCAATAGCCGTGTTGAAGGTTAGCCACTTGTGTGATTTGTATTAACCCCTTTAGAGATGCCATAGATACAGTTGTTTTAACTCTGACGTAAACGTTTATTAATAAGTCAAAAACTAAGGATTTCTGCACATAGGTTTATATGAACTTGTTTCTTGCTTTGGTGTGACGAACCTGTAACCAAAGTTTGTAAAAGTATTTCTGAAACATTATGCATTTTTTTTCCCCATCCTCAATAACTTCAAACGACTTCTTTAATTCTATTGGTTTATGATGCCAATTTCTGAACCCGTTATAATTATTAAAGATAAAACGAACAAGAAATTATCACATAGCTTAAAAGAAATGAAGAATAATATGGGTGAAGAGATAAGTTCAATTTCTGAAAGAGGACTAGGAAGAGTAACCGGAATTTCATAAACAGGTGCCAGAAATGTTTAGAAAATGAAGACAGTAGTATTACCCTGTATATTACAAGAGAGTAGTTCTTATTTACTAATACGATAAGCTAATTCACATTAGAGTTGTATATAGTAGTATTACCCTGTATATTACAAGAGAGTAGTTCTTATTTACTAATACGATAAGCTAATTCACATTAGAGTCGTATATAGTAGTATTACCCTGTATGTTACAAGAGGGTAGTTCTTATTTACTAATACGATAAACTAATTCACATTAGAGTTGTGTAAAGTAGTATTATCCTGTATGTTACAAGAGGGTAGTTCTTATTTACTAATACGATAAGCTATTCACATTAGAGTTGTATATAGTAGTATTACCCTGTATGTTACAAGAGGGTAGTTCTTATTTACTAATACGATAAACTAATTCACATTAGAGTTGTGTACAGTAGTATTACCCTGTATGTTACAAGAGGGTAGTTCTTATTTACTAATACGATAAACTAATTCACATTAGAGTTGTATATAGTAGTATTATCCTGTATATTACAAGAGGGTAGTTCTTATTTACTAATACGATAAGCTATTCACATTAGAGTCGTATATAGTAGTATTACCCTGTATGTTACAAGAGGGTAGTTCTTATTTACTAATACGATAAACTAATTCACATTAGAGTTGTGTAAAGTAGTATTATCCTGTATGTTACAAGAGGGTAGTTCTTATTTACTAATACGATAAGCTATTCACATTAGAGTTGTATATAGTAGTATTACCCTGTATGTTACAAGAGGGTAGTTCTTATTTACTAATACGATAAACTAATTCACATTAGAGTTGTGTACAGTAGTATTACCCTGTATGTTACAAGAGGGTAGTTCTTATTTACTAATACGATAAACTAATTCACATTAGAGTTGTATATAGTAGTATTATCCTGTATATTACAAGAGGGTAGTTCTTATTTACTAATACGATAAGCTATTCACATTAGAGTCGTATATAGTAGTATTACCCTGTATGTTACAAGAGGGTAGTTCTTATTTACTAATACGATAAGCTATTCACATTAGAGTTGTATATAGTAGTATTACCCCGTATGTTACAAGAGGGTAGTTCTTATTTACTAATACGATAAGCTAATCACATTAGAGTTGTATATAGTAGTATTACCCTGTATGTTACAAGAGGGTAGTTCTTATTTACTAATACGATAAACTAATTCACATTAGAGTTGTATATAGTAGTATTATCCTGTATATTACAAGAGGGTAGTTCTTATTTACTAATACGATAAGCTAATTCACATTAGAGTCGTATATAGTAGTATTACCCTGTATGTTACAAGAGGGTAGTTCTTATTTACTAATACGATAAGCTAATTCACATTAGAGTCGTATATAGTAGTATTACCCTGTATGTTACAAGAGGGTAGTTCTTATTTACTAATACGATAAACTAATTCACATTAGAGTTGTGTATAGTAGTATTACCCTGTATGTTACAAGAGGGTAGTTCTTATTTACTAATACGATAAACTAATTCACATTAGAGTTGTGTATAGTAGTATTACCCTGTATGTTACAAGAGGGTAGTTCTTATTTACTAATACGATAAGCTAATTCACATTAGAGTTGTATATAGTAGTATTACCCTCTATGTTACAAGAGGGTAGTTCTTATTTACTAATACGATAAACTAATTCACATTAGAGTTGTGTACAGTAGTATTATCCTGTATATTACAAGAGGGTAGTTCTTATTTACTAATACGATAAGCTGATTCACATTAGAGTTGTGTACAGTAGTATTATCCTGTATGTTACAAGAGGGTAGTTCTTATTTACTAATACGATAAGCTAATTCACATTAGAGTTGTGTACAGTAGTATTATCCTGTATGTTACAAGAGAGTAGTTCTTATTTACTAATACGATAAGCTAATTCACATTAGAGTTGTATACAGTAGTATTATCCTGTATGTTACAAGAGGGTAGTTCTTATTTACTAATACGATAAGCTAATTCACATTAGAGTTGTGTACAGTAGTATTATCCTGTATGTTACAAGAGGGTAGTTCTTATTTACTAATACGATAAGCTAATTCACATTAGAGTTGTGTACAGTAGTATTATCCTGTATGTTACAAGAGGGTAGTTCTTATTTACTAATACGATAAGCTAATTCACATTAGAGTTGTATACAGTAGTATTACCCTCTATGTTACAAGAGGGTAGTTCTTATTTACTAATACGATAAGCTAATTCACATTAGAGTTGTATACAGTAGTATTACCCTCTATGTTACAAGAGGGTAGTTCTTATTTACTAATACGATGAGCTAATTCACATTAGAGTTGTGTACAGTAGTATTATCCTGTATGTTACAAGAGGGTAGTTCTTATTTACTAATACGATAAGCTGATTCACATTAGAGTTGTATACAGTAGTATTACCCTGTATGTTACAAGAGGGTAGTTCTTATTTACTAATACGATAAGCTAATTCACATTAGAGTTGTATACAGTAGTATTACCCTGTATGTTACAAGAGGGTAGTTCTTATTTACTAATACGATAAACTAATTCACATTAGAGTTGTATATAGTAGTATTATCCTGTATGTTACAAGAGGGTAGTTCTTATTTACTAATACGATAAACTGATTCACATTAGAGTTGTATATAGTAGTATTATCCTGTATGTTACAAGAGGGTAGTTCTTATTTACTAATACGATAAGCTGATTCACATTAGAGTTGTATATAGTAGTATTATCCTGTATGTTACAAGAGGGTAGTTCTTATTTACTAATACGATAAGCTGATTCACATTAGAGTTGTATATAGTAGTATTATCCTGTATGTTACAAGAGAGTAGTTCTTATTTACTAATACGATAAGCTGATTCACATTAGAGTTGTATATAGTAGTATTATCCTGTATGTTACAAGAGGGTAGTTCTTATTTACTAATACGATAAGCTAATTCACATTAGAGTTGTATATAGTAGTATTATCCTGTATGTTACAAGAGGGTAGTTCTTATTTACTAATACGACAAGCTAATTCACATTAGAGTTGTATATAGTAGTATTATCCTGTATATTACAAGAGAGTAGTTCTTATTTACTAATACGATAAGCTAATTCACATTAGAGTCGTATATAGTAGTATTATCCTGTATATTACAAGAGAGTAGTTCTTATTTACTAATACGATAAGCTAATTCACATTAGAGTCGTATATAGTAGTATTATCCTGTATATTACAAGAGGGTAGTTCTTATTTACTAATACGATAAGCTAATTCACATTAGAGTCGTATATAGTAGTATTATCCTGTATATTACAAGAGAGTAGTTCTTATTTACTAATACGACAAGCTAATTCACATTAGAGTCGTATATAGTAGTATTATCCTGTATATTACAAGAGGGTAGTTCTTATTTACTAATACGATAAGCTAATTCACATTAGAGTCGTATATAGTAGTATTATCCTGTATATTACAAGAGGGTAGTTCTTATTTACTAATACGATAAACTAATTCACATTAGAGTCGTATATAGTAGTATTATCCTGTATATTACAAGAGGGTAGTTCTTATTTACTAATACGATAAACTAATTCACATTAGAGTCGTATATAGTAGTATTATCCTGTATATTACAAGAGAGTAGTTCTTATTTACTAATACGATAAGCTAATTCACATTAGAGTTGTATATAGTAGTATTATCCTGTATATTACAAGAGAGTAGTTCTTATTTACTAATACGATAAGCTAATTCACATTAGAGTCGTATATAGTAGTATTATCCTGTATATTACAAGAGAGTAGTTCTTATTTACTAATACGATAAGCTAATTCACATTAGAGTCGTATATAGTAGTATTATCCTGTATATTACAAGAGAGTAGTTCTTATTTACTAATACGATAAGCTAATTCACATTAGAGTCGTATATAGTAGTATTATCCTGTATGTTACAAGAGGGTAGTTCTTATTTACTAATACGATAAACTAATTCACATTAGAGTGTACAGTAGTATTACCCTGTATGTTACAAGAGGGTAGTTCTTATTTACTAATACGATAAGCTAATTCACATTAGAGTTGTGTACAGTAGTATTACCCTGTATGTTACAAGAGAGTAGTTCTTATTTACTAATACGATAAGCTAATTCACATTAGAGTTGTATATAGTAGTATTATCCTGTATATTACAAGAGAGTAGTTCTTATTTACTAATACGATAAGCTAATTCACATTAGAGTTGTATATAGTAGTATTATCCTGTATATTACAAGAGAGTAGTTCTTATTTACTAATACGATAAGCTAATTCACATTAGAGTTGTATATAGTAGTATTACCCTGTATGTTACAAGAGAGTAGTTCTTATTTACTAATACGATAAGCTAATTCACATTAGAGTTGTATACAGTAGTATTACCCTGTATATTACAAGAGAGTAGTTCTTATTTACTAATACGACAAGCTAATTCACATTAGAGTTGTATATAGTAGTATTACCCTGTATGTTACAAGAGAGTAGTTCTTATTTACTAATACGACGAGCTAATTCACATTAGAGTTGTATATAGTAGTATTACCCTGTATGTTACAAGAGAGTAGTTCTTATTTACTAATACGATGAGCTAATTCACATTAGAGTCGTATATAGTAGTATTATCCTGTATATTACAAGAGAGTAGTTCTTATTTACTAATACGATAAGCTAATTCACATTAGAGTTGTGTACAGTAGTATTATCCTGTATGTTACAAGAGGGTAGTTCTTATTTACTAATACGATAAGCTAATTCACATTAGAGTTGTGTACAGTAGTATTACCCTGTATGTTACAAGAGAGTAGTTCTTATTTACTAATACGATAAGCTAATTCACATTAGAGTTGTATACAGTAGTATTACCCTGTATGTTACAAGAGAGTAGTTCTTATTTACTAATACGATAAGCTAATTCACATTAGAGTCGTATATAGTAGTATTAACCTGTATGTTACAAGAGAGTAGTTCTTATTTACTAATACGATAAGCTAATTCACATTAGAGTCGTATACAGTAGTATTATCCTGTATGTTACAAGAGGGTAGTTCTTATTTACTAATACGATGAGCTAATTCACATTAGGGTTGTATTCAGTAGTATTATCCTGTATGTTACAAGAGGGTAGCCCTTATTTACTAATACGATAAGCTAATTCACATTAGAGTTGTATATAGTAGTATTATCCTGTATATTACAAGAGAGTAGTTCTTATTTACTAATACGATAAGCTAATTCACATTAGAGTTGTATATAGTAGTATTATCCTGTATATTACAAGAGGGTAGTTCTTATTTACTAATACGATAAGCTAATTCACATTAGAGTTGTATATAGTAGTATTACCCTGTATATTACAAGAGAGTAGTTCTTATTTACTAATACGATAAGCTAATTCACATTAGAGTTGTATACAGTAGTATTACCCTGTATGTTACAAGAGGGTAGTTCTTATTTACTAATACGACAAGCTAATTCACATTAGAGTCGTATATAGTAGTATTACCCTGTATGTTACAAGAGAGTAGTTCTTATTTACTAATACGATAAGCTAATTCACATTAGAGTTGTATACAGTAGTATTATCCTGTATGTTACAAGAGGGTAGTTCTTATTTACTAATACGATGAGCTAATTCACATTAGGGTTGTATTCAGTAGTATTATCCTGTATGTTACAAGAGGGTAGCCCTTATTTACTAATACGATAAACTAATTCACATTAGAGTTGTATATAGTAGTATTATCCTGTGTGTTACAAGAGAGTAGTTCTTATTTACTAATACGATAAATTAATTCACATTAGGATCGTGTACAGTAGTATTACCCTGTATGTTACAAGAGAGTAGTTCTCATTCACTAATACGATAAACTAATTCACATTAGAGTTGTGTACAGTAGTATTATCCTGTATGTTACAAGAGGGTAGTTCTTATTTACTAATACGATAAGCTAATTTACATTAGGATGGTGTACAGTAGTATTACCCTGTATGTTACAAGAGGGTAGCTCTTATTTACTAATACGATAAACTAATTCACATTAGAGTTATATATAGTAGTATTACCCTGTATGTTACAAGAGGGTAGTTCTTATTCACTAATACGATAAACTAGTTCACATTAGAGTTGTGTACAGTAATATTACCCTGTATGTTACAAGAGAGTAGTTCTTATTTACTAATACGATAAATTAATTCACATTAGGATCGTGTACAGTAGTATTACCCTGTATGTTACAAGAGAGTAGCTCTTATTTACTAATACGATGAGCTAATTCACATTAAGGTTATATACAGTAGTATTACCCTGTATGTTACAAAAGGTAGTTCTTATTTACTAATACAATGAGCTAATTCACATTAGGGTTATGTACAGTAGTATTATCCTGTATGTTACAAGAGGGTAGTTCTTATTTACTAATACGATAAAGTAATTCACATTAGAGTTGTGTACAGTAGTATTACTCTGTATGTTACAAGAGGGTGGTTCTTATTTACTAATATGATGAGCTAATTCACATTAGAGTTGTGTACAATAGTATTACTCTGTATGTTACACTTTGTTTCACTTTTGTTCATCTGAGTTCCCTGGTTAAGTTCATGTTCGATGGTTTTACATATATTGCGGCTTCTTGCTATTCGGACCTGCCTTTGCCAGGTAGAATTCTTCCCATCTCCTTCTTGGCTTGCCCCTGTGTCGTTTGCCTAAGCGCGTGTCCCGTACGTTGATCTTATACGTCCATCTGTCGTCCTGCTACCTCGCTTTGTGGCCTCCCCATTTCCACTTCAGTCTGGCGGCTCTCTCTGGGAAGTCTGTGGTTCATGTAATTTGGGCTAACGCTTCGTTGGAAATTTTGTTCTTTATTGTTATTTTTAATATCCCGAGTTCCATTTTCCTTATGCTTATTTTAGTGCATTCGTGTGTTTGTAGCCGACCACGTCTGGTACCCGTATAGCATTACTAGCAACATGCAGATTTTTAGTGCCTCGAATTTTAATTTTCTGCTGGAGAGTGCAAACTGAAGGGACCAGAAATCCTTCCATTTTTCTTGTTCTTGTTCTTCTTAAAAAATACGACAAGAGAGTTAAAAGTCAGTAACACCACATATACTAAAAAGGTTGTCAGTTGCCTGTGCGTTAGTTAATAAGAGTTTAAAATATTTCCCTTATAAACTAAATATCTATAATAGCATTTGAACAAAATTATAAAGTTCCGCTCCCCCACTCGCTATGTTATCAGAACAGATTCTGGTTTCCCAAAAGTAACTATTAGTGTCAAACATACAATTTCCTGCAGCTTGTATACGAGAGGCTTCAATACATATTTCAACATATTTTGTTCTCTTTCACAGTTTATTTCATTTCAATTTCAAATTGTTCCTAATATTTTTTATTATATAGTTCTATTTTTCAATATAGTCCTTTTGCAAACTGGAATTTGAACGTCTTTCTTTCCGCCATCTTTGTACTGTGGATGGCAACCTCATCCTCATCCTCATCATCATCATCATCATCATCATCATCAATATCAGATCTCTTTACGTAAATTGCATCTTTTAGAGAACGGAACAGATGAAAACCAAAAGGTACAAAATCCAGTGAGCTGATCTCCTCTCAAGAGGGTACACTCATCATGAAGAACTTTCGTTACATCTACCGAGAGTGCCAAAAATTGCATACACAATTTCACGGTAGATATCTATTTAATATATTTGAAAGTTGGACCGAAAAACAACAGTAATATGTAGTATGATGTTCTGTAAACAGATGTGACTCACATTATGATATGCTGGTGTTTCTACAACATAATGGAGCCAAGATTATCGTTGAACAGCGGAAAGCAATTTTGAAATGGTATTGGAAATTCGAGAAAATTGTTGAAGTTCAAAGGCAACGGAGACGTGTGTACAGAACAGAAACACTTCCAATGCGTATAACAATTGCACGCATTCGAGACAAATTTGAGACTCATGGTACCGTATGCGATGTTCACAAGGGTAGATCTGGGAGACCTCGCATAGTAACAAGCCCGCGCACTGGATCCAAGGTACTATCCAAGGCACTGGATAGGACGAAGAGGTCCGATTGAGTTTCCACCGCGTTCTCCGGATCGAACTTCGTTGGACTTCTGCCTATGGGGAACTCTTAAAGATGTTATATACCGTAGAAAACCAGCGATACTGGCAGCACTGCGGGAAGAAATTGAAACGGCATGCGCTGCAATCACTGAGGACATTTCGCAAACGTTGTTCAATCAGCAGTTCAACGAAGTGTATCGACGACGGTAGGCAGTGTGAGCAACTGTTGTAACTGTAAAAGTCTAAGATGATTACTGCTCATAGTTTTCTATTTGTGTGAATTCAGTTTTTTTCCTTTCCTTGAGGTTTGTATACATTTTTTGACAGCTTCTGTATGTTAGAATGGATGCACTGGATCTGGTTCTTCAACCTCCAAAGAATTATGACATAATGATTTGCAGTTAACTGTTTACATGAAGCAATATAAAAATACTATCCTGAGGGTGGTGTCTTGGACCCCCTCCCTCCAACCCCAAGAGAGTTTTGTGATGGCGCATTATGGACTGTCTTCAAGTCATAGGTTCAAAATAATGAATTCATATTTCAAACCGCACTAAATGTTACACAAGAAAGCATCATCAGCCACATAATTAACAAGCAAATCTGATCATAGCACAATCTTTGTTCAGTGTCAGCAGAAGTATCAAGTTAAATAGTGAATATTGTTACTTTCCATGCACTTGATCTGGAATAAGGATTTCGGCACATTTTTCCCGAGATTCGATTATCATTGAGATTGCCTCGAACTTCTTCTGGTGATTACAACTTTTACGCCCAATTTTTATCCTGCGCTATCTCCAGTAACCACAGAGGATGCCAACAAAATGTATACACACTTCAAGGAAATAAAAAACTGTGTTAACATAACAAAACTGAATTCAATTCACACAAACAGAAAATGATGAGCACTAATCATCTTAGACTTATACAGTTACAACAGTTGCTCAAAATGCCCACCGTCGGCGTCGATACACTTCTGAGTACGTTGAACTACTGATTGAGCAACGTTTGCGAAAGTGTCCTCAGCGATTGCAGCACATGCCGTTTCAATTTCTTCCCGAAGTGTTGCCAGTGTTGCTGGTTTTCTTCGGTATACAACATCCTTAAGAGTTACCAATAGGGAGAAGTCCAACGGAAGTTCTGTTCTGTACACACGTCTGCATTGCTTTTGAACTTTAAAACATTTTCGGTTTCCAATACCACTTCAAAATTGCTTCCGGTGTTCATTTTGTTGTGGCAACGCTAGCAAAACGTAATGTGAGTCACATCTGTTTACGAGCATCATACTACACATTACTGTTGTTTTTGGTCCAACTTTGAAATATATTTAAAAGATATCTGTGTGAAAGTGTGTATACATCATTTTGGCACCCTCTGTACATATTTCTTAAAAACTATGTTGGTTGACTGCCACTTAATGGAAGGAGACACAATTCGCAACTGCATAGAAAAAAAAATATATTGCATGACTTTACTGAACGTCCCTCGTATTTACAGCTCATTGCAAATATGTATCGTGATATAAATCCAGTCAACGTAACAAGTTCTGTCTAATATGGAAGATGTTTGGCATTTCGCCTCTTTTAATTAATAGCGCCATGTACAACAATTTTGGAAATGCCAACATAGATTCTGGTCCAACGCGAGTGTATGCTACTACCCTTTTCACCATTTTAAACAAAAAAAAAAGTTGATTTTTAAAACGATTCTCTGTCGTACCTAGAGAAAATCTTATATGAAGTTAGGAATGCCAAGGTAGACTGTCTGTAAGGGCGAATAATGCAGTACATTAAACATTTGATGATCTAATCTGCACTATTTAATTTCCGGCCTTTTTTTCCTAAATTAATTTCCATAATGATACTTTTAAAATTATGTTCCTAAACATAAAGGCCTTTTTTTAATAACCTTTATTTCGAAACAACAAATTTTAATTATTACTTTCTTTGCTTTAGTTTTCCTTATAAAACTTTTTTTTTGTAACTATTATCCTTTGCTATGCCTTTATTTTAGTTAAACTAAAGCATAAATTATAGTGTTATATGTAAAATTATTGCCTGAGGTCAAAACAGTTAAACTGGGGCCAAGGACAATTGTTGATAAACATATATTTATTATGAATCAAGTTCGTCTACTGGAGCTAAACCCTACTGGGAGCGTGCAGGGTAAAAATAATAATAATATAACGGGCGAATGGTTATTGTTCTTCAGAATAGCTAAGATATCTAAACATCAGATCATTTACACCCAGCAGCATCTGGAACCTGAAGCAGGAATTGTCAAACACATTAAAAAGAAATGCGCAGTATCCCTGGGAGCCACCTGTCTCAATTATCGGAAAGAGAAAAAGCTTAAAAATTAATATGAACTTGAAAAAAATAAATATATAAAAGGAAATCCTTAACATGAATTGGTAGACCTTCCCTATCAGTACAAAAGAGCTCTTGCTGCTGAAATTGTTTCGCTCCTATTCAGGCGAGGATGTTCTGTATTCGGAGAAATTTAGAACTTCGAGCTAGATGCAGCTTTCAGGATGTTTCGTTTTGGTCAATTAGTACACGGGAAAATTCAAAGTGAGAAATTCAAGAGGTTTACAATTAAAAGTCAAACGCACATGCTATTAGCCCTCGCTTTTGAAGTCAAAACTTCTTTTGCCCTTATTAGAAACGAAATAACTTGACAAATTGGGTGCAATAATGGACACTTCGAGGAATTTTTCATACTTGCACGTGCAAAGATCGTTTCCATGTAAATATACTGTGGGAAAATGGAACCATTACGTGTTCAAATTGAACGGCTCTCAACAAATAAACAATGTGGTGCACCATCGTTGTGAGAAAACACCGTCCTGATTTGTATTCAGCGTTGATCAAGTTTCAAAAAGAGCAATTAGATTCCGAAACTATGGTATCGGAATTAAATTTGGGAAGAACAGTTAAGGCAGGACTAAAAAGAAGTGGATTGCAACTGAAAAATGAACCAGAAATATAGTCAAAAATTATGAGGACTATAAAAATGAAAAGCATACTTTACATTATCTAAGTGCATTATCACATGTTATTTGAATATATTTAAAGGGATAGCTGTTTCAATTGTAATTGTTATAATATTTTTATTCAACATTTAAAAGAATGTTTATAGGTGAATGCAAATAAAAACGTTAATTGTAAGAAAAGTAGTTTTTGGAATAATGAGCATTCGAAAAAATGATAGCGAATGCGTTTCCACATCTGGACATAGACTTAAAGGATGTCCAACATTTTTGTTTCCTTTAGGTTTATTATTATTCTTGTTGAATATTATTCTTGTATTTTTTTCTAGTGCCATTTGTAATATGTTTAGTTTGAGCCGTTTTTTATTTTTATTTTATTTTATTTTATTTTTATTTATTTATTTACTTTTACTTTTTAGTACTTATCTAGATTTCTATTTGATGGCGATAAGGCATTTTTGAATTGCCTGGATAATGGTTATGATAGTATCTCACGGATTTTACTATATAAGGGATATGGTAGGAAGAGAAAGCCCGTTCCGGAATTGGGGATACAGGGAGAAGCGGAAGTAAGCGCTGCCTCTTTCCTGAGCTGCTTTTCCCTTGCCGATATCGTCCCGCTCATTTTACTGTGTCCAGTAGGCAATTGTCATCACAGCCTCGAAGCATGAGATTTCACCAGTGTATTTGCTTTAGCAACACTTTTGTATCCAGGAAATATGCTACCGGCAAAGGGGTAAGCGTTCTTGAATGAGAAATCATTGTACATCACACAAAGTACTTTTTATTGTAAATTGTTCACATGATATATGTTATTACACTGAAAATACTTCTGCGGAAAGTCTGAAGGAACCTTGAGAGTTCGGGAAACTATAGTCGCGGCTACCGAATATCATCTTTATGCACTTCTCTGTAATTAAGCTCCAATCTTAGTTTTTTTATTGGTCGGGGTTCACTTGCAAGGCTATACACTACCTACTATTACACTAATCCACTTAACATCACGGATCACCGTTACACTTCATTACTTTTCCGAATATCGAGTCCGCGAGACACTCAGACATTTATCACCATTTACGCGCCTGAACACTCCAGAATATTTTCCCGCCACTGTCAACCTGAACTTCTCGATGTCCTTTCGCCAACAACTATCAATCTGATTTCCTATTTCCTTTTTCTAGTCGGTCAGTATCCCCACAAGTTCGACTTCCGAGATTTCAATTCCATTTAAGTTATTAATAGGGTAATTTGTTACCACGTCATTCTCTAGGTCTCGCAGTTGGAGCTGAAATTTCGCGTCCTCTCTTGTTACTACGCGGAGAGATCATGTTTCCCTCTTAGAGTCTATGACCTCACATCTTTTTAGAAAATGTGCCGTTTAACATTTGTGAGAATTACATAAAATTTTCTCTTAAAGAGAGAATCGCGTCCAAGGTTTCTTCTGGACTGAACGGTCCCTTAGCTAATGGTCTCTAATGATTTCATCTCCTTGTGCAGAAATATTTGTGAAGAGCTTATGGCAGTCCTCTAGCGATAGAACCCTACAGCTCTGCATTTTCCTTCAACAACAAAGCCGTCCCGTGTGCACTTTTACGTTGCATAAGCTGTTCTCACCAAGCAAATATTTTTACTTATTTGCATATACTGAAGTATTACTTATTTAATTGCGTTGATGAATGAGTACTAGGTAGGGGATT
Source organism: Metallyticus violacea (assembly GCA_030762175.1). Lineage (NCBI taxonomy): Eukaryota > Metazoa > Arthropoda > Insecta > Mantodea > Metallyticidae > Metallyticus > Metallyticus violacea. The sequence continues at coordinate 78,937,514 of CM060830.1, forward strand.
AGTTTTCTTTGATATAAGCTGAATGGGGAAAATCTGCTTCAAGTTTTAATTTCCAACATTCACTGCATTGATTGAAAATGTTCACATATCTTAATTTAATTTCTTGTTGCTTGCTACTGGGCGTAAGTACTTAATTTAGGCCTTTTTTATTTATTTTTTTAACGACTTCGGAAGGAATGTGGTTACTGAGGTTGTACCCACGAAAACATCATTGAGAAAATTCTTCAAATCTCCATCCTACTTTCTAAGCACCAAAAATGATGCTATAGATGTATATTTGTGTGTGTGTTTGTTGTGCCTGCTTACTAACGCTCTAGCAATCGCAATATTTAATTTCACCTCTTGTGATAATTTAACAAACCATTCATCGAGCTCAAAAGCCGCAAAATTGGAGCATTTAGGAGTGGGGGTTAACTTAAAGCGCTGTGCGTGCGTGTAGACTTTTACAGTTATAAGTTGCTCAAAATGCCCACCTCAGCGTCAATACACTTCTGAGTACGTTGAACTACTGATTGAGCAACGTTTGCGAAAGTGTCCTCAGCGATTGCAGCACATGCCGTTTCAGTTTCTTCCCGAAGTGCTGTCAGTGTAGCTGGTTTTCTACGGTATACGACATCCTTAAGAGTTCCCCATAGGTAGAAGTCCAACGGAGTTCGATCCGGAGAACGCGGCGGAAACTCAATCGGACCTCTTCGTCCTATCCAGTGTCTTGGACACAGTGCGCGGGGCTTGTTGCTATGAGAGGTCTCCCTTGAGATCTGCCCTTGTGAAATCGCAAACGGTACACGAGTCTCAAATTTGTCTCGAATGCGTGCAATTATTACTCACGTTGGCGGTTCTGTTCTGTACACACGTCTCCATTGTCTTTGAACTTCAACAACATTCTCGGTTTTCCAATACCAATTCAAAATTGCTTTCCGCTGTTCAAAAGATAATCTTGGCTCCATTTTGTTGTAGCAACGCTATCATAATGTATGTTAGTCACATCTGTTAACAGAACATCATACTACTCATTTTCGGTGCAACTTTGCAATATATTAAATAGATGTCTACTGTGAACGTGTGTATACATTTCTGGCACCCTCGATGTATGTGTGTGCGTGCGTGCGCGGTGTCTATTAGCACTAAGGCCTCTAAGGCCTCTAAGGCCTCCATTTTATTTCTCAACCAAACATGGCATATAGCCATCCACATACAATTCATCAAGTTCAAAATCAAGCAAAATTAGACCATTAGGAGTTAACTTAAATTTAAAAATCCTTCTAGCTGCCGCATTTTTTGTACTAATGTGGTAGCACGTTCTTACATATTAATTTGTTGTAGATATTATAAATAAGCAAAGTATTCCTTTACTACTTGCCGGATAGATTTTGCATTTTCTTTTGTTCGCTTGCGGAAGTGTTGCACTTATATGCATATTTGCATCAGTTTTAGAATACAATGGGCTACAAACGCATTATCTGGAGTTTAATCTGACGCAATCTTCAATAGGGCGTAGGCATTTAGTGCGCTATGGTAAAACAAGCAACATCGAGTATGCAATATAATATATTTTAATTAGCGCATCCACCCCTTTAGTAGACTACTGGCATTTTAAGAGAGCTGTGACGACAGAAGATACCTTTGGCACTGTGACGTGTTTTATGAAGCATCTTTTTCTTCAGAGTAACGTCAGTTCAACGATTACCCGATTTCCGAAAAAGAAAAACCAGCGCATGTCAGGAATATTGTGTATTGGAACAAACTGATAAAGATTATGTACATATGCATAACACAGACACTAAAAAATAAAGCATAAAAATACAAATAAGGATGCATCTAAACATTGTAAGAACAATTTACAAATATTTTAAATTTGAATGGTTTATTTTGAGAATATTTTTGTCTTCAAGTAATTTTACATTAAAATGCTACAAGATGCATGAAAATGGAAAAATTCGTGCTTTATCAAATAAATTGATCCTCTGTTTCTTTTATTCCTCCATTTTATGCTCTTTGCAGAAAAAAAAATTCTTCCATAAAAGCAATGGGCAGAAAATACTAAGTATGAATTTAAGCAGGACTAACAAAGATATCGTTTCATTTTGTTACGTACATCTAACAAATTTATATTGCAAATCCGATACAGGTGTAGAACTCATTTTTCCCTTTTGCTTCCACTTAATTGCATGCTCAAGACATCTGAGCGCTGAAGACATCTGAGTCACGCATAGCAAAGAATAACTTCAGAGAACTTTCAACAATTATGTAGCTAGTTGCCAAATGAAGGAACATTTCAAAATTGTTTATATTCTCCAATTAACTTAAAAACGGAACGTTTGGCGTACTGTTAATGATTAGAACAGTACGCGGAACAAAGCGGAAAAACGGTACATCCAAGAACACTAGTCAATTCTCTGTTTTTTAACTACTCTATAATGTGAGTCGAGTGGAACTAATTGTCAACTACCGCAGATCATTTCCCACAGATACTGAAAGTTTCTTCTCATCAGGTATACAGCGGATCGGATGTTTAGGCAAATGCCAATGTTTTCCATAAGCGTTTATAAAGAAAATCAAAATATGTATAGTTGGGCATTAAGAGCTTAAAAGTTTGTACTTTTACAGTGCAGACAAATGCCCATTCCTTAGTCTCGTGCTTAAAATGTGCATATTTGCGTGTAAAACTGCAAACGCAAGCAGATAATATACTATATAATTTACTTATCAATTTATTTGTTATAATTATTTCAGTGACTAAATTTAGTCTGAGTGAAGGTGAGAAATCAGGCAAGGTAATAAATGTCATCTCACTTCAAACCTGGACCATTTTCTCTGGTTATGTAACACACACACACACACACACACTTGTTTTCTTTCTATAAAGAACAGTAGCTGTTCGAAGCATAGCGAGCGATATTCTGGAAATGTTGTGTCCATTATAAAAGTGGTACTAATAATGAACATATTATAGAGTCACTGTTAACAACACTGTATAGGACAGTTTGCTACGTGACAGGTACATCAACAATGAGCAAACGAACCTAAGATTATCGTATGATCTGTAAACAGATGTGACTCACTTACGTTATGTTAGCGTTGCTACAAAAAATGGAGCCTAGATTATCGTTTGAACAGCGGAAAGCAATTTTGAAGTGGTATTGGAAAACCGAGAATGTTGTTGAAATTCAAAGACAATGGAAAGTGTGTACAGAACAGAACCGCCAACGCGAGTAACAATTGCACGCATTCGAGACAAATTTGAGACTCATGTACCGTATGCGATGTTCACAAGGGCAGACCTGGGAAACCTCGCACAGCAACAAGCCCCGCGCACTGGATCCAAAGCACTATCCTAAGCACTGGATAGGACGAAGAAGTCCGATTGAGTTTCCACCGCGTTCTCCGGATATAATTCCGTTGCACTTCTAGCTATGGGGAACTCTTAAGGATGTTGTATACCGTAGAAAACCAGCTACACTCGCAGCACTTCGGGAAGAAATTGAAACGGCATGTGCTGCAATCGCTGAGGACACTTTCGCAAACGTTGCTCAATCAGTAGTTCAACGTACTCAGAAGTGTATCGATGCCGATGGTGGGCATTTTGAGCAACTGTTGTAACTGTAAAAATCTCAGATGATTAGTGCTCATCATTTTTTGTTTGTGTGAATTCAGTTTTGTTATGTTTTGGCCCCCTCTGTGTATTGGGGGAGTACAAATATTGTTAGCACCCGAGATTTATCACGAAAAGAGCCTTGCAAAAACTACAAAAAGTGATGATAAATGCATTGCAATTACCGTAAAAGAAATGTTTCAAACTGAATCACAAATACATGCAAAACTAGTAGATGCTATTAGGAAGGGACATGTAGCAGTAAGCAATCGAAGAAGAGATTACAGTGAGCTAGATAATATCAATACCAGCTAAGTACTTTTCATAGATGAATCCAAATATAAGCGCTTTGGTCCAGAAGAATATATGACCGCCAACCTAAAGGAGGGATTTGCCACCGGTATGCTCTGCTAGGTGTTAAACACCTGAAGGATCTGGTTTGAGAACGCTTTTCTGGAAATAAAGTTGGTAAATGTTGTGAAAACTTAAGATGGATTAAAAACAATATAACAAAATTCACATTACCATCTGGAGTGCATCTAGAAGGGTAGCAAGATAAGTTCATTCTAGACGTCGATTTGGATACATTGCTCCTAAATAAAGGCACAGGATGCTGAAAGATGCGGTTTTCCAACTACAGCTGCATAAACTATTATGGAAGAAAGGGGACAGAGTTATCCGGGAAGTGCTTGTATAGCTTAGGCTATATCTGGGAAGTTTTCCAAGATTGGAAGGATACAGAATCAGAAACACGCCAAGGACTTAAGAGCAAATGCCCAGAGTTTGCAAGGCGGTTATTAAACCTAGGAAACCTTCATTTTGTCCCTTGTTATAGACATATTTTGCCTCCATCATTATATTTTTGAACTAATAAGGCTATTTCGTTTGTTTGTATTATTTTTAGAAATATCAGGAAAATAAAGGTTTTTGAAATTAATGAGGTGTGGTGTATTAAACGGGAGTATATTCACAAAAGCTATAAGTAAACATAAGTCAATACAGTCTATCATAAACGCACGAGTAAAACACTTTTTGGATTTACAAATGTAATATGTGTACATTTCGTTGTCCATCTTTCTTTGCCGAGGTCGTGTTGTAGATACGGCCATACTAAATACATGTGTAATTAAAAAGTTAAGACCTAACAAAGCAAGTGGCATAGATGGAACAACAGGGGGATGTTGGAAAGTTTGAGTAGAAGATCCTAACAGATTAAGCACATTGGGGCGGTTACTGAACTTAATCTTTGAAGAAGGAAAAATAACAAACAATTGAAGAGTGGGAATTGTAAAGCAGATATTAGAAATAGCAAATAACGACGAATTAGTTTACTTTCAATTATTGGGAAAGTTTTCATAGAGTGTTAGCAAAAAGATTACAATAATGGGGAAAAGAAAGAAAAGAAAATTTCGATATTTCAATCAGGCTTCAAGAAAGATGAAAGAACAGTTGACAATATTTTTATAATTAGAACATTAGTTGATAAATATCTTAGTAACAAAAGAAGTAGATCTATTTGTTGTTTCTGGTCTTGGAAAAAGCGTTTGACACAATTTCTAGAGAATATCTTTGTATTAAACTGAGAAAGAAAGAAATAAGTCAGAGTTTTATTAAATTAATTCAGGATATTTATAAGGAAAACGAATTTTGTGTTAAATATGAGAGGGGGAGAGTTACAGAAAAAATATCAATCAATGTAGGTCTAAGACAAGGATGTAAATTAAGCCCAATTCTCTTCAATCTATTTATTGATGATGTACTATAAGAAATTAGCAAAGGTAATGTACATTTGCCAACTATAAATAATATAGAGATACCGGGCCTGCTCTTTGCACATGATTTGGTAACAGGTTCTTTCACAATTATTAGAAGCTTTAGAGACATTTTATAGAGAATGGAAGCTTAAGATAAATAAAAACAGATCTAAGATTACGGTGATGAAAAAAACGCTTCAAATTAAAAAAAAAAAAAGGGGGAAAATGTTGGTGGGAGGGCACAGAAATTGAAGTTGTCAAGAAAAAGGATTGTTTAGGTGTTACATTGTCTAGCAATGGGAAATGGTGCGATCAAAAAAGGAAAGGGGTGGCAGAAGGAAAAGTAGCCACGAGGTCTTGTGTAAACAAACTACCAAGATGGAAAGAGATAAATGAGATAAACGAATTATTTTGTAGAATTGTCCTAGGTTTACCTAGATCTTTATCTAACGAGGTTGCTCTAATGGAACTAGGAAGATTGGGTATAAAAGCAAGGTCATGGAAAGAGTATTGAACTATTGGTATAGAACAGGGAGATAGAGGACGAGAATATTATTAATCAGTGTTTGGTAGCACAAGGAAAAATTAAGGGGAGAGAAACTTGGTAATCTAAAATCCAAAATATCGTACAAGAAGTGGGCATGGGACTAGTATGGTACGAGGGAGAAAGATTGGGAAAAGGATTTTGGAAAGATATAACAATAAAAATTGAGGATATTGAAAAACAGGAAATAAGGGCAAATCTTAACACCAAAAAATCTCTGAAATTATATAGCACACTAAAAATGTGTGGGAAAGAGACAGATATATTGAATTTTATGATAAGGTAGGAAGGGAAAGGTTGGCATGGTTTAGAACAGGAGTAAAATATTTAAGTGGATTAATAAATGGACACACTAAGGGGAAATGTCCTATGTGTGAAGAACCAGATAGTACTTAGCATTGTATACTAAAATGTAAGCAAATCAAGTTTTGGAGGGAACAGTTCATATTAAGAAAATGGGAAAACCTACCAGATGAAATAAGAGATAGAAAGGTTTTAAATTTAAAATCAGATGGAAACATTAAGGAAATAGGAAAATACATAGGCAAGGTAAGACAAAAATGTTATGGATGTAAAATACTTAGGAAAGTTGCTTGAGAAATGGTATAGTATTGTGAGATAGTGAAAGGAGGATGAAATGAGTAGGGGAGGGTATGTGGCTAATTATCTAACAGACCAATAACCAGAATGTTAGTGTGTATAAAGGTCCTAAGGAATAAGTAACTCTCAAGTATGGAAATTTGGCCCAATGGGTTTAATTCAAGTATTAAAAATATATACGTAGAAATTGTTTTTTCATATTACCTTGTATGTTAGAAATGAAAAATTAGGCTAAGGGGCGGAATTCGGACCACAAATCTTCAGCCATCTGGGCTGACGGTCCCTCTAATTGAGCTATAATATTATTGAGCACTTATGATCCAGGCTTGTAGTTTAACCACTAGTCGCCTATTAAGGAATAACTCTCTCACTGGGGAGAAACCTTAGGGAGATCTCCGGAATGTATAGAACCAGATGACAGAGGTTCGTGATTGCGTGCTTAGAGGACAGGTAGCTCAGTTGAACAGAGCGTCAGCCCAGATGACTGAAGATTCGTGGTTCACTTCCAGGACCCCGAGTTTGTCAAGTTCGATTTTTTCATTTCTAAAAATGATACATTGGCAAAACATGTATATTTGAAAAAGCATTTATTCTAAAATCAGCATACTGTTACATTCCATCAACGCATATTTAGCGTTGTTTAGAAGGCGCTAAATCCATTAGGCATAGGTTTGTGTTGATGTCAGCCACTACTCAAACAATTGCTTCTCTTGAACGGAAATACTTTTCTTCGAATGATTGCTTTAGTTTGGAGAAGAGATGAAAGTCGCTAAACCTCATCCTCATTATACCGGTAATAGAAGCGTGAAATCGGGCACTTTATGCAAGACAATGTGCGCAGACGTTTCATGCTGTCGCTATTGCTTCGTAAAGATGGACGAAGGTGAGTTGCAGTACACGGCATTAAAGTCTGGTATTGACGAACCTGGAGGTCATATCAGCACAACTTTCTTCTTCCTAGGTCTTTGGCGTAGTTGTTTGGGTCGGAGGTACGATGGGTGTGACTGACCTTTCGGTTTTTACTTCCATCACACCTACGTTTCATCCAGTGATTAATACACGTTCTAACGTATGTAAACAACTCTCAATTCACCTGCAGTCATTTTACCTATTCCCAACACTATTTGTATCAATTCGCGCGAAAGGAGTTTAGTTCGTGTCCCCTCTGGAGAGTTGCCACTAGTCCGCTGCATAGCTGATACCATTTATTTCCGGTCTCAGTTGCAGCCTTTAGAGGTGCTCTTTAAGAATGTATAATTTACAATGAATTCAACAATAAACTAACGCATTTTGTTTGTACCCGTATAAACATTTTAAGGAAGTTTATTCACTTTATCCTCTGGGTTAACGACAAGCTTATCAACATACAAAATACAATTCTCACGTTTATTATCTTCACAAATTACGTGCTTGGTGTTTGTCTATTGCATACCAGGTGTAACTTTTAATATCGCAGCGTTGACATGCAATTTTACTTCCACTGATTTGAATGTTTTATTCTTTCTAGCCTCATTTCATTTTATGACGGTCCAAGCCAAACCGCCTGGATTCAAATTACTATGATAAGGAGATAGCCTTAGCATTTGATGGCTAGCTTCAGAAACGAGTTTTCTCTCCCTCTTCCCTGTCCGCGATTTCCTGCGCTATATGCAATAATTCAGTTTTAGGCTCAATGGCAACTACTCTACTACATTAGGGAATTTGCTTGGGCCAGATACTAATACACGTTATGCTTTGGTGCATTTTCCACACTGGAATTTGGGTAAAACACGTTCAGACCAATCACGGAAATCAGCACTGTTCGTTTCCGTGGGAAAATGCCCGTTTTTTAGACTCATTAAGACTTATTAAGTAACAGTCCTTCCATGAAACCATTAAGTAATTATCAGACGTTTGCCTTTACTACTAAGGTTTTTAAACCTTTACACAATTCTCTTTTGCACTAACTTAATATCCACCCCAAGCTTTGCAAGTTGTATGCCCTTCACCATAACAACATACCTTTCCAAGAATTTAGCATTAGTCCCAGTTTTTTATGAGAAACTATTTCTAACAACAGTATAAAAATGTAGTTATAATTTTAAAATTCGGGAGGCCACAATGACAAGTGAAAGATTTTTATGCAATGATGGCGCAAAGAAAATGAACCAAATTTACTCCAAATAGCACCGTTTACAAAATTATACATCAGCCCTAAAACGCTACGCAATTTCTTGTCCTTCCGGGAAGTTTTTACATATTTGCCTCATTTTCCCTGCGCGCTTTTGGAATTATTGTCCTTAACAGATAAGGTAATTTACATGATCGCTTTTTATATTCACATGTGTAATCGTAACCGCCACGGGTGGCCGAGGTCGTTAAGGCACGGACTCGTGAGCGGGAGGTCTGCGGTTCGAATACCGCCAGGACCGTCCTCCCTGACTGGGTTTTTTTCCAGGTTTTCCTCAGTCTTCATAACTGGCAAATGCCGGGGAGGTACCTAAACTTAGGCCTGGAACGATTCCTTCCTTAAAAAAAAAATCCTTTCCCAATTTATCATTTCATCTCATGTATCACCAGTGTCCACCGCCTGTGGTACCTCAGTAGTAAAAACGGGCGTTAAACACTACTCAAAAAAAAAAAAAAAATATGTAATCGTTGGATCTTTCAGTATTGCGTACGTACAGCCCTATTTGTTTTTTGTTATAACTTTTTAAAGATTTACCGTCTTTGTGTTTAACCGCTTTACTTTAACCTGCCTGAGCCTTAAGAAGACTTGCCCGTAAAGATGGAGGAATCTTGGAACTGCAGTGCCGAACGGCCGCAGAGAAAGCTGAAGGTAGTGTGAAAGACCCAACCTTGCTGCCATTTCTGTAACTTTGAGCAGCAGCTCTCCCATAATTTCTCTTTCCACAAGAGGGGGCGATGTTTTCCGGATGTTTACCTCCAAGGGCCGACCTGCACGCTCTTCGTCTTCAAAGCTTTCTCGACCCAATCGATAAAGTTTGGCCAGTTATTTAATGGTAGAATATGAGGGGAATGCTTCTCCATACACACCGTCCAATCGCTGTTTAATTTCATTTGGAGTAAGTCCTTCTTTTGTGAAGAACTTAATAACAGCTCGATACTCCATTTTGAACATATCACAATGTTCTACACATAACCTTCTTTATGAAACTATATCTGAACAACTGAACACAGAGGAGCGGAAGCTACAGCTGCAATTATTTATTTAACATATAACGTATGACACAAGATAAGGGTTTTGTGAAGACGATAATCCTTATCGGCGAGGCCGCTAACTTATGGACCTACCCTCGTAGACTGTCAAACTACAAAGAAAAAGAAACAAATACATCTATTTAATGTAAATGAAAAGGATAGAAGAATACAGGATTGACAAAACATTTGGAAAGATAACCTGACAATAATACAGAAAAGAAGATAGCATATGCAGCTAAAGAAAAAAGGGGGGGAGAGGGAGGGATCCTAGACGGCCAAGAAGGGGGGAAAAATATTAATTTGCATAAAAGAATAACAACTGCAGTGTCGGAACAGGCAGGAATGTCTAATTTTTGAAGAAGAAGACAATATATTGTTCTTTTAACTTTTGGTGCACTTCCGACAGTGGGGCTACCATGTTTTACGCTGCTTGATCATCGCGATTTCTGAATGGCGTATTGTTTCCCAAAATAAAACAAGAATAAATTTGCTGTTAGGGGATGCACAGTCAAGAAAAACTATAGTTCTAAACAGTATGGCTCACAATGGTGCAAATTGCTATGGTGTAATGCAGAATGACAACCACGTACACTTCCCCCCGATCCAACCGTCTACAAAATTAGTATTCCAAACGCCGCAGTGCACAAGCGAGCTGTAATCGTGGCTTCCTCTATTTGGAAGTCGTTGACACACTTGTGTCACCAAAGATCACAGTACTTTAACTTTGTTACTGGCGATGCCCTCTCAACGACCGATTTAACCACGTTCCATCAAGAGAGTTAACGCAATATATCGCAGTAACATTTAGAACGGATAACGCACCAAGCAATAACAACAATAATAAAAATAAATGGTTCTAAGAGTAAGAGAAAATCAGCCGAAAAGAAATAACATAATTATAAACTCGATGAAGTTCAAATTCACCATTAAATTTGTTGTAAATATTTAGGAATTTACTTCAGTTCTAAACTTGCATGCGACAAATAAATTGACAGTGTTACGAGGAAAGTATGGAGGGGGTTACACTTTGTTAATACTAAAAAGTCAGTCCAAAGTTGAAGGAAATAGCTTTTTTATCATTAGTTCGGCTCTTAATGGAGTATGGAGCGACTTGTTGGGATCCCTACAGGAGATATCAAATAGATATCGTAGAAATATTCAACGTAGAGCAGTAAAAGGTAAAAAAGAACAGGGGACGAAAATAGTGAAGTATTAAGTTGGGAATCACTAGCAGCGAGATGTACGAGGATAACGTCACTATACAAAGCTTACAAGGAGGAATAGCACAGCTAGTGTAGAAAAACCTGCCAACTATGGTAGGAACGACCATAGTTTTAAAATCAATTGTAGGCAACAGAGAACTGATGTAGGCAAATTGTCTTTCGGAAATGACGAATAAATTACCTGAAGTTCTCTTTGAGGATTTTTCTTCTCTGACAAGATTTAAAAGTAACCTAAAATTGTATGTGTAGTAATATTTCAATGATATAAGCAAATAAGGACGTCATTAGTGTTAAAATTAGTCTTTCCCGGATTATTTGAAATGTTAACTTTTTACTGTATTTAAATAACTTGTTTATAATATTATTCAAGATGGTAAGTGTCTAGGTTTAAATATGCTGAATTATATTCGATAAAGCCAATCAGTTTATAAATGTATATAATTAAATTAATATGTGTACAACTTAACTAACGCGTATATAGTTACTTTGACGTATTTAACTAGCGTGTTGTGTATCTAACTAGAATGATATAAGTGAAATGTATTTAATGAAGATAATATGTGCCAAATTAAGTTTAAATATATTTAATTAGTGTAACGTATTTAGGTATTTAGATATGTATCTTAATGTTTTAATTAAGTGAAATGTACTTAATTAAGTTAATAGTTTAAAATTAGTTCGACATGTATTTGTATTAAATTGGTTTATTTAATTCTAGGTTTGTATGCATTTAATTCAGTTGACTGGTATTTTTTAAGTATTTTGCTGTAAGTAATCATTGTATTTTCATTATTCTTCACTGTAAGCTCAATCGCAGTTAAATAATACTAATTATAATAATAATTTGAAATATATTGACATTTACGTCAGTTATATTTCTTACTTTTTATACCATTTTCATAACTTAATGTCCTTTATCTCTAACCGTAAAAATCTAAATGTATATGTAAACTTACTCCGTTGATTCGAGAAAAATGTTGCAAATTAGAGCTAAGAAATAAAAAAGAATAAACTAATTATTGCAGTTTTTCAGGAGTAGTATCCACTGTTAAGAATATATATGCAGAGTGTTAATTAACATGTGGAAATCTCTAGGGAATTGATGGATAATCTAAAAACAAGCAAAAATTCATATAAACATATGCTTAATTTTCCTTAGTGTGTAATTCCCCCTCTTTTTCTTTCCTTGCATTGATAAATAAGCAACGGGAATTTTTTTCTTAAAAATGTTGTTCTATTTTGGTCTTAAGTCAAAGCCATCTGCATTCTACCATAGCTGCTACAGAACGAGTCAAGTACATTCATAATATTTACATGCCTTTGGTCCGAAACATTGACAGGAACATCATACTGTGCCTTAAAAATGGATCATTTAAATAGTTTATTGGAAGAAGTTGCAGCCAACTTAAAACATATGCGATTGACGCATAATGGCACATTGTCGTTCTAGAATCATTATAGATAAGAAGAGGTTACCAAATAAATGGATATCGTAAAGAGACAGAAAATCTGCCTGCTAGTTTTTTTGACCTTAGTTTGTTGGACATCTACATAGGGGCACAGTGTGTGTATTGGGTCTTTTCACAACGTTAGTAATTCTTCTCCCGGAGTAATAAACCAGGACATAAGCAGATACGGCATACACTTGGAATATAGGAGAGAGTAAGGAAGTTCATGTTGTCATTAGCAGCACTTTCTGTAGAAGCATGGGTAAATTAAGCATATTGCTGAAATATTAAGTGAAACTGAGAGCTTAATTGAAATTATGTCAATATGAACTTTTCAGCCTGCAATTTGGGCCCTGGAGAAGAGATTACTATTAGTAACACTATATAAAATATTTGCATATGCATTACTTGACAAAATAATAACGGTTTCCAGCAATTTTGGGTGCACAATGGACACAACATAGTAATATATATGAATTAGTGTATAAATAAAAATAAAATAAAAATTAAGAAGAATGTAGCAAAGAAAACGAAAAACAAATATGTATAAAAGGAATGTGAACAGGAAAAAAAGAGCTCATTTAACCATGTTCTGTGTAGATTCTTAATTGGCAGTACAGGTGGTGGGAAAATGGAAATAAAGATCCACGTAGAACAGCTATCACATTCTGTTTTAATTTTGTTTTCTGTAAATTGAACCTTTTTCAGTTGGTGAAAAAGTGTGAGGAGATAAGGCTAGCGATGTCTGTATTCTGAAGTTTATATTTCTCCATAAAGTATGGTATGCTGGTCTTATTTTTGATTCATTTCCTCAAGCTGGTGCTTATGTTTTCCAAATCTAACGGTAGGATCTATTATATAATTCTATTTGTTATTTGATGGGATGACAATCACATTGATTCTTCTTAAGCTTCCGTTACAGAATTTTTCGAAATCTCAAGCAATATCTTGATCCGAGTTCTTCTGCAATTATTGCTAATCCTGTGACGGCGAGAGTTACACATATTTCTCCCAGGACGTGTGCAAGTTTCTGCCTCTCTGTGGAGGTTGTCGAACTTGACGTTACAAGCTGGATCAAATGCTGGTGCTGCGTTGCTGAAAAGAATGTCCTTGCTGCTGCTGCTGGAGCATTATGTTGCTCTGAGGGAATAAGGAACCTCTTACCTAGCGGCTGACCAGTCCCGAGCGACAGCGGGAAGAGCCGAATTCCTCAATCGAAAGAGAACCGGGAGCTTTCGTTTGAGAAGTAAATTAAGACTCTTGCTGCAAGCCGCTCTTATTTCAATTCGCAAGTAATACCTTGGGAAATGTGCTCTTATTGCAATTCGCAACTAATGCATATGTACACACACACAAACCTAAGGCTAACCTCGGGCAAACCCTAGAAACCGGTGAACCCAGTGGTTTAGCGAGTAAATCATTGTAATTGTGACACGCTATGAAGTGGAGCGCAGTAGTTTAATCATTTACGCTACTGTCGTTGATGTGGAAGCGCTATTATCTAGCTAATAGCTGTCACCACCACCTCCGGCTCTTTCCGCCGGCACTCGGCCACCCAGGAGATTCCTTATTCCCTCAGAGCAAGATATTCCTCCAGCAGCAGCGCCAGCATTTGATCCAGCTTGTAATGTCAAATGCTTGTCGAGTCCTGCCTGCCTTGTAAAGACGTGAGTTGTCCCGCAATTCGGTCCAAGTGAGGTTTTCACGGTATCGAGTCCACGAGTAAACACCAAGTTCTTTCTGTGTCATTAGCCCAAGCGTCTACTTCATGCCTCAGTAAACGTTTTCTTATTCGTCATGTATTCAGTTCGAAGATCTTTGGATTCGTATTTGGCTTCTTTCGGAAGTGAATTGGGGTATTTGATCTTTCGCCTATTCGCTCTCTACATCCTAAGACATAGCAAGAAATTTTGCATGTGTTTAGATAGGCTTTACATCCGACTTTAAAAATTCCAATCCATGTCAGTGTTTAACATGTAGTTGTGATCCCGGTCAAGGCCGATGGTTTTTTTCGGACGTAAAAATCGTAAGTGTGGCTTCCTTCGGAAGGGAAGATTAAAATTGATCGGCCGTTTCACTCCTTGAATAGAATGGGACGCTGATAACCTGAGATGTTAAAGAGCGTCCGTAAATAAAACAAATCAACAACAATAAAAATAAATGGATTTATTTCTATTAAATGCCTTGCACTACATAATTTTTTTGTAGAATTAAATATACGCATGTCGTAAATGAAAATCTCAATGATTTACAAAATGTATATGCCGTCATCAGAATTTAAAAAAAAAAAAAAAAAAAAAAAAAAAAAAAGGTGTGTGTGTTTGGGGGGGGGGGAAATCAACGTTCCAAATAAGCCAATCTAGTCCACCCATTTATATGATGCATATTTCACTAAAGTACAAATTTAAAAATTAAACAATCATTTCTTTAGCTACAAATGAATACGTTTCACAAAAGTAGTCTTATAATTTATGAAATCCTCACATCTACTGGTTCGGAATTAATTTCCCGCACAGCGTCATTTTATAGTATTGTACTTTAGTGAAATAAGCCCCACATAAGTGTTCCTTACTTGCTTATGTTGTTCAATTTAGTTACGATTTGTTACTGTTGGTTGAAACACACACTATCTCTCTCATCCATTCTACCATTCATATCCTCAGATTTGGAGGGCAGATCGATTATAAGAAAGATTCCTCTAATCAGCCTGGAATCGAACCCGAGACCTCTGGATGTATAGGCTAGCCGGATAACTATTAAGACTATAGAGACAGTCTGTTAGTTATTATTTGGTTATTAAAGTCTTAAACGAATCCTGAAATTATGACAATAATTTGCATGTCTACTGCTGAAAATGCATTTAATAAAACTGAAGTCTTCTGAAAATAATGTTACTTGCATACTTTCATTTTTTTCACTCAGTTTCCCCCTCTGGTTTTTTGAACGCCAGTCGACCCTTTCACGATGAGCGCTCCGCATTCAGACGTTTTGTGCACATTGTTGATCGGGCCAGCGCAGAGTGTTGAATGCTATGGTAGCTGAAAGTGTTAGTCCAATGAGAGTGACAGAATGCACTATGGACTCGGAAGAAGGGGTCATGTCACCACCTTGTTATTCCATACTTCGTACCATGTTCGACCTTCTGCCAGAATGTTATCGATAGAGTACACAAGTAAGTTAGTTAATCACTGAAGGAAAGTTTTTAAATCAGTTGAGGATGGTGTACCATATGGGATAAGGCGTGGGGAAAAACTTTTTAGGATGTGATTATGAAGTCTAAAATAGCTTCTGAACCGTTCTTCTGTATCTCCTGGATGCTTGGATCGGTGCGTTTGTCAGGGCCACATTCACTTCTATGTTTAAATAATTTGAAATATCTTTCACGAATTTCATCAAACTGCTGAAGATTTCGACCGCCCTCTTTCTGCGATCCGCTAACAGAGCTACCGGCTGCGTACACACTCTTGCACACCCAGGAGCTGAATTAGAATTTCTTGAAGAATGTTAGCCATGGACTCCAACTGGGAAGAGCATTTTGCAATTATGTGTGATGGTACATAAATAAAATTCTTCAATATGCTCCAAAAAAGTGGGTCAAACCCGCGTCCTCCATATTCAATAATAAAGACTGAAAGTAATTCAGATTAGAAGAAACCGCCATGGGTGGCCGAGGTCGTTAAGGCGCGGACTCGTGAGCGGGAGATCTGGAATTCCCACCAGGACCGTCCTCCCTGACTGAGGTTTTTTCAGGTTTTCCTCAGTCCTCATAATTGCCAAATGCCGGGGAGGTACCCTACAATTATGTCTGGAAGGCTTCCTTCCTTTAAAAAAAATCCTTTCCCATTTCCCCATTTTATTTCACGTATCATCAGTGTCCACCGCCTGTGGTGCCTCAGTAGTAAAAACGGACGTTAAACAACAACAACAACAACAACAACAACAACAATAATAATAATAATAATAATAATAATAATAATAATAATATTAAAAATTAGAGCATGAGGTTGTTTAATTTGTTTCCACAACTGACAGTGTCTAGAGAACTTCAATAATAGAAACAAAATGCTCTTAAAATAAGCGAATGGCCAAATATTTTGCAAATTACCGTGTTTAACACAGTGATGTACATTGGAATACATTTTCTTCAGAGTGAACTTTCGCGGAATAATTTAATTATTTCCATCACTGATTGCATGAGTTTGTTATTTCCTGAACAAGGTTAAAGTCATTGACCACTAAATTAATATTATGTGTAATGCGATAGAAAAATATTGATTTCTAATAAAGTTTTGCACTCCATTTTCCTTGCCAACCATAACTGAACAGCCGTCATATTACTGGCTAACAACCTTGCTCATGTCAATATCAACTTTGGGTGATAAAATCAACGTCTTCAGAGAAAGCGTAGAATGCGTAGAAAACATAAAACACGCAAAACAAAGAAATAAAAGAAACAGCCATTTTTGCGATGATTGTAATTATATTCGTGACATAAAACTAAAAGTCAACACACTTTTCTAAGCAATACTATAATAATTACAATATGTAGGTATCGCGGTTTGGGTGCTTGCGCATAGAAAAATACTTCTTTTTGATTAAGTATGATATTGCTACAGACGGTTTCGTCACAGAACATCACAACTTAGAACTCAACAGTCAGTATCCCACAGTATGGTGAAAAGAGGCGATAGGAATAATAACAATAGAACGTCCCTGGCTTTGACATCCATACGCCGGCCAGGCTGGCGGCATCAGAGCATCACACAGGCAGAAACCCAACACAGTGCAATCGGCGCAGATATCTTCAATTCTTTATGAACATTAAACGACTGCGTGTTATTGCGCCGGTATCTGAGACGATAGAAAATCAAAAATGCTCTATTTCGCTTATGCGTATCAGCTTTGTTTCATCTACAAAGGGAAAAAATTCCTTTATATATAATTAAGAAATTTAAACTCTTACTAACATTTTGAAATAAAACCATTGTGCACTGCTATTATGTTAGTAATGCTGGTATTATAAGACGTAAGCATCAGCAGTTTTTCCCATGTTTAAAAACACAGTATGTAATTTTTATGAAATCTGAAATATATAATACAATTAAGATTCAAAATGTAGCTGCATTAAAATAGTTGTACTATTTATAATATACGATAAAAATCAGTTTTTTACGCAGACGTAAATTACTACTAAATTACGCGTATTTTACGTAAAAAGAATAACAAGTAAATTACTTTGCCAAACTTGGCTATTGTTATCAAAGTGACATTTTCAGATGTTACCCCTTGATTGTCTTTAAAATCCAGCAGATAATGGAAAACACAGACTGGATGGTGAATTCTTCTTGCGGAAAGGATACAGTTTTTACGTTTGCTTCAATTTCATTGTGGAAAGCATGATCTATCTGCTCTGCCACGCTGATTGATTTTTCTTTGTTTTTCTTTTTCATCACATTCAAGAAGTTACTCCACTTATTTGCTACCAGGATGACTTCATGGTATGCCCAGGCGATGACTCAGTTAGTAAAAGCGTGCACTATAAATGCACCTTGAATATCACGATGGACTTCCGGTAGAAAACTCACGCAGTGTCGACACACAGCATTTTTCTATTTAGCAAAGTACATCAGTCAAGAGGAATAATCGGTAAGGCATTGATGTCGGAAAGACCGATTTCCAACTGCTACGTATGATTGGAAGTTACGAGGGCAAGTCAAAACAAACCGAGAACCCCCCCCCCCCTTTTCGCACGGAATAAACCAGAATCGGTCCAGGTTTTTTCAAAATATTCTCCGTTGAGTTGAATGCACTTTGTCCAACTACATCTGCCAGTCCTGGAACACGTGCTGGAAGCATCTTTTGACATCTCCAAAACTCTCTTTTTCACAACGGCCTCAGAAGTATCAAAACGCTCCCCTTAGATCCTTTTTTCAGACAGGGAAGGAGATCAAAGTCACAGAGGGCTAAATCTGGGGAGTAGGGAGGATGGAGAATGTATTCGAAGTTGCCTACAAACTTCCACTCACACATCATCTATTCAGGAGTCAGTAATCTTGAGACCCCCTCTCATGGGAAATGCAAGTCTGTCAATTGTTATTTGTCGGTCTTCACGAGCAATGACGCCAGCTGTGTTAATCACGGTTTTGTTTACTGCTGTTGCTGGAGTACCTGAACCGCCTTGCTTTTGTGTAAGCACGGCCCTCTTAAAATTCCTTGAACCATCAAAGTGTTGTGGATTGTGGCATAACATGCTCACTGCAACATGCCTGCTGTAAGCTCCCATGCCGGATTTCTGCAAACTTTAAGCAACATATTCCTCTTCACAAGTAGGCGACTGACGACTGACGTAGTTTGCTCATTCTGTTTACCGCCACGGGTGGCCGAGGTTAAGGGGCGGACTCGTGAGTTGTTGATTGTTGATTTGGTTTATTTACACACACTCTTTAACATCTCAGGTCACCAGCGTCCCATTCAATTCACGGTGTGAAACGGCCGACAAATTTTTCTCAGAGGCCTCTTTTTTCAGGCTTGAGGTTTTTTTCATGCCGTAAATGCACGACACGGGACCTACGGCTTTACTTCCCTTCCGAAGGAAGCCATACTTAGGATTTTACGCCCGAAAAATCCATCGATCCTGGCCGGGATCGAACCCGCGATCTTGAGTTTAGGAGGCAAATATGGTTATCACTTCACCACCAGGACCGACCTGGACTCGTGAGCGGAGGTCCGGGATTCGAATCCCGCCAGGACTATCCTCTCTGACATGTTTTTTCCAGGTTTTCCTCAATCATCAAAAATGGCAAATGCCGGGAAGGTACCCTAAACTTAGGTATGGAACGTTTACTTCCTTTAAAAAAAATCCCAATATGTAATTTCGTTACAGTGTCACCGCCTGTGGTGCCTCAGTAGTAAAAACGGGCGTTAAACGCTATAAAAAACAAAGTCATCCCCTGTGCACAGATACATGCGCCAGGAACTTGTGTTTTTGTCCAGAATCAGGGCTGTTCCCTTTTCACCATGCAACATTGCTCCTTTGCTGTGCGCGATAGAAAATAAATAACTCTCGTCTTTATTGACTAGCCCTCGTATATTGTGCAAATACCCAAGTACTTTTGATAAGTTAATACCTTACTGCTGACATCCTACCTGCAGAGTAATTGTTATCCGGGGTCAGAGATTTTCATGAACATGTTGCTCCTTCTTCTGGTACCGGGTCAACACAAACTGAGTCACTGCTAGTTGTGGCCTCATCGTCTTCACATATTTTTTATATTTTAATAAACGTCTTAATGAACATGGTGGTGGTTACGAGACGTATGAATGAAACGCTTTCACGATTATCGCAATATCGCGACTGTGATCCTTCGCACAAGAATAAACTGACCAGAATCCCCAAGGAAACAGCAACTCCGTCCGCAACACGGATTAACCATTCTCTGTCATGTGTTTGTTGTTTATGAGCTGGCATTTCTTCGATTGCAGCTATTACTTCCTGCTGCGTCAGTTGTGACTCTCATTGCGCGGCTTTTATTTCAAACTGTTCATGAAACTGGCCCGCAGAGTGCATGTGTCAGGCATGACGAAACCCCATGAACTGCTCAGTTGCAAAATGGAAATGTTCCAATCAACATTCTCTTCGGAAGTTCGGAAGATTGCAGCTTCTCTTTGTTGATTATTGATCTTAAAAAGGGAAGGAAACTTTAAGTGATGTGTAAACAGCAACTAATCGCTATTTCGTGCTGTACTGGTACTCTTTATTACAACAGAAGCTTTGATAGAGTTAGTGTGTAAAGTGCCAACAAATCAGTGACGCATTGTTGATGCAACAGAATATTTCGTCCAAGCACCAGCGTATTGTGGAGTATTGAAATCAATAGCGTAAAAATATAATTAGGAATCACAGACCCCCCCCCCAAAAAAAGAAAAGAAAAAGAAAAAAATGGCGAGTTATTGTCTTCAAAAAATAAACATATGAAATTACAAACTATTTGTCCCTTTGCCACCCCTTTCCGACGATCATGACTTTTCTTTCATTTATAAAACGCAATGGTTTATAGTAGCTAACATATTTATAAGTGAATATAAATATCAATTTATTTTTTGTACATATTTTTGCCTTTAACAGAATTTTAACATTCAAAATTAGTGTTTGTGTACAATGAATTCTAAGAGCACTTTACAGGTTTTGATCTGATAACCGATTTGTGCATTTGATTTTGACTCCCCCCACACATACGTATGTAGATCCAAACATATAAATTATTTCCGCTGCATATGTGAATAACGTTAGAAACCAATCCTTGTTTATATTACAGAATTCTGCCAGACTTCGTCAATTATAAAATAAAATAAGTATTTTATTTTCCTGTCGCACTGCAGACAAATCTCTTCCAGCTATGCACTTTTAGGTGTTTTATATATATATATATATATATATATATATATATATATATATATATATACCGAGAAAGATGTAGCAAAAACCATGATGTTTTTTGTCAAGTAATGCCAAAGTTTGAAACCTTATCTCAAATTCATTTCCAAGAGTGCATACATCATTATACTCCTGAATATTAATTTGAATATTTGCTTGAATAACGTCCTGTAATGTTGTAAAATGCCGCATGTCTTGATTACACAGATCACCAAATGGTCAACCGTCTCTTCAGTGACTGCATTCTGCCAAAAAGTTTAGTCATAGGCTGATCCTTTCCTTGCAATGCAACATTCGATTGATTTAAGTGACTTGTCAGTTTGGTAGACCTCTATTGACTGTCCGCTAGTTCTGGGACTGCATTGCCGTTAATCTCCATAAAGTCACATAACTCTAAAATCTTTCAAAAACTGTCCCGCGGCCAACCCACCGCAATTCAGGGTGATATGGTATGTCGGTATCTTGAAGGTTTTCAGCAAGGTCTTGTGCTCGACCGCTATTGTGTTCCGAGACAAAGCTAACACTTTAAATGGTTGAATTTGGAATGGACATAATTCTTTACCAGTGCAATGTGGAAAACGATTTTATAGGTGACACGTGTTGCGGGTACACTTGAAATAAAATCATCCTCCTGCAAAGAAAATTAATATGTAGAAGGGTATGTTACTTGATTGTAAAAATACACTTAAACTTCATGCTACAAATGCCATTGAAACGCTTTGTCCCTCGTAAGCGTGTTCAGTGTTGTCGGTTAAGGATATACCTTCTAACATTACCATCACACCAGAAACACACACACACACACACACACATCGCGAATCTCTTGCCGTCTGCAAATTGTTCTTGAGCACATTAAGTTCCTGATTTTCGTACTTTCCGTATTCTTTGGCATATTGTAATTAATAATGTCTTTGCAAATTAAATTTGGTAGTGAATACAGTATTTTAGAAACTAACTACACCTTTTGCTGCACCATTATATACCACAGTATAATACGATATGTGTATACAGAGGTGCCGAAAATGTATACACAATTCAAGCAAAGAAAAAACTGTGTTAACGTAACAAAACTGAATTCACACAAACAGAAAATAATGAGCACTAATCATCTTAGACTTTTACAGTTACAACAGTTGCTCAAAATGCCCACCATTGACGTCGATACACTTCTGAGTACGTTGAACTGCTAATTGAGCAACGTTTGCGAAAGTGTTCTCAGCGATTGCAGCACATGCCGTTTCAATTTCTTCCCGAAGTGCTACCAATGTAGCTGGTCTGCCCAGATCTGCCCTTGTGAACATCGCATACAGTACCACGAGTCTCAATTTTGTCTCGAATGCGTGCAATTGTTACTCTTCTGTTCTGTACACACACCTCCGTTGCCTTTGAACATCAACAACATTCTCGGTTTTCCAGTATCACTTCACAATTGGTTTCCGCTGTTCAAATGATAACCTTGACTTCATATTGTGTAGCAACGCTATCATAACGTAATGTGAGTCACATCTGTTTCCAGAACATCATACTACACATTACTGTTGTTTTTCGGTTCGACTTTGAAATATATTAAATATGTGTGTATGCATTTTGGCACCCTGGGTATATGCACTGTTTTAAAATATTTTTCCTGCCATTGAGGATTAAAATAAACCGTAGGCGAAGCTAATCTTCGGCTTAAGGACGATGCTGTTTCTGACAATTGGTGTTACATCTCCTTAACGACTGCACAAGCCAGTTACAATGCAGAGTTGAAGAATCGTCTAGATGCTAGTCCGCCACTGCGCGCCTCCTCTTACGTCGTTATGTACGCTCATTGTGCTCCGAAACACGCGACATACACTTCGCCCTGAATTTAGGTTGTTGGACATGCCTGCAGTTTAACCACTGTTCTATATCTCTACCGAATAAGCATTAGAGGAACAGGCAGTTTCTTGGTTTCCTAATAGTTAATGCATAATTATGTATATGCTGTTTTCCACATTAACCTAATGTGAAATACTTGTAATTCCAGGGGAAATGCCTCATTTGAAGAAGTTCGGTTACAAATTTCTCTTTAACACCGCAATACAAAATGTGTTCTAAAATTGCCAGAACAAAAGTTAATAGATATGCAAGCAGAGAGCTCAATATACTGCTGGTATGGATATGGCTGACAGCGTGAGAATGTTCCCATGTCTTGGGCCACCTTCAAGCGTAAAACTGACACATCAACACAAGACAGGAAAATTTCATTATGTTAATGTTAGCGATTACTACCTAGCAGGTCCGCCATAAAATATCTGGACCTTCCCTTGTTTTCAACAAAATAGACAACAACTGTTTCATTTGTTTTTTGTTTTGTTTTCTTTCAAAATAAGCGCTCCTAACAATCGTACTTATTCTAGAAGAGAACATGCTTTTTACAATGAAACACTGAAACCAAGGGCGGCCTGTCAATAAGGGCCAGAAGGGGTCCGGCCCCTCCAAAGTAAATGCCATAATTACTTACTATTTTCTGTTTTACGGGTCAATTTTTAGAACAAAAAAAAAAAAAAGTAAAAACAGCGAAGTATAACCGATTAATTCTTATTTGTATTTTACTTGTATCAGGAGGTTATATCACAAAAGTACGATAAGAGAAAATGTTGGGGAGGAGTATAAGGTTTGATAAAAGATACCTCCCCTCCCCTCACCCCTATTGAGCATGCCCTTCTACAGGACCGCCAAGAGTGGCCTAGGTCGTTAAGGCGCGAACTCGCGAGCGGCAGGTATGGGGTTCGATCCCTACCACGACCCTCCTGAGTGAATGGCAAGCAAATGGCAAATGCCGGTGAGGCACCCTAAACTTAGGTCTGGAAGGCTTTTTTCCTTTAAAAAAAATAAAATATTCCTTTACCAATTTATCATTGCATCTCATGTATCATCAGCGTTCACCGCCTGCGATGCCTCAGTTGTAAAATCGGGCGTGAAACACTCTTAAAAACTTCTACAGGGGCCACGATCAGCAACTGGCTGAAACATGTTATACACATTGGTATAAAATGTAACATGGTTTAATTAACTCTGAAGCAATATAGAGCTCGCCCCTATGCACTATCACGACCCATTTGTTTAATCTTTTGCTTCTCCCCCTCTTCAGTTTTCAGGACTGATGCACATCTCTCAAACTTGTGGTTTACACACTCCATGACTTTGTAATCTGATAAAGTGACGAGTGTTAGCAGTATGTTTCATCAGATGAAACCACGCTCTGTGACCAGTAAACTGCGTGGCTTAGAGCATAACTGTTGTTGTAGCACCTCATGCACTTCAAAAACAGTCGCTGCTGATGTATGTACACCGACTATCTTATGTTTTCATCCTTTGTTCTGCACTTTGGTTTCAGAATCAAGTGATGGGCTTATGGCGCAGTCGCAATAAATGTTTTTTGACTACCCAAAATGTCTTAAACGTGGCTTATAAATGTTGTCTGCACAGTTTTTGAGTAGGTGTCAATATTTGAGGTGCCCGTCGCGCTGTAAGCTTTTTCGTATGCAATTATTTAATTAGATGTCGCATATGTTATGTAAATTCTAGAAGGAAATATTGTCTTCATTTGTAGCTAGGCAGTTAGCGCTTATCATTTCACCCTTTCTTGTGCGATGAAAAAAATTTATATCACTATAAATTGGACAGTGTCAATGATAAACTCTCCTATGTCAATCGTGTTCCGTGTACAAAATGTAATCATAATGCAGCTTTAACTTTTTTATTTTGCTTTTTGCATACGCAAATTTTTCTATAACTACTGAGAAGTTTAAGTCTAATGCCAATATATTTTCTATTAACTAAATAGATAAACTGCTCAAAAGTAGTCGTCTTAACGAGCTGTTAAATGGCTATTTATGAGGAGTAACAATTTATTAATTTTTTTTGTCACTAGGCAATAGGCTGGTTGAAGCTTTACTTTATAAACATCATTAGAATGAACAAGTGGAAAAGTTTTTTTTTTTTTTTTTTCCAGATTTATTAACGTTGTTATGAAACGGTTCCTTGAAAATACAGGGTGTCCCTAAAGTCCGGCAATACATTTCTTAATTTGTTACAAAAAACTATAAATGATATAGCTTTCGTATATATGTCATATTAAATAGTTTTGTTTTCAATGTTTGATTTCACAATAGCTCGTTATGGGAACCACATATAATTCGGCACATGCCTACACAGTAATCGTACTCCTTGAAGCATCTCCTTAGATACACTGGTGGCAAACTGACGTGGGATGCTCTAGAACTGATTCTTTCGCACTTCTTATGAATGCCTCTCTCTCACACTATTAACGATCTCTTCGTTCAGTGTCGGACGGTCACTTTTTTCTTAGGACGCAAACAACTAGTACCCATAAATTTGTCATGTTAGGCATTTAGAAGACTTCTTTACCGTATTTAGTCTTAAAGTTCCGTTGCACGTCTGTAACACTCTTACATTTGTAGGATTCCAATATACAGAAAGCGCGCTCTTCGCCAGAAGTCGCCATTTTTACAAAACACCAACTGCGGCGAATGCGGGAACTATGAACATTAGCGGTAAAATCCAAACAAAACCATTTGAGGTTCTCTTTAATATGACATATGTACGAAAGCTATATCCTATGTAGTGTTTGTGTAATAAATTAAGAAAAGTGTTACCGGACTTTAGGTACACCGTGTGGATCTGAAGTGTCTTAGATAAATGTTAGTGTTTTACTTAAATATTTCGGCTATTCTCAAACAAAATAAACAGTGAAGTTATGCAAACCGTATTTTGATTCTTGCACTCTTTGAAAGATCTGTCTAGTTGTGGTGCAAATATTGCATTGAGAATACATAACATATTTATTGTAAAGCGTTCTTCGTCTGTCCACCATATTTCCATTAAAATACACGTATATATCCTTTACTTTTGCTCAAAATATGATATATTAACCAGCTGTGCTAATTTCTTCTTTAGCTTTTTTGAGGGATCAGTATTTATGTCTCTTTAAGTTTCCACCCTGTCTCTTTCTTGTCATATTGTAACGAAGGGCGTTCAGTAGGTTATAACATAATTTTGTTTGGCGCAGATTATTATGGGAAAAATACAGTTTATTACGTTAGTTATATTTGAATCTTTGCACACTATCTCGGGTAGTTTCACCATCTTCCTTGACGGCACTGATACAATTAGTTTTCAAAATAGAGTTCCATTGAGAGGCGCTTAAGAAATACGAATTGAGAGATACCGTAGGGTGGAATGCTCGTGTACGACACTGACGTATTGTTTTCCCTAAATAATTCAACTAAAATAACAAGTCAGAATAGAGTAATGTATACAATAATATTTAGTAAAGTGCATAGAAGTATAGGCGAAAATTGAGATTATTAACCTTCATGATTATACAGTGCTTTACTCTCTGAGCAGTAAGCAGTTCTGTTACCCCTCCTTTTCTTTTCCTCTCTTGTATTGTTAGACATCGGAAAGCTTCGGCCGAGAGCCGAAATACGGAATCAATGCAGATTTTTGCGTTATTCCCTTGTTAGTTAACGCAAAAGTAAACATGGTGTGAGTTTATTATTGATACTGCAGGTTATTAATTAAAAATAGTTAAAAGGTTAAATCAAAGTTTAAGTTTATTATTGAAAGTGAAGGTTATTTTTCGAAAACATTTTTAATAACAGGAAACGTGTTTCATCACTTTTAGAAAATTGCGGTTTAGGTTATCATTCAGAACGTTTTTTAAGTTCTTCTATTACTACAAAAAGTGTTTTTAAGGCAACTTCAGTTTGGATTAAGGCGATGTAAAACGTACCGTGCGTACGTGAAAGACAGCACTGAGTGTTTATACTCATGTTTCTATGCATGAAATTCTGGAAAAATAAAAAGAAACAAAATATTTGAATCCGATTGTCCATTTCTAAGAAACAAACTGTGTGTTACGCTCTGCTACGGAATATTTAAATACTAACAGTGCAAGTGAATTCTTCTGCATCTGAAAACTGCTGAAATTAATAGTGTTTTATACCAGTTAAAGGTGTGCAAGTCGATAATACCAAATGGTGTTAGTATAGAGTCAGATGAACGAATTTTCCTAACGCTAAAAAGAATTCACTTACTTAAGGAATGGGCAAGATTAAGACAAAATGTGTACTTTTTTTTTTTTTTTTTTTTTTTTTTCCCTACAGAATAAAATTCAGCCTAAGCCAGACCTCTTCTACAGAGTGTTTCACGAAGTTGCTGCAAAAACAATTCAGGATGGAATTAATTCACGAAATCTAGGGCATTATTTTATTTTCATTTTTATATGCAAGTTTGTTTTAATTGCTTATATTTCTTTATATCTGAAATTAAATAATTTAAAGATTACATCTTTGGTACTTATTATGTACGAATTATTTACGTTTCCTTTCTCTATTTCTATGAGGGTATTAAAATAAAAGTTTATGTGCTCTTTTTAGTAAAAATAAAAAGTGCTCCTCCATATTTCCAAATGTTGAATGTATTAATTCTCAAGATATCCATACTTAAATTTGCATCTAAAAGGCGTTTACAAAATTACTTCTAGGCTTTTTAACTTTATTTTTTATTATAAAGGTATTATATAGATTTACAAACTGAATCTCAATAGTTAAAGTGCATGAATGAATGAATGGTGTTTAACGCCCTTTTTTTCTACAGAGGCACCACAGGCGATGGACACTGGTGATACATGAGATGAAATGATATATTGGGAAAGAATTTACTTTTTAAGGAAGGAATTGTTCCAGGCCTAAGTTTAGGGTACCTCCCCGTCATTTGTCATTTATGAGGACTGAGGAAAACCTGGAAAAAAACTCAGTCAGGGAGGACGGTCTGGCGGGATTCGAACCCCAGACCTCCCGCTCATAAGTCCGTACCTTAACGACCATGGCCACCCGTGGCGGTTTTAAAGTGCAAATGTAGGTAAATTTTTTTCTAAAATTTCGATTTTAAACACTGCTTTTTTCTTTGTAAGATTGAATTTTTTTTTCTAGTTAATGCCTCGACAAATTTACGGGTTGATATACTATTTTTCAGCAGCACTTTTCCTATACTCATTTTTTTAAACTCACATTTTTCTTCTTCGGATAAGTGAGTCTTAGTTTAACCCGTATGACTATGCATAACCAAAATAAATTAAAAAAAAAATAGGGTAAGGGGCAAAGGAAGTTAATTTAATACATGTCACCGACATAAAGCTAAACGCTTGTTTCAAATTAATACAAGAATAATAAAAAAAAATATTTTTGACATGAAGGTGCACGTACCTCATCAAGTACGGATTGCTTCCCTACTTATTATCCGACTACACGTCCCTAAGTTGGATATTACACATATAGTCATTGGGTGAAAAGGCTGCCATCATCAAAAGAAGGTCAAGGCAATCTTACAAGCACACTGCTCAACAGACATTTAGTGTCAGACACAATTATTTATTACTAATTTGATTTCCTGAAGTTAAATATGGAAAGCAAACAGTTTCATTGATAATCATTTTCGAGATACATTTATCTGATATTTTGTTTCACACTATATCGAAATAAATCTGTTTCCAAACGGAAAACAGTGCAAAAATGAAACTTTACGTTTCAATACCAGGTCATTAAGGCTCGGACTCGTGAGCGAGAGGTCTGGGTATCGAATCCCGCCAGCACCGTGCTCCTTGACTGAGGTTTTTTCACGTTTTTCTCAGTCCTCCTCCGGTGGGAGGTACCTTAAATTAAGGCCTGAAATGTTTATTTCCTTACAAAAATCCCTTTTTAAACATATAGTTTCATCTCATTTGCCATCATTGTTCCCCGCGGGTGTCTCGGTGGTAAAAACGGGCGTTAAAAAAAATGGACCCATGGCTTTACTTCCCTTCCGAAGGAAGCCATACTTAGGATTTTTACGCCCGAAAAAAATCCATCGGTCCTGGTCAGTATGGAGCCCGCGATCTTGGGTTTAGAAGGCAAATATCATTACCACTACAACCCCAGGAACAACTTCCCCTCCCTAAAAAAATTACACAATCTTCAGATGTTTATTTTAGAATGTACGGTTCCTTCATACTTTAATGCATTTGTTTCACACTACGAACTTTTAGCATCTGAAATCGCTTGTATAATTAAACAAATGACTAAACCTGTTGACTCGTATCGAATCTAACATAACATCCTCGTTAACGCACTTTATTGTTTTCCATGAACAGTATTTTTATACGCTTTTTGCATCTTTGTGTTCTATAGGAATTTTGCAACAATTTGTCTCCAGATTCCCCGTCAATAAATGTTGAAGTATCGAATTGTAACAGCTCACTCCTAAGGTAATGCATCTCTTTCTTTATCAGTTGCAAATCTTTACTTCAGTGAATCTTTTTCACCAACACGTGCGAATGGAAAGTAATGTTTTGAGGGTGGCCTTGCCTTTCGAGACAGTTGACACTACAAAAGGTTTTATTGCTGTGCTAAGGTCGTTTGCAGCCTTCCCATTGAGGGTTAAACAGGTTTCTTCCGTAAAGTGAAAGTGAAAAAATACTTTGAGAGCTTACAAGGAGGAAATACGCAGTGAAACGTCTCTTCTAAGTACAATAAAAGTTGTACAGTTGTTACTACAACAAATGTATGACTGCTACAATGATATGAGCACCTACCGCGAATGACAAAAGGTAGATGGCCGAAACAATTGCTCAAACTATCACCTTCCGAGAAAAGTAAGAGAGAAAACAGAAATAATGTTGCTAAAGCCATGCAGAAAATGGCCAAGGAGGAAGCACCATATAAGGATAGGATCCGATAGAACAGAGGAACATGGAACAATTGAGAAGTGAAAAGGTAATCAAAGAAGAACAGTGATGGGAGATGAGACAAGTGTTCATCACCTCCAGCCTGAAACCGAAAGATGGCGCATGTGGTATTACAAAATTCCTCAAGACAGTACGGCATACGGTAAAGCGTTGACCACATTCTTCTGGGACTCTGAAGGGTGTATATTAATCGATATGCTGCATGGTGAAACAGTTAACTTCAAAGCATTTGCCAAAAACCTTGGGAGGCTGAAAAAACGCTGCCGAGGCAATCATCCTTGCAAGACATTCACAACAATGCGAAGACATATACAGGAAGTGACTGTCCTTTCTCAATCACATTTTTTGCACCTTCTGGTTTTCGGTCCTGTGAACATGTAGAAGGAGAATATAAGAAGAGAGAGGTAGCTCAGTGTATTTGAAACTGAAATAGAAAGCGCCTCGCGCATATGCGTTAACAACAACAGATGTTTTTGTCTTAAGCTCGACTATACAACTACTGCTGCTGAATATATTCGTTATTTGCTGTCTGCAGTGAAGGACAATTCTATATGTAAATGCTTTTGTTTCTCTTTCTTCTTTGCTTTCATTACATGTAAAGCTGGCTCGATTAGTGAATCATGCTTAGATTACAGATTAACGTCAACTCTTAATGCCAGTTTGTGCTGACACCTGAGGCCTTACTGCATTTCAGTCGGCGATGGGTGACATCAGCAAACCATCAAGGTCGTACGTCCCAGCTACAAGGCTGTTTCATCTGGCGAGTTTTCACCCGTGTTTATTTACATTCGGAATATAATGAGTTTAGATACGGCACACATTTTAGTATTTTATAATTAAAATACTGCTACTTAATTGCAAAACATGTGTCTTGGCTAAAAATTAAGATAAGCTATTTGAACAATTTAGAGTATGAAGTTTTAAATGGTCCATAACAAAATTGTTTTCTACTCATAACATATGAAAATGATAAAACAATTGTAATAACTGTAGGAAACCTTGTTCTGATGTACGCCTGTGTTCTTACATATGTTTGAGGGAAAGAAAGAAAGTATGCTCAAACATGGCTAACGATAATTGACGACCGTATCAAATCATTCTGATAATTTCGTAACATTTGTGAACGGTCTGCACCAAATCCTCGATATAAAGAGGGTGCCAGAAATGTATACACACACCAAGCAAAGAAAAAACACAAACAGATAGTGATCAGCACTAATAATCTTAGACAAATGCAACAGTTGCTCAAAATGGCGTCGTTGAACTACTGATTGAGCAACGTTTACGAAAGTGTTCTCAGCGATTGCAGCACATGCCGTTTCAATTTCTTCCGGAAGTGCTGCCAGTGTGGCTGGTTTTCTACGGTATACAACATCCTTAAGAGTTCCCCATAGGTAGAAGTCCAACGGAGTTAGATCCGGAGAACGCGGCGGAAACTCAATCGAACCTCTTCGCCCTATCCAGTGCCTTGGAAGATTGTCATCAAGGTAGGCACATGCATCTCGGTGGTAATGTGGTGGTGCACCATCCTGTTGCATACGGTACTATGAGTCTGAAATTTGTTTCGAATGCGTGCAATTGTTATTCGCGTTGGCGGTTCTGTTCTGTACACCGTCTCTTTTGCCTTTGAACTTCAACAACATTTTCGGTTTTCCAATACGACTTCAAAATTTCTTTCCGCTGTTCAAACGATAATCTTAGCTCGTTTTTGTTGTAGCACCGCTAGCATAACTTTATGTGAGTCACGTCTGTTTACAGAACATCATACGATAATTTTGGCTTCATTTGTTCATTGTTGATTTACCTATCACACAGCAAAGCTATCATAAAGTATGTGAGTCACATCTGTTTACAGAAGATCATAATACACATTACTGTTGTTTTTCGGTCCAACATTGAAAAATATTAAACAGATATCTACTGTATACATTTTTTGGCAACCTCGGTATTATCAACATTTTGTTTCAATTCATTCGCTCAACCCAACACCACGGAAGAACATCAAAATTCCTTCCACACATTTCAAGAAACAGACGCTTTAAGATTATCCAAATACAATGCCCGGAAGTGTATCCTAAAGTTATATAAGGATCTCATTGAACTCTTGCAGTACCGCAAAATTTGTGCAATGTGAGTGTATACGACAAATGCTCACAAATGGGCACAACGCTGAGCGAATGGGTGCGTATTGGCTATCCTGGAGTATTATTATCATGGCGACGAGCTTATGGACCAAGACAACGATCTATGAAGTGCTGTTATTTCACTCCCATATTTTTTCTGGGATCTGAAAGGAATCTTACTTGTTGGGTTACTGACAAGAAACACGACCACATGATAAATGCGCAACTGATGTCTTCGCCGGCTATTCAGAACGTTTTTTTCAAGACTTGGCTGCCCACATACAGCCTATGTGTCAAAAGACAAATATCACTGGGAGGTTAGACCATCCGCCTTACAGTTCCAACATCGCGGATTCAATGGATTTTAGAGTATAAAAATGCTAAGTATGGCTTCAAGTAAACTCGTGAGTCCCTTGTCGTATATTTAGGGCACGTATAAGAGCCTCAAGCCCGAGAAAAATTTATCAGCAGTTTAACAGCCTGAATTGAATGGAACGCTGATTACCTCAGATGTTAAAAAAACATCCATAAATAAAACAAATAAAAAAACTACAATCCACGCTTGCAGCTTCGGGTTTTCATTTGTTTCTGAAAATGGAGAAGGATGGCGGAAAATAGGAAGACTTTAAGGATGCAGTCGTGTACTTGATCTGGTTCTGAGGTAGGAAGTGGCTAATTGCCCAAGTAGGTTAAGGGTGTATTGTTTTATGTGTCTATGGCTAAGCATTTTTACGAATACTCGTAGAAAAATAAATAAACGTGTAACGCAATAATTTTAAGTAAAAAAGTAAATATATTTTACAGTTTAAAAGCATTACGGTTAACAATTGAGAAAAAAGTAGAAAATAACCACATGGAAAGAGAGATTTTCCTGCAATGGGACTTTATATATACAATTGAAGTTCAATTCGGCATCTTCTCCTTTAGACGAATATTTCAAGTAAAAGATGAAACAGCCACTGCTGTTTAGAGCTCTGATCCGCCAGAAGTGCTGCTTTTTATAATGCTGACGCCAGCGTGATGTCACAGCAGGCTGTCAAGCGAAATTTAATTACTGTCGAATTACATCAAATTTATAGGCTCGCGCGCGAACACCAGCATGTACACACTTTGGCACGCGCTAGTGCTTCAAACTCGGCCATTAAGCATCAAACGTGTAGTGTTCAAGGCTCCCAGAAATCTGACAGACAAAATATTATGCAATAGAAATTAATAACGCCAGGATGAAATTTAAAAGATCTTGTATAGGATGTACACGCCTCTCCCTAATACATGTCCTTAATGTCAATGAAAAATCACAAACAACTGCTAAATCCGTTTAATGAATCGCAACTCAATACACCAGGCACGCGCGTGGACTGCAACCACTTCTTTGATTCGCAATCAAGGTCCGTTGCTCACAGTAAAACCTGTCTTAATGAGCAAGTGGCTTTATTATCATGTTCAATTTAATTTAAGTGTTTTAAAAGCCACACTGGAACAGAAGATTTGTGTATGCCACTTATGCAAGAACAGAATTTTGTAGAGCAGAGCGTGAACAATTTGTAGAAAAATTTATTGGTATTTCAGTTCAGCATAAAGATACTGAAATAATAATAATAATAATAATAATAATAATAATAATAATAGTAATAATAACAATAACAAAAATACTTCATCCCAGTACCTTGTTTTCTTCACCGGCAAGTAGAGCGGGAGGTCTGGGGTTCGAATCCCTCCAGTACCGTCCTCCCTGACAGGTTTTTTCCAGGTTTTCTTCAGTCCTCATAACTGGCAAATGCCGGGGAGGTATCCTAAACTTAGGCCTGAAACGTTTCCTTCCTTAAAAAAAAATCCTTTCCCAATATATCATTTCATTTCATGTATCATCAGTGTTCATCGCCTGTGGTGCCTCAGTAGTAAAAACGGGCGTTAAATACTATTAAAAAAAAAAAAAAAAAAAAAAAAAAAAGTCACCTGGACGTGTATTGCAAACTCTTACACTCTATTTATAACTTACCAAATTAAATTATTATTTTTCACATGATACTTATACCTAGGTTACAATTGGAAATTAACTAAAATAATAAAAATAACACATTTGATATATACAAATTCCCTTCAACTACTCCCTAATTGCTGGAAACCAGCTACTACTTCTACTACTTTCACTTAATCTTTAACTGTAAATTATTAAACTACTATTTGCCGGTATCCGGTAGAAACTGTACTGGTGACTAGTACATTTCTTACATACTTTTACTGTACTACTTATATGTACCTATTCCTGTCTATATTTGTATAAAAATATATATTATATACCAATTGATCTTTAATATGTTTCTAATTTCCCATATTATATGATATTAACTTTCTATATTATATCATCATTATAAATATATTTGTGAAAATTTCATATTTATATCTTACATTAACCAATTTTTTCAACACCAATTATATTCTTTGTTTGCGAATCTAATTGAATTTATCAATGAACACTTACGCTACCAATTCATTATTTTGACATCATTAACAATAGTAATAATAATATCACCAGAGGTATTAATTATAATTATAAAACTTGTTATAACAATTTTTATTATACTTTCAGCATAATGATACTGTAAGAAAACTTCTTTTCAGATTTAGGGAAACAGGGTCAAATTAAACAGTGTTTAACGCCCGTTTTATCTACTGAGGAATCATAGCCGGTGGATGATGATATATGAGATGAACTGCTTTCCAGACCTATGTGTAGGATACCTCCCCGGCATGTCATTTATGAGCACCAAAGAAAATCTGGAAAAAACTCAGTTAGGGTGGACGGCCCTGGTGGGAATCGAAGAGATAGGATCGATAAACCTAATCAAAATAGGCGTGTTTCAACGAGAGAATAATTTTACAGAGTGAAGAAAGTTGCAAAGAAAGTTGCATGTCGTGTGTCACAGAAAACAGGCATTTCAAAAAGCTTAGTCTAAAGAAGTACTTAACCGCTCAAGTTGAAACTTTATGTGGGTAAAACTGTGCTTGACGACGCAAGAGTTTACTGATTCCCATTTATGGTTTGCTTTTCAATTTATTTAATTATAGAGTGGTGTGCAAAACTATAGCCACTGGAGCAAAGAAAATACACAAATTATATACTAACTCCCTTTGCATGAAGAAAAAATATTGGCGTGAAGAGAATAATTGAGCCCAAATTTACTTCAATAAGATCTGAAATGTCACAGTAAGACGCGACAAGGTAGCGTTGTTTATATGTATAAGTTAAGGCACTATCGGACAAATTAAACTCAACACAGAGATTTCCATACTCTGTTCCTGGGGCTACCGTTTTCTTATTTTTCCCTCTTCCCAAACATTTTACCCATTAAGCAATAATCTTCTTCCTTCCCACACTTCGTTATTTCATTAAGAACTTTATTGTTAATGTTTTAAACTTTGACATATATATTTTTTTTCTTTATGACACATGAACAAGTAATTTTTAAAATGTTCATTAATACATTTTAACTATACTGAAAAGCCGTGTTTAAATCATTGTATATACTAAACGTGCATTTAAATCTTATAGGCATTTTAGTTAAAAAAAAAAAAAAAAGAAGATAATGTGTAGAGAACACGTATAAATATTTTAGACGAAATGAAGAATATTAAGACATCATTTCTATTTGTTAAAAAGAATAAGAAAGAATATGTAAAGTTGAAAACAAGACAGTTTAAGCATCTCCTTCCATGTTTTTGAAGAGCAAATAAATACGAGGAGTGACTTCTATTTTTCACTCTTCACTTATTTCTAGTTAATACAAAACGTTTATTTTTATCTTATTTTTCAACATACCGTTCTTAAAAACTGAAGCATGTCTCCCAGAATTTCTGAAAGAGGGTTACCCAACTTGAAGCGATTACTACTCTCCGGCTAAGTACTCCAGGTTGGGCACCATTTTGATTAATGATCGCTTAGGTGTTGTTCCCCTACTGCATAACAACAATATCTCAGGGATTTGTTTGGCTATTTTGTGACTCGTACTCAAAGGACTGGGAGATATATCCACTTTGTAAATGATCACGCTATGCGACATTATATATAAGGAATGTACTACTCGCAAGATCTTTCGCGTCCTCTGGTGTTCTGCGTACGATAAACCGTAGCTACGTCGAATATAAATTTAGCTAACGCGATTTCCAACGAGACGAACTGATCTAAAACTGATGCCCTAGCAGACTAAACTTAAACTTCGTCTCACGGCTTGTAGAACTTACAATTGATGCCCTGTGCTTATCGGAATGAGTTTCCGAAATGAGCTGATATGCTGCACTGCGACTGAGAACTGCGTAATTGAGTACGTGAGCTGCTGATTGTGTGAACTGCGTGCCCGCGTCCGAAGCAGAACTTGTTATCTGAGTACCCCAGATGAGCAAACGCCTCCTTGTATACTTGATTCAAATTAACGAGAAGTTGACTTCACTAAGCTACGAGGGTAACACAGGCACAATATATACCCCGCCTTGCTTTAAATTTTCAAAATACATAACTGCTATTGACTGGTTCAAATTCACCTGCTACGCAAGTCACTGGCTATTATTTGAAAGTTTAAAACATTTATTCACATTGATTGGTTTAAAGTTAACTGTACTACCGACTAGTGGGGTCATTCCCGTAACACACTTAAAAGGTCTTGGCCAACGGAAGATCTGTTAAAAAGTGACATAACACCTTTGTCCCCTTGGGTTTACTGTCCCCTTTGTATAGCGGTTTTACTCCTCAGCGTTCCGGGCTCCCGCAAGCAGCTACACCAGAGAAATTTCCCTTCTAATGACATAGAAGTCATACATTCAAGTTAAACATATACATTCATAAAATTTATATTACTAATTACAATTCACAATAATATGATAATTATATTTATATTGCAGTGTAGTGGGCCGTAGGAATAGTGATAAGCCTCGGCAAAGCACCAGTGTGCAGTCTCCAACACTATAAATCTGACGAATGCGTCTCCTGTGTATTGGACGATATACCAGCAGTTCAAACAGTGTATCAACTGCGGCCATTGCAAAACAATACCTACTTTTTTCTTTTTCGGCTCTCCACGAAGCTTTTCTTTGGTTGCATTTTGAAACTTTGAAATTTAATTCCCATAAAAATGATCTGTGACATATCTGCAAACACTCAATCATGCATCTCCAGAAACTGATAGGGAGTGAATAACCCGTATTTTAGTTTCAGGATCATAGGACCTCAAACACAAATCGACAAGAAAAGATCTTCGATGTGGCTTATAAATGTTGACTCACACCCATTTTGAGAAGTGATCAACATTTAAGGCAGCCTTCAGTTTGTAATTATTTAGTTAAAATAATATACACATTGTTGACATTAGCTCGTCCTTTACCTACATTTTGAGACAAAGCACATTTCCCCGAAGTTGCTCACGTAGTATATTATTTCCCCTTGGGCTCGCCCCATATTCAGTACTTCTTATCACTTAAACAACTGCTATAGCATACTTTGCTGTGGAATGCGCGTTTCTGATTGAATAAAAAGGGTTTAGTGATGAAGCAGAGGGATAAACGGTGAGGGTTTTTTAGACAATTCCACTATTGTCGCGAGGTTAACCGCATACTCTTCTTGTTAAGTTCACGTTTCATAGACAACCTGTATAATACGCGTCCTAAATGAAGTATATTAATATCCGTTTTCTATATGGAGAACATTTCATTTTATTTATCGAGATTATAGATTGGAGTTTTTAGACATAGAAAATTAATTTTCTTTTAAATTAAGTGACGACCTTTGTTGAAAACAATATTTATGTATTGCTATTGTATAATCAAGAACAACAGAATTTATGCTAAACTATTTAATCCTTTTGTTAAATTAGAACTTTCCACGCATTCTCTACCTTGTTCCCCATGTGGGCAGGTTGACGAACATAATCAGCAATAATTGCAAATACAATCTGTATAGTTTGTGTGCATCATTGGAGCCTGTGTTAATTGGGCGGGTCTTCATGTTTCTCTTCACAAAGAGCAGTTTCGTCCTCAGCAGCTGGAGTATTTGTACTGGCGGAGCTATAGGAACGTTTCTTGGCTAGAGATTTTTTCTTCAACAATTTCTCTTTTTATTCTCTGCGATTTCTTTTTCCTACAAAGCATTCTTGGGTGAAGTAATAGATGGAAGGAAAGACCATTTTCTTTTTCTGAGCTCCCTATTAGCCGATATAAAAATTAAACATTGTTTCCATTTCTAGTCCCCCCCCCCTTTTTCCTTTATAGGAGACGCAGGTTCCCAGCCAAATAGGCCTAAACTTGAAACAGCAGGTTCGGCCTGGGTAGACACTGTTGTTTCTTTCAGTTACCTCCCTGTGATCGAAGAGGGAACAACAGGAAAACCTTGAGGATTAAAGGTCGCAATTTCACAGAACCTGAAGCTTTGATAGCATTGCCTACAGCTATTGCCCTGTAATGGACATTATTACCCCACATTTGTTTTCCGATATGACCTTCCCTATTTCGTGAACATGAACTTGTTAGTGGTTTTCAGTGCTCCATATGTGGCTCGATTGCAGAGGGAGTCCTAACACTGTAAGGTGTTAATTCTCTCGATAGAAAATGGCATGGAATGTGATTGTTCATTAAAAAGAAAACAGGAGAAGAACGTCATGTTTTACAAAATGCCTCGGATATGTCAGCTGTCATCTGACTACACTCATTGCAATGCAAGAATCTTTAGCAAGGATAAAGTAGAAAGTGTGGTACAAATAGATCACTAGCGCGTATACCGCAGACAACGGTTTTCCCTTTCTCAGCATACTTCCTGCCCTTCGGGGAAATCACTTTTGGCAACCATACAGGCAGAGTTCACCGATATTGTATGTGACCGCAGCAAGTTATTTATCCATCTTTCAGGAGCAACAGAGAAAACTCTCCAACTTGGATCGGATTAACGACCGTTGTGCTTTCAATTCATTTGGTTTCTGGGGTCCAAGGAATATACCGAGGGTGCCAAAATAATATATACACATTTTCACAATAGATATATATTTAATATATTTCAAAGTTAAACCGAAAAACAACAGTAACGCGTAGTATGATGTTCTGTAAACAGAAGTGACTGACATACATCATGATAGCGTTGTTACGTGACGAGTAAATCAACAATGAACAAAGGAAGTCAAGATTATCGACTGGCCCAGAGTACCTGAATATTATACGTGCATCCGCCTTATCCGCCATTTATACACTCTATGGAAATGAGGAATTTTACTTCCAACAGGGTGGTGCACCACCACATTACCACCGGGATGTATGTACCTACCTTGATGACAATCTCCCAAGGCAATGGATAGGGCGAAGAGGTCTAATTGAGTTTCCACCGCGTTCTCCGGATCGAACTCCGTTGGACTTCCACCTATGGGGAACTGTTGTAACTGTTAAAGTCTTAGATGATTAGTGCTCATCATTTTCTGTTGGCGTGAATTCAGTTTTGTTATGTTAACACAGTTTTTTCTTTGCTTGAAGTGTGTTTACATTTTTTGCTACCCTCTAGGTATATACATTTTGTTCATGAAGCTGTTGAGAAATCTTTTACCGCCAATTTTCTTTATGGATTAAATAAATGTTAAATATGACTTCTGTATGCGTGAACGCAGGACCCAGCATTGGATTGGTCCATTCAAAAATCGTTTACTGATTTCTTTGATGACTTGATTATTTTGACACTATGCGCACCATCGAAGGTTCTCAATATGTCGCAATTTATTGACAATCTTCTTAAGAGGGCGTCTACGTCAAGGGTTGCCTCAGGGATAACGAATATTACCCCCTCCTCTTTACAGGCTGAAATTATACGGTCCTCCGACACAGGATCTTCGACCAGTCTTCCGACTGTAATTAGGAACCATCTGAAAAGTCAAGTAAGGGGTAAGATGACACCATCTTGCCTCGCATGTCCATAATCGATAATCTGTTCAATTATATAAAATACTTAAATAAAACAACACTTAATATACATAATATATGTAGCAATTAATTAAAACACCACTCAATGAAACGTACCCAGATTCTATTTCAAATTTTATAAACAATATTCTAGAAGAGAACTTTCCACTATTGCAAATAAACGACAGCTACAACATGGCTGATTTCTGTTGATTCAACATAAGCATTATGGCAACAACAGTCTGAGTAGATGCTGCCATCTCTTGATCTTTGTGCTAATTACACCGATTCTTCATCATGCCTCCTGGTCCCTTATTTAAATCTACTTTTTAAAAGTTGGTAACATGGAATAAACGAGTTAAATATCGAACGCACAAACAGTACATCTCCTTCCAAAAATATTTTGTGAATCACATGAATGACAAGAATATTCTAGAGCCCGTTGCTGCAGTTGCTACTCGATCAATCATCTCGACACGCAAGTGAAAGTTGGCCGGACTGATGGATCACATAGTCAGTTATCTCGTCTCACTTGTTCAAGAACGTTCTTAGGTAGAAGACCACCCATTATGACACCTGTGAGAAATATTTAAAAAGAGCTAGTGTTTAGATGCCAGCGGTTGATAATGGATATTATCTTTGATTTGTACACCAGACTTGCAACTGAACAAGTTCATCATTATGTAAAATAAACAGCAGAGTAGCCGAGACAAGAATTTAAGTTGGTATCAAAAATGTACATTTAAACTATTGTAAATGTTGTTTTAGGCATATAGAATTACATTTTGCAAGCCATAGCAACTCAAAATCAGAATTAAAAGACAATCCGTATGCATTAAGTTTATATTCCTTAATATGAGAGGACAGCCACGGGTGGCCGAGAACGTTTAAGGCGTGGACTCGTCAGCGGGAGGTCTGGGGTTCGAATCCTGCCAGGACCGTCTTCCCTGACTGAGGTTTTCCTTAGTCCTCATAAATGGCAAATACCGTGGAGGTACTCTAAACTTAGGCCTGGAACGACTCCTTCCTTAAAAAATAAATTCCTTTCCCAATACATAATTTCATCTCGTGTATCATCAGTGTCCATCGCCTGTGGTGCCTCAGTAGTAAAAACGGGCATTAAAAATATGAGAGGTACAAGAGATGCTGGATGATTATTAACAGTAAATTTTGAGCATATTTCTGTTACAGATAACAAAAGGTAATGCTTTTTTACACGTTCATTTTATCTGAGATCACAAATGTTTTCAATGTTGTTTCGACCTAATTTATTACAAGGCGTTGACTTGCATGTCAAAAAAATTACGGAGAGCTCTATCAAAAGCTCTGTTTTTAGTTAAAAGAAAGAGGTTGCAGTCCGACTGGGGCCAAATCTGATACATACACCGGATACTGAGCTGCTTCGATTTGGGAGCTATGCACGTTCTCTCAAAGCATAGTGACACGACACTTTTGAAGAACATCAAGATTCCCAGGAAATACCCTGCTCTTACCGAGGGTGGATCATCTTCCATGTTCACTTAGACATTCCGCTACACATTCTTTAACAGTGGCATATGATCGAGCATCGACCTTTAAGGTCTCTATTACATTCTCGAAAAATATTTTAGATTTGTGCTGTGCTCACGAAGAAATAATAACCCATTTTTTCTATGTCAGTTTATCTTTGAAAAAGAGAATACCGCGGTTACGTTTTAAGTTTTTACAAAAACTATGAAAGAAAGAAACAAACTCTTTTCAAACATTCGCATTTAAGATTTATACACTTTTTCATGCGTTCAACATTTTCGAAACATTTCCTCAACCCTGAAGTTAGTATCTCAAAAACACGTTTTTAAAGAATTCAACGACTTCTTGAGGGATGAAAATCGCTGTCCAAACATTTTTTGTTTGACATTCGGGAACAAAAAGAAGTCGTTAGGAGATAAGTAAGGTGAATACAGGCAATGAGACATTAATTCCATGTTTTTCTCCTTCAAATAATCAATTGTTTGAAGCGCAGTGCGACAGCTGGCATTGTCAGGATGAAGAATGATGTGACATTTTCAGTTGTTGTTCCTGAATTCGTCGATGACATCTAGCAAACAAGTGCTGTATATCATTCAGCGTTAACAGTTCTCCGATCCTCTAAAGGAATGGTTCCGACATGTCCAGTACAACCGAAGAAACAAACGATCATTTCCTTGAAAGTGCTTCGTGAACGATCAACTTTTGTGTTCATCTTGGAACACCCATACAGTGGATTGTTACACAGTTTCCGGTACATATGAATGTATCCAAGTTTCGTCATCTGTTTCAATGTTGTTTACGGATTTTGCAGTTCCTCGGTGGAATTTTTCAGTATTTCACTACACCAATTAACATGAGCGTTATTTTCTTTTAGCTTAGGTCAAATTATGCGGAATCCATCGGGAACGGATCTTTTTCACAACTAAATGCTCAAGCCAAATCGAACATATTGCAGTCTTTGATACGCTTAAGAATGTCTCAATCTCGTGTAAGTAAATGCTGATCTGCTTCAATCATGTTGCGCACAGCATCGATGTTTTTTTGGAATGACAACAGATTTTGGCCCACCTTCACAAAATTCATCAGTGACGGATGCACGCACGACCAAACTCTGCCAACCAACTGCAAAGTCTTTTCTGATGGCGCCTCATTACTAAAAATTAAACGAAGCTTTTGCTGTTGAGTCAATCCTTTACTAAACTCGTAAAAAACCATTCAACGAAAATCTTCACGTG
This sequence comes from Metallyticus violacea, assembly GCA_030762175.1. Taxonomy (NCBI): domain Eukaryota; kingdom Metazoa; phylum Arthropoda; class Insecta; order Mantodea; family Metallyticidae; genus Metallyticus; species Metallyticus violacea. Next base: position 78,979,876 of record CM060830.1, read on the forward strand.
AAATTTCCATTTTGTCGCAAAATTACTTTCTTTAAACGCTCACTGTAAACAAATTACTCGGTCAATTTTCAATCTGTAATTGTTTTCACAGTAACAAATGTCAATTGTTTTGTAGTATCTTACGCTTAGTATCTTTGAATCTTCGCACACCATTGCCTGCAGCTTTCTGATTAGATGGTAGTGATGCAGATTTTTGACCCTTTCGAAAGGGAGTCTTTAAGTGTTGTGCCTCATAAAGAAAGAAAATAAGACCTGACGAATATTCAGAGGCATTTAAGAAATGGGTATGCGGAGTTGGCGGTGGATCCAAGAGGAAGGCCGGACCCTGCAATTTAACTGTCGGAGTGTCCACACCATATCACAATTAGAATATTCCAAGATCCCTCGAAGTCAAAATGCTAATCACCAAGGATCACAACATTTTCTGTTCAGAGCTACAAGCTCTTTACGAGGTCTCGGTTTATTTACAAATGAAGAGGTTTTCACAAAATTTGTTATCTGCAACATTTATACATATAAAACTGACTGTTTTTGAAGCCAGGAAACCATTGCTGTAATAATATATGTTTTAAACTCATTATCCACTACTTAAAGTTAGAGAGCAAATTTTCGTACAACTCTCTATCTAGAGAAACATTAGAAAACCAAGTAACAACCCCTTTGCTTTTAAAGTAATAAAGTAAAGTGCTTATGCTTTCAAAGTAATGTAACTGCGCATTGTCAGTATCAGTAAGTAATTATTGAGCTTGTGTTTCTGTGGATGTTACACTATTTAACTTAGTGCTTAAAACAGTGTGCACCGGCAAAGAAGAATATCATTGCTCCGTTCATTTAGTAGGAAGAGGACGGAAAAGGTGGAGGAATGATAACAAAAGGAAGGAAAAACCAAATGCAAGTAGGATAATAATACAGCTGTATCTTGCAATCACAGGGTAGAATGTGGAAACACTAAACAAAAGCTAGTGCTATTGTTCGGCTAACTTAATGATATGCCACGTTCTGCACGTATGAAACAAAGATCATTTCATTTTAAATTGCGTTAGTGTCTCGTATCCTAAAGAAGAACAAGAAATGATGAAAGGAAGCAAAGAGATGGAGCAATGTCTGTTTTCTATCACGTAAAGAATGCAACTGTAGAGGAAATGGTTGTGTGTTCAGACACCTTTTCAAGTATTCTAAACGTATCTCGTGCAAGAGCGAAACGATTGGTCAAACATGATTTATATCATTTGAAAAAATGTGCAAGAAGCAGCAAGATGAAAGATGAGGAACAAACAGAAAGCTTCAAGAAAGAGATTTTTTAACTATAAATGCAGAGAAATGCAGAAGAAGCTGAACGTAAAACAAGTTATTGCAACTATAGTCTCTGTAATGGCCTCACTTGGGATTTTGTAATCCTGACACAAACACTTGCTCTACATGTGCTGGTCTCCTACTAAAAATTAAAAAATCTTCTGATCTCGAAATTAAAAACAAAATTCCTAAACAATGTAAAATGGACAAATTATTTGTAATAATGAAGTCTTGTAATTACGATGATATAATGACATGTTTCGGCTGTCAACAGAACCAGTCATTAAGTAATGGAGAGGCATTTTACAGTCGACAGGTGTGGCTGTATAGCTGCACATTTCTGTACCTACCAGAAGATAAAAGAAAACAAGGTATGGCTAGTAGCCCAGAGTTTACAGATTCCAATGAAATTGCCTCGGCCTTAAAACACAGCGGAAAAGACGCTACAGGAGAAAAAACGTGGTTTCAGACTCACAGAATAACACCACGAGTATATCACAAAAATAATTATTATAATTATTATTTCACAAAACTAATTCATTATTTTCTAATAAGAGGGCATAGAAACATTACAAGAATGTGAAAAAGTAGAATCTATCATTGTGCCTTCCATATATTATAATATAGCATAGTGGAAAACGTTACATCTTGGCAAGGACTGAGAAGTGCTTCATCCCAAAAGAAAGTTGCCCTTTAAAGCCAGCCCATGTTATGCATTACATGAAGAAAAACAAACTTTCAGTCCGGACGACGTACTGCGGTCCAAGAATAGAAGCTGAATGTCTGAAGAAAAACTCCAAAACTATTTAACTGATGAACAAAGCAGAAGAAATAACTGAACACTAGCCAGAAAATATCTTTGCTGTGAAAAGGCTCACGGAGTACGCCTTCACAGTTGAAGACTGCACAATACATTGAAGATGAAGCAAAAGCGTGCATAAAACATACAGATATGAATATGAAATAATGGTCTTTTGCTTACAAGGTCATGTATACGACAAGTTTTGGGGAAAAAAAAAAAAAAAGATTTTCATGTCAATTCCACAAAATTAATTACTTCTTTTCGAGTATTACTGTAAAACAGAAATGTGTGCTTTTGTATTGATTTTGAAATCTGTATTATAGTAATTTGCTTTGTAAAAAAATGTTACCATTGAAAAGTATTCTGTTTGTACATAGCAAACTTTGTAAAAATGCCCCTCAAATGATACTGTAATAATATAATATGTCGAAGATCATTCTTTTCCCATATGTTTAAACTGATATCAAACATAGTGCACTATATTCCGGGAATTAGGAGAGTAAATACAAATAAAAAAGTATTAAGTATATTAATCTGGGAAGTTTATTCTTCCAAATAACATAAGCATCTTTAACGAATGTTTTGCGTTCAAGCTGTATATGTTTTCAGTACATTACGCGTCGGTTCTGGTGGTGTAGTGGTAACCATTGCCTTCTAAACCCAAGATCGCGGGTTCAAACCCTGCAGGATCGATGGATTTTTTCGGGCGTAAACATCGTAAGTATGGCTTCCTTCGGAAGGGAAGTAAAGCCGTGGGTCCCGTGTCGTACATTTACGGCACGAAAAAGAACCTCAAGCCTGAAAGAAGAGACCTCTGAGCAAAATCTGTCGGCCGTTTCACGCCCTGAATAGAATGGAACGCTGACGACCTGAGATGTTAAAGAGCGTCCTTAAATAAACCAAATCAACAACGGTACATTACATGAGCATAGATTTTCAAAATCTTTCTTCCGACCACGTTACAGTTTACACCTAATTACAATATAATAACTAAATAATATATACAAACAATTTAAAATACACCATGATGATTCAATAAATATACAAATTTTATTTCTCTTGACTCAATAAAATCATTAATTCATATCATACGACACATTTGCTTACACCGGTAAATTTCATACCCTCATTATGACAATGACGGCAACTCAATCAATTCTATTTTCGCACGCAACATCTGAAGAAAACTACCACTATTTCCATATTAAAGTCGGCTGTAAATTTGATGGGACACTTGGTGGACTCACTGGCACAAATAGAAATTCTGGAACTGCATAATGCTTCCACTTTATAAACAGAACCAAATAATTTATAGCGCAATGTGTTGGCATAAGATATCTGCGCAGTACCATACATTCGGACAACGTGAAGATCTCTTTGTCTTTCTGCTTCAAGTAGTCAACTCCTAGGCTACGTCTTGCCAATTGTAAACTTTAATACCTCGGTAGATCTGGAACAAAAATATTTTGTTTTGTCCACACGTAAGATTCTATTCAGAAGTGTATCAGTTAATGTATGAACGGATTAAATGCAACGGAAGTTTTTCTGCTATAAACGAAGGAAAATGCACACAATGACAAGGAACCAACTGTGCAGTCATGTTCTCACTTCAAAAATAAATTTACTGCAAGAAAACCAACGTTTCTTGCATTAAATTTCTTTTCTTCTTTTCTTCTTTTACTTTCTTTTTTTCATCTAGAGGAGAAAAATAAAGTAAAAATTATAGGGCTGAAAATAATTTGAATTTATTTCCAGTTTATATGGATATTAAAACACTTTTTGAATAAGAACATATCTTTAGTTGGTTATCCTGTGGAATTTGACAATTCTATAACACAGCACAATGCAATCAACTATTTACTCCTACATTCTTAAGTATATAGCTGCTGTGGTTTTCGGTGGTTTTATTTACGCAGGTCTCACTCTAAGCGTGTAATAACAATATATTTATTAAACAGTACTTAAAAGTTGTTTTTTTTACTTAATGTTTTAGTTAAAACAGGAAAACTTGCTCGCTAAACTCCCCTCCCTACTGTGGCAGATTTAAACTTTTGATTTTTATATCTTTTTCAACATACTATCTTTAAGACCGATGCACTTTTCCCAAACTCTGACTTTAAAAGGGTTGTGCACCTACAAACACTAGCCCACAGCCTCCATGATTTCATAATCTGCGAACATTTCCTGTCAGGTAACAGTCCGAAGTCGCTGGAACAGAGTGTTCCAGTAAATCAAACCCTACTTTATCGTTCTTCAAAACCATATCTTGAACCTAGCCTAAACTTTTCCTTATAATCTTGTACTGTGAAATTAAATTTGCATAATAATGACCTGTTAATGTGAGTACTTCATGGAGATAATCAACTAGACGAGACCTAGTGCATGCCACCATATAATGTGCTGTTTATAACTGATAATTTTTACCGCAACTAACCATGCAAATGTACATTAATGTCGAAAAATTTAACCATCTTATTTTCTGTTAAATTGTATGCAATATGGAAATATTATCTAATATTTAGAGATTATGGAAGACAAATAAATACGAGGAAATGTTCAATAATTTATCTACCTGAGCATGAAAGAAACGACTTTTGTTTTATTTCATTTCATAATCTACTGGCAATTCAATTTTCTTTGCATGGACTTTAAGTTCCTATCATGACTACAGGATGAAAGGTTCAACTACTGAAACCCACATTGTTATAGAGGAAAATCGACCTAAACTCATCTTACACTAACTTTGGACATGCCCAAGTTTTCGTGAATTATTCTTCCACACTGAACCGGCCGAAATGTCCAGTTTTACCTTATGTGTATGTCTGTCAAATTAAATCTCCAGTTTCCTCCCAAATTTTTCTGGAAATTACTTGCATGGGTCGCTCAGAGTGAGCGTCACTTCAATGACTCTATCACTCTGCTTACTCCAAAATGTGACGTTATAGTTCCTGATAAAAATTAACTTGGCAAACACTTAAGCATATCGAAGAAAACCTTTAGAGTGCATTTTAAGAAACATGCTGCGTGCAAGTCGTGTTATTATTTATATTAATATTGCATACATCGCTCTTTGCTTTTATTCCTTATTAGTTTTATTCAGTCATGAGTTTTGCTTCAACCAGAACAAAACTACAGGATATTTAGTTGTACTCAGTCTCTGGTTTTCCTTTACAACTAATCATAACTTTTTAATGTGTCATTACTGAAATATTTTTTCTTCGTTCAAGGTAGTAAGATTATGCAAAAATGTTTTGCTTAATGCTGGGCAAATAAAAATGTTAAAAATATGTTGCTATTGTTAATTATTGAAAGTTTTCAGCTTTGAAAGAATGTATAACATCCAGTTATTATTTAGCAATGTTTCGATTTAAATCGCAAATGCTGTAGCTTCGAAAAAGAAGATTCGGTTCATGTAGTGGGTGCCAAGGAACCTCGAAGGAAGCAACTCTAGATGATTATTTGCCACCATGTGCTATCGTATTCTTTCGATTACTGAAAAGTCAACGAAAACCTCAATAATAGTGGCGGTTCCTTGATCCTAACTGATTAACTCAATTGCGTCAGGAAGAAAATTGTTTTCTATGCTAATCATACATCCTTATAGTATTCAGATATAAAAGTATTTTATAAAAAAAAATACGAAAAATGTTTCATTTTTATAATATTACTTTAAATATACGAATATGAAAGTAATTTCAAGACAGTGAATTAATTTCGCACTGTAGCTTGTGCGAGTGTGAGGAAAGTGTGTCAAGGTTAGTATGTCGTTTTAACACTTGGCAGAACGCCTGATTTTCCAAGTGTTGACTTAGCCTTAAAGGACGTACTCTGGTTCTGCATTAAATTACTAGTGCGAGGTACAAAAAAGGGTCACTTATGAATTCAGGGTTTCATTAATTACCGTTCTCAATTAAAATAAATTAACCTTTTCAAAAACACTTCATTTAAAATGAAAAAAAAAAAAAAAATCCTGAAACACGCCAACTCTTAGGTGCTTTAAAAACATTTTCATAAAAACAGAAAAGTTAACTATTATTTGATTTTAAAATTCATCTCGTACTTTTTAATATTCTCTGAAAAAAAAATGCTTTAAATGTAAGTTTATGAAAACCCTGACTCAATTAAAAACTTTCTTTCTTTCATGAATATGCTTCAATTCTCAGCAAGGCGCATAGCACGTAATAACTGAATAAAGCTTTATTATTTAAACATTTTAAATTTTTGGAATTCCGGTTAACAATTTGTAACAGCTTCTAACAAATAGGCCGAATATTTCTCTGAGATCAAATCTTAAAAGTACACACACAAAGGAATTATTTTATTGCATAGCAATGGGCGACTTAACCTGATCAACAACGCGATTCAAACACTCATAGCAAATAAAAAGTATTTCTTGGACGGAAAACATTCCGTGCAGTGAAATACGTTTACAAAAGGCCTTAAGGAGTAAAACGCTCTAGTCAAGCAAGCTTGGCCGTCAGTGGTGAGTTGAACGCTTTTCCTTGCTATGTAAACTTAAAATGATGACAAATCAGGCTACTAGAACTTTAGTTTATATAAACTTTCAAATATTTCATATTTTGAGTAATTAATTGTTTTTACATACATACCTAACACCATTTAATTATACATTATGTCGGTCCTGGTGGTGTAGTGGTTACCATACTTGCCTCCTACACCCAAGATCGCGGGTTCGAACCAGGCCAGAACCGATGGATTTTTTCGGGCGTAAAAATCCTAAGTATGGCTTCCTTCGGAAGGGAAGTAAAGCCGTGGGTCCCGTGTCGTACATTTACGGCACGAAAAAGAACCTCAAACCTGAAAGAGAGGCCTTTGAGCAAAATTTGTCGGCCATTTCACGCCCCGAGTTGAAGGGGACGCTGATGACCTAAGCTGTTAAAGAGCGTCCATAAATAAATCAATAAAAAAAATTATACATTATATTATTTTCAGTTACAATTTAGAACAAGTGGCCCATAAGCAATGGGATATATATTTTAGTTATTATGCGTCACCTCGCAGGTACACTTTGTTTTTTCCCTGCTTAACCTTCATCTTCACTTCTTTTTCAACTATGGAAAAGTCTCGTTACTTTTATCACTATCCTTCGTTAGTGTTCACAATGAAGTGGAAATAAAGAGAGTATGTGGATCAGGTAGGTTTTGTTATACTGCATGTTTTATTGCAATTTTCGTCTGAACATTTCATTGCACTTTGCAAGGATATCCTGTGTGCTGTGGAGTCCTCTACAATAGAGATAAACACTCCCAAAGCTGGATTGGTGTGGACGAACCCGTCGATGTTTTTTGCCGAAATATTGCGAACGTGGGCATGGCAAGACAGTTTGGATAGTGCGTGTTATTCCAGGAAAGTTCTAGAACACACAGGCTAAAAGTTTTGAGGCCTGGAAGTGAAAAGTTTATTATAATGTACTCTGACGCGGCAGTCTACGAGTGTGTTCAAGGCTGCTACTGTTAGCCGGAGTCTTAGCGGAGACATTGCTACCGGTCACATTCATCTGTTTCAGCACGCACCAATGACGTCGTGTGATATCAAGAGATCATTTTCGCTATTATAAGAACATGCTTTACAGTCGCCGAACGGAACCTAACTCCTGAAAATATGGAGAAATACTTTTGTTTAGCTTTAGCCTTGATGAACTTTAGGGTTTGATCAAAGGCTGATAAGTGTGTAATTTGTGTCAAATTAATCTTTCTTAAATTTACATTAAATGAAACAATTTTTGAATTTTTAAGTGCCTGGGCTATTCTGATATTGCATAAAGCTCGTGTGACGATGAAAGAAAAGACTTCCTGACAGAAATTGCCACACACGTGTCCGAAAGCAACATACAGTCTAAATATTGACGGGAAAAACAAGTCCTCAATCCTCTACGGAAAAAAAAAAAAAAAAAGACCGTCATGGGTGACCGAGGTCGTTAAGGCGCGGACACTTTGAGCGGGAGGTTTCGGGTTCGATTCCTACCAGGATAGTCCTCTCTGCCTGAGGTTTTTTCAGGTTTTCCTCAGTCTTCACAACTGGCAAATGCCGGGGAGGTACCCTAAACTTACACCTGGAACGTATCCTTCCTTAAAATAGAAAAACAAAAATCTTTTCTAATTTATCATTTATGTATCACCGCCTGTGGTGCCTCAGTAGTAAAAACGGGCGTTAAACACTATTGAACAACCTCTCCTAGGAAGTTTGTGGGCTCTTTTCTTGGATATGAAAACCAATTACTATTATGAAGGAAGAAGGATGAAACAAGAAATAGTGCCCAATAACAAACCATATTAGAGAGGGAGGTTCTTTAAAATGCTTTGATTCAGATTATCATGTGTTTGAACCCCGAAACACACTTACTTTAATAGGGGAGATTTGGCGGTGATAAGGATCATTCCTGCCTGCATGCACAATCATTTTTTTTTTTTTTAAGAAATAAAGCAGTTAGTGTAACGGTATCAGTAGTGCAGTGAAAATGAGAAAAGTTACACATCATTTATGTCTTTAACGAAACAATATGTCTCAAAATATTAAAATTGACGCTCTTGTCTTAACATATTTGTTGAGTGAGAAACGTTAAATATTGTAAAGCAAAAGAATACATATGCGAACACTTCTCACATTGTGTTTGATCAACATACTTTTCTTCTACTGTTAATCACTGCGGGCTGTTTGTAATTTTAGAACGAAAAGCAGACTAATTAGATTTTAAGCAGAAATATGAAATGCAAACACTGTTAAATTGTAGGGATTTTTGTTATATAAACGAAAAAAGCGATTCTGAAATGGAATGACGACATGGATTACATGTCATACAGCAAAAGCTATCAAAGCATCAAAGCATATATTTTGACATTTTAAAAATAAATATTAAATTTCTGCCAATTACTGCGTCTCAGTTACATAGTAACGCATGTTTCAACTTTTTTATAAGCGTACAACTATTAAATATCATGATTCAGCTTTAAGAATAAAACTCTCGACGAACACAAGAAACTTAATTACTGTCATTGGTTGCAGCTGTTTATGAATGCACAGTCAGAAATAATGCATTATGCGTGATTTCCCCTTAAGTGCGCACTTTAATTAATGTATCAGTGAGAAACCTCACACAGAACATGTGATACCATTTATGACAAAAAAATTGAAGTACAGTCCGCCGCATTTCTAGACCCATCTCCTTCAACGTAACATTCTTCTTGAAAATATCCCACGACTTTGTGAATCATTTAGAAAGAACTTCGTACTGGCTGTTTTCATCAGGGTTGAGCCACTTGTCACACTATCTGGGCCCAGATTGTTTCTTTCTTTAAAGTTCATGCCACATCTAGAAAATCAAGGCTGTCTGACGTTTCACCAGAATAATGCTGAAAGGGAAAGTGTATCAGGCTGTGATTTCCATATCATGGATAAGCCTTGGTGTTAATATGCTGCTCGTATTACTTATGAAATATCATTGAAGGCTATAAGGGGAAACAAGGGGCCGAGAGCTAGTGACTCATATATATCAATTATCTAAGCACTTATTAGATGGTAATTAAAGATTTTTGTATATATATATATATATATATATATATATATATATAATTTTCAAATACTTTTAATAGCTGCTCAAGTTCAGTTCAAACACATCATGAATACAGTGACCAAATCCTCTTTCTACTGTTCCTTTCAGTTTGTGTTATTAATTTGACATTACAACCGCTTTTATAATGCAGACCTACTTCTCTGCTTGTCCCGACAGAATGCAGAACAATCGAAGATTAAAATGTCAGGATGACAACCTTAGCGTTTCATTGGAAATGTCGATAAACTGGGTTCATATTCGTGACCTACTTTAGTCGACCCGTTATAAATATTGATAGGAGCGGAGTGTCGCATCTCAGATGACCTAATTACACAAGTCGGCGCTCTAGTGACACATTCAAAATATTCTTCTGAGACATTGTGTACGTCAAATAGCGTCCTGATCTGCTCTGGACGTGTTACTTGATAGATCATCGTCATTCCATTCTGAGTAAGCGGCAGTTTTAAACGTAATATCGTCATTTCGAATTCCACCTAAATTAAGTTCTCTTTCTGCATAGTTTACAATAAATACTTACTTTTTCACTTCTACTCTTGGCAAGGATACATTAAGTTGCTACATGTTACCAGATACTTAACGTTATCTGTATGATGTTCAATGAAGAACTGGCTGTTGACACTGTGATAACTAGCGTTAACCGTACTGACGATGGCTAGGGAGTTACTAACCACCTTGGTAACACTTGTTCCATAATTTTCTTATTTGGAATCTGAGATAATTGTAAACAATTTATAATTAAATGTCTTTTTTACCATCTATAAATTCATCTAGCTCTATACTTTTCTTTCTTTTGATTAATTTTCCTTTAGGTGTACAAACAACTTCACGTCCCTTATTTTTAATGGCATGCTCGTCTTTTTCATTACTTTTGACACATAAGCAGCCATACTAGCTGAATCAATAACCTTACAAGGCAAACGATATTTTTAAATATATAAAGGGTGTTAATGAACTACGCCGAAATAATTTCAGAGTGCTCAGAAATGTCAGAAACATGAGATAGGCAATGTATGGTCCACAACTAAACATAGCCCAGTTTTATGGTGTTAAGCATTTTTGTATCAGATGCTGGTAAGACGGTATTAAAGCCAAGCAGGGTGAAAATTGGTTAGAATGTCTTTAAAATTTCCTTGCGAGCATAGAAATATCAGCTCGTTATCAGCGTTTTAAAGATTTAATGCCGTAAAATTCCTCAACTCTCGAGCTAATCATTTGACTACGATACTGAACATCTTACATTGTGTAGCCTGCTCTAGAGGTAGCTCTTTAACTGCTTGTGTGGCGTAAAGCATAACACAAAAGCTGATGTTCCGCATGCCGTGGATTCAATGTTTACCGTGCGGTTTTTATTTAATAAGAAGTGCTGCGACAAGCATTATGAATCTTTAAATATACGACACCCAATCATTAAGATTACCCATAATTCTACCTTTGATAACCAAGAGTTGTAATTATATAAATTGATATGTTAATATTTCAGTGTATAAATTGAAAGATCATCTCAAAACATAGGCTAAAAGTGTATTATTAGGCCCTAGTCAAAGAGAGACTCGAACTTGAAAACCAATAATCAACTCTCATTCTAAAGCCAATGTCATAACCATGGAGTCAGAGTAATACGTTCCGAAATTCCCCTTCGTTATCGTGTGTTGTGCTTTCGAGGGGCTAATGAAGATGCCGTACTGGTGCTTTAGAAACTTATAGCCATAACTTCGAAATTACCATACGTTTTCTATCCCAAATTGCTTACACATGCGACGTAGGTTCATAAGTTTCCGGCCTCACCGATAAGGGTTATCGCCTTCATAAAATCCTTATATGGTGGTATGCCTTATCTGCTAAGTAAATAATTGCAGCTGTAACTTCCGCTCCGCAGTGTTCAGTTGTTCAGATATAGTTACATAAAGGAGGCTATGTGTAGAAGATTGTAACATGTTCAAAATGGAGTATCCAGCTGTTATTAAGTTCTTCACAAAATAAGAACTTCCTCTAAATGAAATTAAACAGCGATTGGACGGTGTATATGGGGAAGCATCCCCCTCATATTCTACCGTAAAAGAATGGGCCAAACTTTTTCGAATGGGTCGAGAAAGCGTTGAAGACGAAGAGCATGCAGGTCGGCCCTTGGAGGTGCTCACTCCTGAAAATATCGCTATTGAGGAAGAAGAAATTATGGAAGACCGGCGGCTCAAAGTTACAGAGTTAGTAGCTTGGTTGGGCCTTTCTAAAACAACAGACCTTCGAATTATTCATGAACATTTAAACATGATAAAGTTAATGCAAGATGGGTGCCCAGACTTCTTCCCTCAGTCCAAAAGCAGCAACGAGTCATCTGTTGTCAGGCATTTCTGATGCTCTGCCGTGGCAACGAGAGAGAAGTTCTGCAAATCATTGTTACAGGAGATGAAACTGTGCTCCTCTACTATGATCCCTTGTACAAAAGAGATCGAATCAATGGAGTGGCGTAAACCTGGCGAAGCACCGCCTCTAAAAGCCAAGGTCACTCAGTCAATCAAGAAGATCATGACCATAATCTTTTGGAACTATGAAGGAATACTCTTCGTTGGCTTCAAGGAAACACCACAGTAAATGGGGAGTACTATGCTGACCTACTGCACAGACTGCGTGCTACCACCAAAGAGAAAAGGCGAAGAAAGCTGAGTGGTGGTGTGAACCTTCTTCACGACAACGTGCCTGTGCACACAGCTCTTGTTGGAATGTAATCTGTGAATAAATGTGGCTTCAAGGAGATCGACCATCCACTCTATAGCCCAGATCTAGCTCCCAGTGACTATTTGCGGTTCTCAAAACTCAAGAAGAGCCTTCGAGGAAGGAAATTTAAGTGTAACGAATAAGTGATGGATGCTGTTTATGCCCATTTTGCAGACAAGACTTTTGACTAATTTTGAAGGGAGGGGGGTTGAAATGTCAATTCAAAGATGTGAAAGTGTATTGCAATAAAGGGTAATTATATTGAAAAGTAAAATATAGTTTTGGTCTTTATCATACATAGAAAATAGTTAGGCCGGAAACTTATGGATCTACCCTCCTATATGCTTCATTATAAATGTATACATATCAAATTTGGTTAAATACTTACGTATATCTTTCTCAATTTGATATCACACAAAAGGTGTTCTGTACACAGGAATGTTTGATTCCCAGAATAATATTTACAATGGGGCTTAAATATGATAAAATTATGGGTATGGCTGTAATTGAAACCATGCAGGTATTCATCTTACGGTTGTGTTACTGCGTTCTGCTATGCCACAACCGCGAGCTTCTCTCAACAGAGTGCCTAGGAAGCACTTTTGACATAACTTAATGCTTATCTAATATCCTACGTGAAAGCTAAAGACATGGGTTTCTTGCTACAGAGCATATTTATAAAACAGGACTTGCGAGAAGTCATCATGCAGCACTTTCAATATAACTCGATAGCTAATAAGATTAGACAGAGCTATTGACAATGCCAGCCATTCATCCAGCCAAAGTTTTATTCCCATAGACTTCTGACATTTTCCCGTTGAAATGGAGATTTTAAACCGTGGACTAATTGAGAAGAAGGCTGATGGTGGTTTCACAGAGCACTGGTATTTTATGGTATGACTCGATAACCTATGCTCAGTAAATCGTTTCATCTGTATGACACATTCTCCTTGTTCGATATCATTCAGCTGTTTGTTTTTCTTTCTCATGGCCCTTCTCATATATTTTATGTTCTAAATATTTATTTGTTGTTCTTTTTGATTAATTCATAACGTTCTATTCCCTCCAGGCATATGCACTGAACTATGAGGGTGTAGTTCAAATGCAAAAAACAGATCAATTTTCTATTTCTCAACGAGCGTTTGTATGATATATAAGTTCGCATAGAATTCACACGCACTGTCAGAAGAAATTCCAGAACTCACTCCATACATTTAAAAATGCAAAGCGACATACAGAGGTTACAGAAGTTTTGAACGGTACCGCCTGAAATGAATGAATGAATGAATGAATGAATGAATGAATGAATGAATGAATGAATGAATGAATGAATGAATAGTGTTCAACGCCCGTTTTTACTATTGAGGCATCACAGACGGTGACACTGATGATACATGAGATGAAATCATATATTGGGAAAGGATGTTTTTTTTAAAGAAGGAATCGTGTCAGGTACCTCCCCGGCATTGACCATTTATGAGGACTGAGGAAAACCTGAAAAAAAACCTCAGTCAGAGAAGACGGTCGAACCACAGATCGCCCGCTCACAAGTCCGCGCCTTAACGACCTCGGCCACCCGTAGCGGTTACCGCCTAGAGAACGGGGATCTGTTGCTCGCCAGCACAGCGACAATAAAGCTACATAATTAAATGTAAAATTGTCTGTAAATGACGCGTGCAGAAATTTGGTGCACAATTGTCAAGCTGCTCAAGTCTTCTTTTCTTTGGGAGTTTTCCCACCACTCAGTTGTCACTTCTATCTCCATCCTTCTTGTAGATGACAGTTAGTTATTAATGACAAATTCCCCACGCTATCTTGGGACGTCCTCAAATCCATGAGCTAATATTCTCACACAGATCGTACCGGTTTCAATTCCCGTTGGACCTGAGGTTTTGTCTTGGATTCTCCTCGTCACTTTGACAAATTTCTTTATTTATTTTCCGGGTACTTTCCGCTCACCATATCGTATCATTTCATTTAGTTGGTTCTGTTACAGGGTCGAAAGTGCCCTGGTGAAGTTGGTGTAATGGCGGCTTACGCATTGGAAAGGTTCCTTCCTGGCGTCTGGAATGGATGTGGGTCCTCTGACAGGCTCCAACAACTTGGGGGGGGGGGGAGCTCTACCGGCATGGAGATATTCTATCTGGAAACATTTGAGTCTGCGCAGTCACAGCCCGTGGATCCTGCCTCGGTGTCTCCCTCACCTCGTTCCTTATTTCCGCAGGTGCCCTCACACAAAAAACCGGCCGTGAGCAAACCTCAAGTACCGCACTAGATCATCCATCCATCAAAGTCATTCCTCTTCCTTTCCAACCTGTGCTCTCCGTGTTTATTGCACTTCTGGCTCTCTGTTAACCTGAACCTCCGGTACTTAGAGAATCCTTCTCCTAGTTTCATGTCCTTAACATTTAAATTGCCTGTAACATTATAATCCTTTTACAGCTCACTGTCGTGTGGATAATTGATCATTGTCGATTATAATCGATCATACATATTCTGGAGTGCAGAAAATCTCCCTCTGTTCCACAGGGAACCGTTTCAGCACCAAACATAGAAGACTGTTGTGCAGTTAGCGTTTTTCTAGCAGAATTATGTGACATTTCGACGAGAGTTATCACGCCTTCCTCTGATCTAATGCCCTGTGATTATTACCTTGGCAATTTTAAAGAAAAAACGTATAGGATAAATTCAATCGCCTTAAAGGAACAGAATAATAACATTCCACTAGATATTAATTTAAGTTGTTAATCAGAACAAAACGGTACAGAAATCTTGAAAATGAAGACACATAACTGCTGCTTCTCGTTATTAGACTATCATGAGTAGGCCGGGGGCTCCATGGCATTTACTCTCTCTCCGCGCCCACGTTTCCTCCTCCTCTTTAAGGCTAGACAGCCCATACGAGCTATAGCCAGCCGCAAAGACATCTTCTCTACCTCGTCTTACGACTTTATTGATAGAGGGCAGCATTGCAGGATGGGGGTTTGTGATAAACATCTGGCACCCGCCGGTCGCCTATCATGCGGCCTTCGAGATCGACGGATGCCACCTCTCCACCAGGCGGCTCATCAATTATCCTCACGAAGCTGGGTTGACTCCATTCCAAACCTCCCTAACTTAAAAATCGAACCCGAAACCTTCTTGTCAGCAACCACTGTACCAAGAAGGGAGTCACAGAATATCCCCTTACCTGGTATAAATATTTATTTGAATTTTAACCGGTCTAAGACATATAAACAATTTAATTATTTATAGATAGCGTATAGAACAGGAACAGCTTTACTACTAAGTATTTTAGCATTAGGGATGAACTAATTAACTAATTTCCCAAACTGTTAATAAGCACTGACACATTTGGAATAAGCATTCTGCTTACAAAAGGCTATTATCTTCCACATGGGGCAATACCTAAAGACCCCTAGCTTCAGGTAAGTCAACCAATACTGATAATTCTCAATCTTCGAAAATGTAGAAGTGGGATACTCCCCAACGTCTCATGTAGTAGTGTACACCAGTTCAAAAATGTACATCTATGATTGTATTTGAAATATCTTGTACCCCTTTTTATTCCACATATAATGTAATAGAGTTCGTCATCCTCTAATTATAATCGTTCGTAACCGCACCAGTTTTCCTACTTTTTCATACACTTTCGCCTTACTTTTCTTAGATCGCTTTCCATAGACTTTATGTATTTGCCACTAATTACCCCACTATTTCTACTTACATTTTTTTTAATGATTTATTTATGGACGCTCTTTAACATCTCGGGTCATCAGCGTCCCATTCAACTCATGGCGTGAAACGGTCGACAAATTTTGCTCAGAGACCTCTCTTTCAGGCTTGAGGTTCTTTTTCGTGCCGTAAATGTACGACACGGGACCCACGGCTCTACTTCCCTTCCGAAGGAAGTCATACTTAGGATTTTTACGCCCGAAAAAATAATCTGTCCTGGCCGGGTTCGAACCCGCGATCTTGGGTGTAGGAGGCAAGTATGGTAACCACTACACCACCAGGACCTACTTTTATTACAATCTTTTGGCATCATTTGCTCTCTGCAACTCTTAGTTCCTTCACATTTTAAAATACCAAGGCCCGTTTACTAGCGAATTCTGAAGGAACGAAGCTATTGCGGTCGGTTCCGTTAAAATTTGCCTACTTTTCGACTATTTTATTTATTTATTTGTTTATTTGCGAATTCCTAAGAAATGTAAGCTATTGCTGTTGTACCAATGGAAAGAGTTTTTACTGATCTAAGCAAATCTGTATCGATGGTAACTACTAGGCACCCAATAAAATAAAAACAATTTTTTTCGAAAAACTATGCTTATTTTCGTATCTATGTGTGTGTCCATTCTCTCTCTAGCAGTCGCAATTTTTGTTTTTCCGTTAACGAAACTTAGTACATAGTCATCAATTAACAAACGATTCGTGGAGTTCGTTATCCATCTAAACCTGGATCATTTGAGGTGGAGGTTAACTTTAAGCGAAAATTGGGAAAAAATGGGGGGGGGGGGAATGCTCTAGCGTCTGGAAATTTTGCTTTATCTTAACAAAACTCAATATTTTTTTTTAAATAAATTGATAAAAGTACTTTTCGAAAATCATGACAATCGGCCCACTCGGAGGCCTAATTTGGATTTTATATTAATGTTTATTAAAAGTTATTCAACCGGTGAGGAATTCGCTTAGTTTGCGCAGCTCCGGCGTGATGGACTTTTTTTTTACACAACGGGAACTTTTCACATCCACCTTCTCAAACCCGCTTACATTTTCAACCCTTGCCCTACGATTGCTCTTGCAAATTCCCATTCTTTCACATTTCTCTCCCTAACTCCCTCCCCACTCCCCCCTCTCTCCTCTCTCTCTCTCACTCACAGACACACACACACACACACATACACACACACACAGTCCCTAAAGCGTTTCAAAGCAATATTTTCTTTAAAGCTGGTCAGAATGTTTAGCCGTTTAATATCCTTATTTTTTCCCTCGTAAACCCGTTTTCTTAAATAAAAAAATTTCCTACTCCAATGTTTACTATGAGCTTTTGCAACACCTAAAAAGCACACAAATACATGTAACACACATATGATTAGCATTATATACTAGCATTATATACCAGTATGTACGAAATGGAGGGAAAAAAAACTAAAAATCAGCATTTCTTCTTCTTCTTTTCTTTTTACACCTAATGGTGAAACTTTGGAATTTCAAATTCTCTGGGTAAACTTACATTAACATGCCACACAAAATCAGTTAATATGTTTACCACAGAAAATAAAATAACATAAGATGCTAATGTCTAACCAAGAACTACTTTGACATTGACTTACCATTCCGTGACACAGGCTGACGGCGACGGTAGATCGGGGATCGCCGAGGACTAGACCGGTGTAGAAGCAGCCATTAGGGCGTATTGACGGCTTTTCTCGAATCGTCATGTTGTGCCAAATGTGTGTCACCTGAAAATTGTATTGCCTATTAAATTGAACCCTCAATAACAAAAACAATACAGAAAACAGATGTCAGTAAATCCTGCTAAAGTAAACGAAAACTTAGTGGTAAATAGGACAGGATTAACTGACGATTTCTTTTAATCAAATGTACTTCCCGTCTACTAGCATTGCATGTTTGTTAGTTTATTATTTACACTCTAAAATTAAGTAAACTAGTAGCGCGCTCAATAGTCACACACACATTTCCTCTTTTAAGGTTTCATTTATTTCAATTTCGAATACTTTAGATTGCTCCTCAATTCTTTATTTACACAGGTTACTTGTGAACATAATCCTGTGGTAAAACTAGCACCGAAGAGAAGGAAATTAGAATGTGCTGTAAGGCGGCGAGAAAGGAGAACGCAGCGCAGTTCTCGGGTACGTGAAATATACGAGGGTAAGTCCATAAGTTTCCGGCCCCGCACATAAGAATTATCGCCTTCACAAAAATTTTATCTGCTGTCATACCTTATCTGTTAAGTAAATACTTGCATCTGTAACTTCCGCTCCACTGTGTTCAGTTGTTCAGGTACAATTGCATAAGAAGTCTATGTGTAGAAGATTCTGACTGGTTCAAAGTGGAGTATCGAGCCGTTATTAATTTCTTCACAAAAGAAGGACTTACTCCAAATGAAATTAAACAGCGACTGGACGATGTATATGGGTAAGCATTCCCCCTCATATTCTACCGTAAAAGAATGGGCCAAACTTTTTCGAATGGGCCGAGAAAGCATTGAAGACGAAGAGCGTGCAGGTCGGCCCTTGGAGTTGCTCACTCCTGAAAACATCGCTCGCTCTTGTGGGAGGAGAAATTATGCAAGACCTGCATCTCAAAGTTACAGAAATAGCAGCAAGGTTGAGCCTTTCTAAAACAACATTCGAATTATTCGAATTATTCATGAACATTTAAACATGAGTAAGGTTAGTGCAAGATGGGTGCCTAAGACTTCTTTCCTCAGTCCAAAAGCGGCAACAAGTCATCTGTTGTCAGGCATTTTTAGAGCTCTGTCGTGGCAACGAAAGAGAAGATCTGTAAACCATTGTTACGGGAGATGAAACTATGGTTCTCTATTATGATCCCTTGTCCAAAACAGAATCAATAAGTGGCGTAAATCTGGCGAAGCACCGCCTCTAAAGGTCACTCAGTCAACCAAGAAGACCATAGTCGTAATCTTTTGGAACTGTGAAGGAATATTCTTCGTTGACTTCAAGGAAAGGAACACCACAGTAAATGGGGAGTACTATGATGGCCTACTGTACAGACTACGTGCTTCCATTAAAGAGAAAAGGCGAGAAAATCTGAGTGGTGGTGTTCACCTTCTTCACGACAACGCGCCTGTGTACATAGATCTGGTTGTAAAGGAAGCTGTGAAGAAATGTGGCTTCAAGGAGATCGATCTCCAACCTCAGCCCAGATCAGGCGCCCAGTGATTATTTCCTCTTCTCAAAGCTCAAGAAGGACCTTCGAGGAAGGAAATTAAAGTGTGACGAAGAAGTGATGTGTGTTGTTTATGCCCTTTTTGCAGACAAAACTTCTGACTCTTTGGGGGGGGGGGGTTGAAATGATAATTCAAAGATGAGAGAAGTGTATTGCAATAGAGGGTAATTATATTAAAAAGTAAAATATAG
This sequence comes from Metallyticus violacea, assembly GCA_030762175.1. Taxonomy (NCBI): domain Eukaryota; kingdom Metazoa; phylum Arthropoda; class Insecta; order Mantodea; family Metallyticidae; genus Metallyticus; species Metallyticus violacea. The sequence continues at coordinate 78,999,401 of CM060830.1, forward strand.
TTTTTGTCTTTATTTTATCTAGAAAATTTTAGGCCTGAAACTTGTGGACTCGTAACTTTGGTCACATCTGAGACATACTTCGGAGTTTGCTGTTCCACTATGAGGCAAATCGTTCAGAAAAGCCATGAATTTATCCTCCTATTTATGTTGCATTGGTCTGTAGATTGTGGGTTAAATACTGTATGCTGTCAGTTGAGGTGAATTAAATGAAATGAATTAATGAGTCGGAGTCCTTGGCGTTTTAAAGCTATCATCTTCTCAGGGTAAGGAAAAACTCTGAAAGAAACCTTAGCCAGACAGCTTGACCTGTCTTGAACTTTCATAAGAAGATTTGTGATAGCACCCTTTGACTTATCCGGCCAGGACCGATGGATTTTTTCGGGCGTAAAAATCCTAAGTGTGGCTTCCTTCGGAAGGGAAGTAAAACCGTGGGTCCCGTGTCGTACATTTGCGGCACGAAAAAGAACCTCAAGCCTGAAAGAGAGGCCTCTGAGCAAAATTTGTCGGCCGTTTCACGCCCTGAGTTGAATGGGACGCTGATGACCTGAGCTGTTAAAGAGCGTCCTTAAATAAATTAATAAATAAAAAAAAAAACTCTTTGACTTGTTTTTTGTTACATTCAAGGTGTTCCTTGAGATCGGAAATAAGGCTCTAAGGGATTTATGTAGCACAACAGTTTGAATATTCTAATTGTGTTCACACTTCCGGCAGAGATGAAGGAGATTATTGGAGTTGTGACTACAGCTTGGAAGATCAGTGAGATTGTCTAAACTTTCTTCCCATGATCACTGCGTTTTCGCTCAACTACTGAATTTTCTGCTTTGGGCCAGGCCTTTGAATCTTATTAATGATTCCATTTTTGCAAAACAATTTCTTTAAGTGCACATCAATACCTTGCCACACCCAGGGAGATGATGGTATTACAAGAGATGGTGTGAGACATGCACATTAATTGTGTTTTTCTAAGATAAACTGTTCGCATTACATAGTAAGTGACATTTGTACAAAATTCAGGGCTCAGTGTTCCGGTCATGACTGACAGTCAAATACAACGTTTAATCTCCCCCGGGCCTTTTCAAAAGCCTGCCATAAACGTATTCACTATTCCAGGTAGCCTTTCAAAACGATATCGAAACATAATTAATGTTCCATCTTTATCATTGTTTCAAACCGATAGAGATACGTTTTAGTTCCATTTCATAGTTTTGGTCTTAAAATGATCGAATGCAAATTTAGAAACTAACCTCTTTGATCATTAGGTACACGTTCAACTGAACTGCACAGAACATTTTTCAGTCTAAAAACTAATCGCTACGCTTGTAGTGTTCAATAATGACAGAATTTGTCAGGAATGTCTGGCGAAGTTGTTTCTGTCTCCAACAAAAATGCATACATTTCAAAAGGAAATTCCCAAATTGTATTTTTGCTATTAATAATTCTCGTTGATTGTTGATTCGTTTTATTTACGGACGCTCTTTATAACATTTCAGTCATCAGCGTCCCATTCAACTCAGAGCGTGAAACGGCCGATAACTTTTGCTCAGAGGCCTCTCTTTCAGGCTTGAGGTTCTTTATCGTGCCGTAAATGTACGACACGGGACCCACGGCTTTACTTCCCTTCCGAAGGAAGCCATACTTAGGATTTTTACGCCCGAAAAAATCCATCGATCCTGACCGGGTTTGAACCCGCGATCTTGAGTTTAGGAGACAAGTATGGTTACCACTACACCACCAGGACCGACAATTCTCAATGAGAAGAAGGAAATATCGGCAAAATACATTAACACAACAAATACAAGGATGATATTAATTACAGAGGTTCCGAGAGTATTTTATCTATAACATATAACGTAAGAACATAATCCATTAAGGTTTTGCACTCAGTATAACATGAATCATTATGCACATCCAGAAAACCAGTTTCCTAAAATGTGCATTTCCTGTAAACAATTGCAAAAAAAGGTTAAAGTAAGTGGTTGCAGTTCAGTTTTCCTTCCAATTGACTTTATATAATCCACAGGAAAATACTTTTCTGGTTCAAACCTCGAGGAGGAACATCAGTGAATGCCAGTAAACAGAGAGGGGATGACACATATATAAAAAATCTTCAAAAACGATATTATTAGAAAAAAGAGTATGTCCATACTTATAGACTTAAGCTTATACTATATTAAAAATTGTATCTATGTATTTTATATAAAATAAAGTAAAACTTAATAATAATAATAATAATAATAATAATAATAATAATAATAATAATAATAATAATAATAAAGTTAGCTATATAGGAAAGTCAAGAAAAATATATTGCTAAATAGTCAAAGGACTAACAGGCAGCAGAAATGTGAATACATTATCACATAATACTGTTACAAGGGCATTAAATTCTGGATTTACGCATTTGAGGCAGCATTTATGAGCTGCCACCCTTATATTTAATTAGATTAATTATATTAAGTAATTTTATGTACTTCGTTGTAGCCATGAGTGTAATGTTCTTTTCTCGCAAGTATGCAGAAAGCTACCCCAGCCATAAACTGACCTGGAATTTCTGTAGCCTGTTGTAGCGAAATATATTGGTAAAGAATCCTCGGGCAAGATGTTTATTGCTATTCAGTTAGAGAATTTCTTAAGGAGGGGAGGCACCATAAAACCTTTAGCAACTATAGGGTTGAAAAGACAGGCCTTTAACCTCACCAAGGGAAGAAGCCAACAGCTACATGGAAAAAGCCTCGTAGACCATGTTTTAGTTTGCAATTTTGTGGCCCGCAGTCAGTTTGGCAAGAGTATTCAGAGGGGCAATGTCAGTGGAAGCGCTTTCTCAGTTTCGATCAATTAGTGGAAAGCGATAGTTAGTTTTGCAAAAATTAAGTGAACGATGTTTATTAGTTAAGTGCAATAGTGCAATAATTTATGTACAAAAGAGAATGAATGGTGTCATTTTCCATAACGGAAAATCTTAATAATCACCAAGATTCCTCCCCCTATGGTCACGTGACTATAAAAATATCCAGCAGCAGAGCCTCGACAGCCGTGGCAAAACTGTACGACAGCGGTAACCATCGTTGGAGAGGAAGAAAGAATTATTTACTCCTGAGATCACACCCAAAACCTAACAATTCAAATTTCCTTTTTCCAAAATCTTTTCCTCCATCCATTAATTATATATTTAATTAAACCATCCTCTTCCCTTTCATAAATACCGCTGCACATTTTCAATTCATTTCTTTCTTCCTTTGAACTCAGGATGCTTGCTGCCCAGAGCATCATTCAACTTGTATTGTCGTTTCAGTATATTGAATGTCAAATATAACTAACTTTAGACCCATGCTGTGCAGGAGAACATTCTATACTTGAGCAAACGTTGGTGTTACTATCCCTACAGACAAGTTACTTTAAAAATTAGTAACATTTCAAGTATAACGTTACGAAAAAGACATTATATGATGTAATTTTTCCGCTAGAACTCTGGACAAACATGCAAAAAGGACATGTCCGGACAAAAGAGCACGTCTGGTTACTCTAGACTAATGTGTGCAACACAGGTATTAAAGTGCAATATCACCAGAAAGTGAAGAATTAATAACATTGACTGTCTTTAATTTCACTGTTATAATAATGGAAATGCCTCGTGAGGGGGGTCTGGGGTTTGGATCCCGCCAGGATCGTCCTCCCTGAGTGAGTTTTTTTTTTTCCCCCAGGTTTTCCTCAGTCTTCATAAAATGACAAATGCCGGGAAAGTATCTTAAACTTAGGTCTGGAACGTTTCCTTCATTAAAAAAATCCTTTCGCAATATATCATTTCATTTCATGTATCATCAGTGTCATCGCCTGTGGTGCCTCAGTAGTAAAAACGGGCGTTTAACCCAAATTTGAAACAAATTGTCACAAATGACGAATTGTTTGATATTCTTTATACAACACATTCATCAATAGGCCATAGAGAAAGAAATGCAATGGCATCAGAACCGAACAAAAAGTATTAGAACATCACCTAGGAAAGTGCCATGACTTACTTGTTTCTTTGTTGCACTACCAAGAAAGTGAAGTAATTTGTAAAAAGTCCGTCACGTAAGAGCTGCGTAAGCTAAGCGAACTGCTCAGCAAGTTGAATTTGTGAACGTCATTACTGAGCGCTAGAGCTGCTGATTTACATGTTGAGTTTATAGAAATTGGGACGAAGCAGCGACTTATGTCTACTAACAGGAGCCCACAATTCAAAACACATTCCCTTCTGGTGTAGAAGACGGGCCAAGCCAGTGTAATTAGTCGCGATAGATATTCTTTGTATTACTGCACAATAATATTTCAGCTTCAACCAATAATAGCAGAAACACTCCACGTGGATTGGTGTAATAGCTTCAGCCAATAGCAGTCTAGAATTACGTACAGCTGCGGGAGAGTATAAAAGGTTTGCATCCACTGGGTAATGTTGGTATTCTTTATAACCTGTAATGGTAACAATATTTGTGGAAATGAGGTCTTATGGTGTTAAAAAGTCCAGAATGCCAAGACTATGCACACTTGTTCATTTTCATGTCCTGACAAGTTTAGTTACTGCATTGTTATAAAAGCACAAAGCGCGTATTTGTCTCTTAGTACAAGCATTTGTTTATCATTAGGACTATTACTTTGTTTTTACATTTTTACCATCAATCATTAGAAAAAATCAACATACAAAGAAACCATCCAAACACTTTTTGCTATGTGTATGGTGAACTAACTTTGAAGTCTCGGGGGCACATTTTTATGCCACTTGAAAAAACTTATTATGAAATTTAATTTTTGTATAATGGTGGCGTTCTGAAAAAAGCTGTGTTCTAAATATACAGGGTTATTCTAAATTATTGTCGAGGTTACAAAAATTCATAACTCACAGTGCAATTGACGTAGGAATATGAATCTTGTTTATTGTGTACTGTAACTCAAAGTTTTTACATACATTACAAATGCTCGATATGTGCGCCTTTTGTAACTCTACACACATCTACTCGATAGTCCATCTCTTCCCACACACGAGCCAACATGGCAACGGTGATGGTTTCGAAGGCGGCTCGGATGCGCTGCTTAAGTTCCTGAATATCCACCGGTAGAGGAGGAACAAATACCTGATCGAAGAAATCGCATGGTGTAAGATCTGGTGAACGCGTTGGAAAGGATAAGAGCATCAGATCACCTTCCGTTCCGCGTCCCATCCATCGTTGTGGAAGTTCCGGGTTTAAAAATGCTGTGACCTCCCTGTGGAAATGAGGTGGTGCACCATCCTCTTGCAGCACGTAATCGTCCCTGTCGTCACTCAAACGGGGAAACAGCCATTCTGTGAGCATGTCCAGGTAAGTCAGCCCTGTCATGTCTGTACATTGGAACCGTAATTATATCGCCCACATGTTGCTCGACAATTTTGGAACGGGATTATTGTCCACACGTTGGTCGAAAATTTTGGAACGGGAATTATTGTGTGGGGATCAATTTTGGTGGGTGATTTATTAACTGAATCGGGCAATTAGATGCTCTTCTTGTCTTGCCTCGGCTCTCGAGTCATGAGTTCGATCCTTCCTAACTCTCTGGTTCCAATGCACAGGAAAGGGATCTCAGGGGAATTTTGGATTGTTTTTAATGACTTGAAGTCATTAGGAAGGAAGGAAATTGTTCACTGTAATAATGAAGTTCGGCACTGGTTGAATATTTAATTTATTTGACAGCTTGGAAGGTTCTGGAACATGCTGTGCTTCGGCGGATTATAGTTCGCTGTGCTCACTCGCGTATTTATTCACTTAACTGTGGTTGTGATCGATTATTCTTACTATTACGTTGCGCTGCCTGACTGACTCTCACTGACCGAACGATTTACTTGACTCTTCACGACGGTTTCACTATTCTACTACAACACTGTATAAGGCAGATACAGACTGATTGCCACTCGTGCTACTATTCTTACTGTTACTTTAGGACTGCTTGCAGTCACCACTGCTTCAGAACTTAAAATTCTCATAGTTAATATTAAAACTCTTATGCCCACTCGCTCCTCCCTCGTGAAAAGTTAATTCCTTTAAATATTATTGTATTTGGTTCCTTCTAGAATATTATTGGATCACACTAGCGCATGATCTATTACAAGTTTGCTTTAATTCGTCGGATTTTTAAACATGTTGATTGGTTGAAGATTCTGGGTTTTTACCAGGAAACACACATTTTCTATTCCCACGCTAGCAAAGTCGCGGACATCTACCTTTCACTAGATTCTCGAGATATAGCACGTTTTGGTCATTTTTGCGGCCTGCCTTTGAACCAGCTAAATGTGTGGATTTCTGTGAAAATGCCTGTTTCTTTCTTCAGTATTTCCTTTAGACGGCAAGTACCGTTTCCAATTGAACCCTAGTCATTTACAGTGTTATTACCTCTGGCGCCGAACAGGTGTGTCCGTGAGGGTTTGATAAAGGGTAAAGTTTAACCGAAAGACCTTTTTCTCAGGTAAAGCTAATGTTTCCGACAAAGACAGCATTTCCTTTCCTTTTATAATAGCAAAGGAAGTATATGGTACTACAGAAAGAAACGCTGATGACCCGAAATGTTAGAGAGCGTCCATAAATAAATCAAACTACAGAAAGATAACTTAGATATTACTTATTAGTAAAAAGACATATCTACATATATACACTAATACATATAATATGGGGGTCCTCCTTTTATGTTAATATTAATACCCTTGATTATCTGAAACAAGATATAATTATTATTATTATTATTATTATTATTATTATTATTATTATTATTATAGTCATCAGAAGCAATTATAATTAAATGGGAAATTTTGAGTCAACATTTCCTACTTCAACATTGAAGAAGAACGGCCGCGGCTTCGTGTTTGAAACGGACAGAACACATTCACCTTAGGGGAGTGTCGCATATGTTCCACAATGGGTGTTCGTTGTACGTCAAATGCGAACGTTTTGCTTTTTCACTTTTCCATTCATATGAAAAGTAGCTTCGTCATTGAAAACTAATCTGTCAAGAAAACCATCATCTTCTTCAAAAAGTTCCTGCAGTGCCATGCAAAAGTTGAAACGTAAGACTTTGTCATTAGCTGTTACAGCTGTTACGCAATTGTAGGCGATATGGCTTTACCTTTAGGCGCCTTCGTAACACACGCCATACTGTGGTTTGAGGAACTTGCAGTTTCCTGCTACATCTCATAGTTGATTTCTGAGGACTACGGAGATAAACGTCCCTAATCCGATTCACATCCGCTCCTGACACAACGGGACGCCCTCTGCTTTTCCCTTTGCACAAATAACCTGTATCCACAACTTGTGACTACCATCTGCGAATAGAGTTGTCGGAAGGAAGCTCCTTCCCGTATTTTGTCCGAAAATGGCGCTGGACTATGGTGACGGATCGGTGTTGATGATATTCAAGAGTACAAAAAGCTTTCTCCTTACCGCTAGCCGCCATTTTGTTAAACACTGCTGTTACTGCCTGATGTCACTGAGGTAACTGATGTCACTACAGATGATGCAAAACAAAACTTTGACTGTTTGTCTAACCGTTACTGCTACAATAAAAATAGTATGGTTTTCCACGTTTTCTAAAAAAAATTCACGAACCCCCCCTCCCCCCGACAATAATTTAGAATAGCTCTGTATATTGTACATCAGGCTTCTCATCGGACCTCAGTGTCATTTGCATTTCTTGATTGTAGTAAGCCAAAGAAAAATTTAAATGGGTGTTATTTCTATTTAAATAACATTATAATAAATAGAGAATACAGTTAGGTATCTAATTTGCCATTTGCAATGAGGTAGAGAAAAGTATCGTCCAGATTAAACCATAACTCCGACTCTTACTTAACTCACACTTAAGAAGAAATGTACAAGAGAGATATGCCACATCGAAGCAAGGTTTTTTATGTTATTTATTGTTATTTAACTGCATTGGTCTTCTCGCAACGTCTGCATATTGTGTACTGAATACTGTATGTTTTAAGTCTCTAGAGATGAATGGAATGAAATGAATTAATGGTGTCGCAAATGAGTTCGGGGTGCTTGGCACCTTAAATCTCAGGACCTCTGGTTTAGTAGTCGCGAACGTTACCACTAGACTATGGAGGCGGTTTCGAAGCAAAATGTTACAGAAATATAACACATAACACAAGCTGTTTTACCTTGTCCTATATTGTTCCCAGCTCTTTGACTGTAAAAACAGGCGAGTATTGTTATTCATAGCGTAACGTAAGTGTAGGTGGACCACTCTGTAAAGAATGTTGGTCTGCGCATGCCTGGTCATAAGGATGGAGAGCTTTTCCTCTTCCTTCCGTAAGAGATGTTATTATTCCGCTTACTCCATGTTTGTCTGAGAAAGTCGTGGGTTCATTCACGATAAATACGTTTATATTAAGGCAAGGATCAACAATATGAGCATAGGTTAAAACATGATTGGCTTGTATTATCATAAAAACAAATAGTCGGAAGATTATTAATTGTTCATAAAACGATGCCTCTCATTTTCTTTTCAGCGTGTAAATGCAAACATAGACAAGAAAATGTTTCCCTGTTGCACGCATCGTTGAATTTCCGCCCAGCTGGCAAGTCAACAAAATGATCAGTTTAGCAAGCTGTGGTGACTGTTTTATTTAGCGTTCTCCAGTTATTTTGTTTTTCATGCATTTTTCTGCAGTATTTTTATGTTCAGAGTATTTGCTAACAGAACCTCTAATGAAAAGGCTTGGAGGTTTTGTAAGTTGTTACGGAAGTGAATCTTATATTGTGCGGAGGCGATAATGAAATCTTTTCAAACACGATGACTCCTACTTCGTCAAAATCTTCAAGTTTGGAAGGTCTCTTAGAAGTCAGGCAGCGGAATTAGTATATAATGCAGAGCAATGTTCACATAATAAGATGACTATACACGTAGATCATGGAAAGGGCAACTTTATTATCAAAGTAAATGCGAATGGCAATGTTAGCACGTCCGATGGTGGTGACGACAGCAGCAACGATTTGGAGAGGGGAGCGCGGAGAGAGGAAGAGCTGAGACAGTGGAGGGGGAAGCGGCCTTGCAGGGAACTCGACGGGTTCTGCCTCCAACCTTTTTTTCAATGTTGTAACTATTTTTTCTAACCATTGCAAGCACTTTATTATATATTTCTTCACCACTTTTTCAATTGTTGAACACACATTTTATTCAGCTATTGCCGCACCTTGCCTTTTCGAAAATTAAAAATCCTTTGCACCACAAATTTGTCCCTCCCCCATGTTAAAAGTATCTGGAAGAAATACCGTTTAGTATAGTCCCCATAATGATAGACTTTTCTGCAAAAAGTCCTGCTTTTGTAATAATATTTGTAAGTTATGGAAACCCTTGGACGTCAATACCAGTCAGATGAGTGGCCATTATTCATAAGCTCATCAACTATAATTTGGTGGCTGAACTTCTGCATAATGCAATTATTTCCCTCAATATCCATAAGGAATTCCGCTGAAGTGGAAGGGACATAACATGCTTTCAGAAAACTTAGTGTAGAATAATTTAGCTTGAATATTTGTGAACACTTGAAGATGCAAAGCATCTTCACCATTTGAAAATCATCATACAGAACACTACCGTGATACAGTGAATGCTCTTTATGATTTCATGCAAACTTTGGGGTGTAACATACCTTAAAACTTCATTTCTTGAACTACCAACTACGGTTCTTCCTTCCCAGAAAAGTTTGAATATGTCAGCAATACGAGGGCCTTTTTATCACCAGTTTTTTAAGGTGAAAAAAGATGTACTAATGCTAGTGTAGTCCAAGTGTTGGATAGTGAAGGCAAATATATCAAAGGAAAATGTTCCTTAAAGTAATCATATAAATCTTTTGAAGTAAGTGATCTATATTTATCAGTTAGATTTCCATAAGAGCTCATTTTATAACATTTTAAATGTCATAAAAAAGAAAACGGACTGAGAGAAAAATTCTGAAAGCATCGTGTAGAAGATTGACTGAAAAAATAATTAATTTACTTTCCGTTTATTATGCGAGATTTAGATGCTAAATCAATTAATTTAGTTTCCGTTTATTATGCGAGATTTAGATGCTAAATCAATTAATTTAGTTTCCGTTTATTATGTGAGATTTAGATGCTAAATCCATTAATTTAGTCTCCGTTTATTATGTGAGATTTAGATGCTAAATCAATTAATTTACTTTCCGTTTATCATGTGAGATTTAGATGCTAAATCAATTAATTTACTTTCCGTTTATCATGTGAGATTTAGATGCTAAATCAATTAATTTACTTTCCGTTTATCATGTGAGATTTAGATGCTAAATCAATTAATTTAGTTTCCGTTTATTATGCGAGATTTAGGTGCTAAATCAATTAATTTAGTTTCCGTTTATCATGTGAGATTTAGATGCTAAATCAATTAATTTACTTTCCGTTTATCATGTGAGATTTAGATGCTAAATCAATTAATTTACTTTCCGTTTATCATGTGAGATTTAGATGCTAAATCAATTAATTTAGTTTCCGTTTATTATGCGAGATTTAGGTGCTAAATCAATTAATTTAGTTTCCGTTTATTATTATCAATTAATTTAGTCTCCGTTTATTATGCGAGATTTAGATGCTAAATCAATTAATTTAGTTTCCGTTTGTTATGCGAGATTTAGGTGCTAAATCAATTAATTTAGTCTCCGTTTATTATGCGAGATTTAGGTGCTAAATCAATTAATTTAGTTTCCGTTTATCATGTGATATTTAGATGCTAAATCAATTAATTTAATCAATTAATTTACTTTCCGTTTATCATGTGAGATTTATATGCTAAATCAATTATTTTAATCAATTAATTTACTTTCCGCTTATTATGTGAGATTTAGATGCTAAATCAATTAATTTAGTTTCCGCTTATTATGTGAGATTTGGGTACTAAATCAATTATTTTAGTTTCCGCTTATTAAATGAGATTTACATGCTATAATACTAAATCAATTTTTGATGAACTTCGTTGAATAAGAACAATTGCACGATCAATTTGTGCAAGATGGTGCGACACCACACAAGGCTGAACATTAAATGCACGCCTAAAGTGAAGTTTTCTATGACAGAATAATAACTCTGTGTTTGGCCTCCAATCCTTGTGACTATAGTTATTTGTTGAGAGAAATAATCTACGTGATTTCGAAACTAAAAGAAAATATTCAGCATTAACGAAAATAAATTTCAGCAAGATTCCCGCTACTATTTAGAGGAATACAGGCATGTCTGAGAAAGGAGACCAAACACTTTCAACATCTAGTGCTATAGTATATTAAATAAATGTTGACTAACTCTAAACTTATGTAGTGACCCTTACATGTAGTTTCCCGCAGAAATGTCAGATCATATATCAGGAACCCTGCATATTTCACATTAAGACAGGTTATTCCAGCGTTATCCCCTGGGATTTGTAATAAAGACAAACGGCATTTATGACATCTTTGGTTATTTTACTACTAATGACATTAATACAGTGAATAGCGAAAGTGCGAAATTCCTCTATATTGGAAAGCTCTTACAATAGCTATATGTGGAAAAGAAGCTATAAGGTTTCATTTCTTAGATGTCGTACAATTTATTTATTGGAGCCTCGCATTAAGTACCGGCAATCAGAGCTCTCTCAAAGCTGAATAAAAGAAATAAACACATACATTCTTATAAATCAATAAAACGGCGAGATAAGTCATGAACAAGCTGCGAAACTAGTTTGCTGTACTTTTACTATGTGAGTATGTAGATAACATTTCGTTTATTGCCGACGCGATTCATGAAGAGCAGAGATGAGGAAGAGGCAAGTCAAAACAAAGCAATGTTCACGCTTATCGTGACTCACTTGTTCTGCACAGTTAGCGATTTCATGCATATTAAGGAATAAAATGTGTAAATAAATAATAAGCTGCAAATATAGCGTATCCTTGCATTTATTTATATATGTAATATATTGTTTACATAAAATAGTTTGTTCATATATAATTGAAACATAAATACACCTATCCTGTAGTACATTGCAACATATTCATAACATCTGGGCAACTAAATTAAAATAAATCTTATATTTTTACTTTATTTGTAATCTATTTCAAGATAAAACAGTAAACTAAATATGATAGCAAAGGCTCGTCACGCAGTAAAATTATGGCCTTATTAATTAATGAAATGAAATAAGTTATGGCATTACGTGTGGTATTAGGAGAATATCACAAAAGAGAAAGCAATATTTATTATTGTTATTATTATTATTATTATAATTATTGAGACTAAATCACAAAAATTAAAGTTATAATATTAATTAAATAAAATACATGAACACCGATAGACAAAGCTATACTGTTTGGATATTTTTTGAAAAATTTTTAAATGTAACCATGTTTATGACCTTAGCCCTTGAGATCTTTAATAGAGAAAAATAAAGTAAATTTCGAATTACATTGTGTATTTATGATGTTCATATATTTAAATAAAACAAAATCATGTTACTATTTAAAAAGTACTACAATATACTAAGCAAATACAGAGAATTAACAATAAATAATGGAAAGTTTCGTCGACTTTCACTGGCTTTAAAATTTCATTTAAATATTATTGTATTTAAACTATGTAAGGAATGCTTTTCCCGCAGGTTATTACAGAGCGCTCTTACATACAAATAAACTCTCACACACATATTGGATTAATATTTCACGTTTGCTATCTTCACGACAATACTCTTGTTAAATATAAAGCATATGCATCCTTATAAATACAGTTTATATGCTGAGTTAATTTGTCCTTTTATTTTAAAACAATATAGAGAAAGTTAAACGCAAGAGCGCTATTTAAATTTCGGTTTTCAAGTATACCTTTACTCCTAATTGTCCAATTTGTTAATTTTCAAAACTATTTTTCTTATTTTATTTAAATGACACGGCTGAATTTTGTTGTGAAAAAACAAATATTGGTGCAGTTAGAGCGATTATTATATTCTGGGTTTCAGGTAAACTCCAAATTCTAATAGCCCAATTTCCCTGATTTTCAGGAACTATTTTGCTTATTTTATTTAAATGGTATATACGGAGTTTTGTTGCGGAAAAGCAAATGGTGCCGCTAGAATAATTTTTAAATGTTGAGATTCAGGTGACTCCTAATAGTCCGATTTCACATATTTTCAGGAATTATTTTATTCCAACTGCACGTACCGAGTTTCCTTTAAAAACGTAAGAGAGCTTTTTATATTTCGCTTTAACAGCCACTCATTTTTCAGTATATCACCACACCTAATGGCTCGATTGCTCTGATTTTCTATAACAACGTTTATCGATTTAGTTTAAAGAAATATTTAAATATTTATATATTTAAATATATATATTTATATATACAGAAATATTTTCTTTGAGAAAAAAAATAATGTGGCCGATAAAGAGATTTCCTTTTTTTTTAATTTTTTCATTTTATTTCTGCTTTAGATTCATCCCCACCTCCAATATCTAATTTTGCTGGTTAACGAACTCGATGCGTCATTTGTTAATTGATGGTTATATGCCGAGTTACGTTGAGAAAAAACAAAAATGGCGACCTCTACAGCGTTAATACACACATATTTCATGTAACTAAATACCAGTAGCTAAAGAACCAGAAAAATGAAAAAGCACTTAGGTAGATAAACATTATCTCTAGCTATATGTGGAAATTCCGCAGTTTTTCTAAGGTATGAAGACAAGAAATGTTGAATATTCAAGGTAACGAAATGCATGGAAACTGATTAAACAAGCAACAAGAGTAAGAGAGAGTATAAAAACATATAAATCTGTAAGATTTAAACCTGGGCGTACACGAGCTTTATGAAAACATACACCTGCCGTTTCTCTATCTCTGAGTAAACTTTCAGAGTATTGTGTAGGTAACGCATCAATAAGCGTTAGATTAAAAGCATCATCAAAATCCTTACAGTGAGGTAAGGCATGTTGGGCAACAGGCAAGGGAGACTTGGTTTTAACAGAACGTCTATGATTGTTCATACGTAGCGAAACAACAGTAGAAGTTAAACTAATATAAAATGTTATGCAAAGCTTACAAGATAACATATATACGACGTTCTTAGAAGAACAAGTAGCAAATGAAGAAATGTTAAATTCCCTGGATAAATTAGGGCTGTGGAATGAATGGCACGGCATAATTAGCGTGCAGGTTTTACATTTAGGGCGTTAGCAAGGATATGAGCCAGCAAAGAGACGATGTAAATTCGAAATAGATAGGTTTCGGCGAAATATACTTTTAAGGTTAGGAGGTGTTTTAAAAGTAAGGCGGGGTACAAATTTAGAAAAATAATTGAAAAATGGGTGCGTTAAGAAAGTATCATGACATTCTTTCAAAATAGGTATTCTGCTTTCAATACCAGGCAGGTAAGTAGTAACAAGGCTAATGAAGTTTTTATTGGGAGTTTTAGGTTTGCATTGGAAAGTTTTGTGCCCTGGAATCGTACGGAATTCTAAAGGCGATGAAGGATATCTTTGGTCTTGGAACTTTTGAGCTAGATTTTTAATATACGTGTCAAGAGATGAAAAGTTGTTACAAAGACGATGACCACGGATTGAAAGAGAAAAAGGAATAGATCTTTTGGTATGCAAGGGATGACAGCTGTCAAAATGAAGATACTGTTGTAAATTGGTTAGCTTAATGTGCACAGATGTAAAAAAGAGCCCTTACATAAAGAGATATCAATATCTCGGAACGTAGCAGCAGCATTGGGAGAGAAAGAAGAAGGGAGCTTAACTGAAAATTTGAGTTAATATTAGTAAGGAATTGATCGAGAGATTCTGAGCCATGAATTCAAAGCACGGATATATCATCAATATATCTCAGCCATAATGACGGAGCCAAAAGTTCTGACTTAGGAACTTCCTCCTCTCAGCGAACTATAAAAAGATTGGCATAAGACGGTGCCATTCTGGTGCCCATCACAGTACCTTTAATTTGTAGATAATATTTATTATCAAAACCAAACGCATTGCGAGTGAGGACCAGATAAGCGAGATGACAAACGAAATCTGTGGATGGGGTATGAGGAGGTGCTCGAGAGTGGAAGAAATGTTTAACGGCAGCTAGTCCTTCATGATAGGGAACTTTATGATGTTATTATTCTTCCTGCTGATAAGTGTACTACAGAACATTTTTTCTCACAATGTTGAAGCTTACCGACAGCTTGAGAATGTCACTTATTATGAACTATTGTCTTCCGACCCTACAGTCAAGTTTAAACAAGATATAGCTTCTTTTATTGCTTCTTCAGGCACTGCTGAAGGACTTAGTTCCCAAGATATCACTCTACTTACTCCTAACGCTCCTCGATCCCCCCCCCCCACCGAGCGCATTTCTGCCCTGGTTGATTTTTGGTTACAGTCGTTTATTACGTCTAGGCCATCCTATATCAAAGATTCCTTCCATTTTTCAGTTGACCTTTCGGCACATTCTAATATACTTCTGCTAACTATCAATGTGACGTAACTTTATACTAACATTTCCCATCATGAAGAATTAGCCACTGTTGGTCATTTCTTGAACTCTCGAGCACCTCCTCATACCCCACCCACAGAGTTCATTTGTCATCTAGTTCTCAAACCCAATGCATGTAGTTTTGATAATACATTTTATCTACAAATTAAAGGCACTGCGGTGGCCACCAGAATAGCACCGTCTTATGCCAATCTTTTTATGGCTCGCTTAGAGAAGGAATTTCTCAAGTCAAAACTTTTGGCACCGTTATTATGGCTTGACACATATATTAAAAACCCAGCTCAAAAGTTCCAAGAGCAAAAAATATTCGTCCTCTCTTTTATAATCCCGTATTGTTCCAGCGTACAAAACTTTACGATGCAAACCTAAAACTTCCAATAAAAACGTCATTAACTTTGTTACTACTTGCAAGCCTAGAATTGAAAGCATCAGACCAATTTTGAAAGAATGTTACGATACTTTGTTAATGCATCCATCTTTAAATGATTTCTCTAAATTTGTACCCCGCCTTACTTTTAGAACTCCCCCTAACCTTAAAAGTATATTTCGCCGAAACCTATGTATTTCGAATTTACCTCGCCTTTTGCTGGCCCATATCCTTGCTAACGCTCTAAATGTAAAACTGTGCGCTAATTATGCCGTGTTATTCATTCTGCACCCCTAATTTATGCATAGAATTTAACATTTCTTCATTTGCTACTTGTTTTTCTAAGAACATCGTATATATGTTATCTTGTAAGCTTTGCAAAGCATTTTATATTGGTTTAACTTCTACTGTTGTTGCGCTACGCATGAATACTCATAGACGTTCTGTTCCCTTGCAGGTTGCCCAACATGACTTATTTCACTGTAAGGATTTTGATGATGCTTTTAATTTAACGCTTATTGATACGTTACCTACTCATAGCTCTGAAAGTCTACTCAGAGATAGAGAAATGGCAGGTGTATTTTATGACATAGTGCGTACACCACCTGGTTTAAATCTTAATTATTAAATTATTTTTATTTTCTCTCTCAATCACTCACTCTTCTTGTTTTGTTTTTTTTTGTTTTTTTGTTTTTTTTGTTTTTGTTTTTTTTAATGTTTCTATACATTACGTTACCTGCGATATTCAATGTTTATTTTTACTACTACACCATTTATCCGTCTTCTTTCTTTAGAAAAACTCCAGAAGTTCGAAATATAGCCAAGATAATTTTTGTCTAAGTGCACATGTATATTGGTCTTTTTCGGTGTCTACTGGGTAGGATCGATGGAGATTTGGAAAAATTATTCAAAAATGTTTCCATGGGTACAACCGCAATAGCTTACATTCCTTCTGAATTCGCTAAAAAAATAAACAGATTTTTCACAGGTACGACTGCTGGCTTCATTCTTTTGGAATTGTTTAATACCGTGAACAGTATGCTAGAAACGAACGCGCTCATTGTGACAGGTTTAATTCACCCGCGTTGTGATTTGTCGTATTTGTGGTTGCAGCATTAACATTACAGTGAACTACAATACATTTTGTGAAAGTCTCAACAGTAAATTACCTGCGGTTACCATTAGAACAAAGTCTGTTCATGGCCACACAATATAATGGGTAAAACGAAAATATATGGCGTGTAATTCAGACATCGCTTTAGTTTCAATAACAGATCCCGCATATTAGCCATTTTCGCGCATAGGTTATTCGTTTTCTGCTTCACTTATGCACTGACTTGTGTTATTGCTGCCGTATTAATAAATTTAATATGTCATCTGATCAACTCTTGATTTCCAGATTCGGTGCTTGTAGAAATTGGTTTCAGAGATGTGCCTAAGAGTATTTTGTATAAAATTCAGATTAATTTTCAGTGAATCAAGACTTACAGATTGCAGAATTAGAATTGAAGACGACCGTTCTCTCTAAGTTTTTAATACTTTTTACTACTAAATACGTTTTTACTACTCATGTACCAGAGGCGATGAACACTGATGATACATGAGATGAAATGATATATTGGGAAAGGATCTGTTTAAGGAAGGAAAAGTTCAAGGTGTAAGTTTAGGGTATCTCCCCGGCATTTGCCATTAATGAGGACTGAGGAAAACCGGGGAAAAGCCTCAGTCAGGTAGGACGTCCTGGCGGAATTCGAACCCCAGACCTCCCGCTCACGGGTCCGCACCTTAACGACCTCGGCCACCCGTGGCGGTCCTCTCGTTACAATGGACTGTGGACACAAGGGAAAATTCCCTTATGTTTTGACATCCTTGACTTTGGATTTTTTTTTGGTGGGGGGTCATTATGGTGACTTCTTCCTTGGCCTAGTGGTTAGCATTTGCTGACTGCTGCTCGGGAGGCCCGGGTTCGATTCTCGGTACCTACTTAAGAATTTTTCTAAGATAGGGAGATCTGAAACGTGGTCCACCCAGCCTGGTGAGGACAACTGGGATGGAGAGGTGGCGATCTCCGATCTAGTAAGCCGCGATATGCGGTGCACTGATCACATGCCCCTGCACTCTCCCGGTGAAAGCTGTGATGGAGGTAGAGGACGCAATGATAGTCGCAGTAAAGCTCAGGCCACATGGGGCTATGAAAGGACTTGTGTGGTTATGGTTTTATATTACTGTAGTACGTTCGTATTTTCCCCACCAGCCTGCGGAAACTATGAGTGAGATATGTTAATGTGGATTAATGATGAATACTTGCTATTAGTTTCTTTGGATTCTTCATTATATATGGCGCCTCATCAGTCAAAAAAGTAATAAATAAATAAATTTCGTGGATGATGTTAGACCGTGAAGCAGTAGCAACACTTTACTTGTCAATAGTAATTTACCATCCAAAAGTTTACTACAAACTTTCCTTTAGTATCCGTGGGTTCATCTACTTAAATAAAATCGTCACAATGTTAACGCGTGCCTTCAAGTATTATTATGTACAGACCGTTTTTCTTTTGTCCCCTTTATTTTTACAACACACAATTCCACTCACGTGCAAAACATCCATTGCCAAATTCTGGTGGGAACAATGCATCTTAGAACCCTTTACTTTGACCATGAACTCATGATGTCGTTCTGGTGGTATAGGGGTAACCATACTTTCCTCGCAGACCCCAGATCGTAGGTTCAATCCTGGACAGGATCTATCTTCTTCATTTTTTTTTTGCGTAAAAATCCTCTATTTAATAGGAAGGAAAGTAAAGTCGTGGATCCCTGTCGTAGATTTACGGCACGAAAAAGAATCTCAAGCCTGAAAGAAGAGGCCTCTGAACAAAATTTGTCGGCCGTTTCACATCCTGAATTGAATGGTACGCTGATGACCTGAGATGTTAAACAGCATCCGTAAATGAACCAAATAAAAAAATCGCAACTCATGATATGTAACTTCCATGAGGCACATTAGGCGGAAAACTGAACCCTATGACGCGTCTTCAAGTGCGAGCGACCAAGACATTGGTTCCAGCAGGCCGCTAGCCTGACAACACCGGTCTTAAGTTTAGATGCCTCTTAATGAAGATCTGATTGGGCGTATTAGCAGAATTGAATTGCAATTTTAAAAACTGCGAAATTGCCAGGAAATTTTTTCATCGTTTGCTACTAGAGAGGGTTCTAAACAAATTATAATTAATAAGTACCAGGGTAGATCCATGATTTTCCGGCCTAACCATTTTCTAGGTATGATAAAGACAAAAATTACATTTCACTTTTCAATATATTTACCCTTAATTACAATACACTTCTCACCTCTTTGAATTAACATTGCCATCCCTCTTGAAAAATAGTAAGAAGTCTTGTCTGTAAAATGACTTTTCTCTTTGATGGCAGCACGCAGTCTGCGCAGTATTTTAGAAAAATGTATAGAGTTATGAGGTAGCCACTTTGGATTAGTTAATAGTTTATTTTTGTTTTAAGATCAGCATAGTACTCCCCATTTACTGCGGTGTTTCTCTCCTTGAAGTCAATGAGTATTCCTTCACAGTCTCAAAAGATTGTGGCCATGATCTTCTTGGTTGACTGAGCGACCTTGGCATTTAGAGGCGATGCTTCGCCATGTTTAAGCCATTCTATTGATTCTCTTTTGGACGAGGGTCATAGTAGAGGATCACAGTTTCGTCTCCCATAACAATGGTTTGCAGAACTTCTCTCTCGTTGCCACGGCAGAGCTCCAAAAATGCCTAAATACAGTTGATTCGTTGCTGCTTTTGGACTGAGGAAAGAAGTCAAGACTCGCATCTTGCACTAACTTTATTCATGTTTAAATGTTCATGAAAAATTCGAAGGACTATTGTTTTAGAAAGGCCCAATTTTGCTGCTATTTGTAACCTTGTGCCGCTGATCTTCCTTAATTTCTTCTTCCACAAGAGCGAGCGATGTTTTCTGGAGTGAGCACCTCCAAGGGCCGACCTGCATGCTTTTTGTCTTCAATGCTTTCTCGACCCATTCGAAAAAGTTTGGCTTAATCTTTTACGGTAGAATGTGAGGAGATGGTTCCCCATATAAACCGTCCAATTGCTGTAAGTTTTTCTTTTGTGGAGAACTTAATAACAGCTCGAAACTCCATTTTGAACATGTCATAATTTTTTTACACATAGCCTTCTTTATGCAACTATATCTGAACACAGCGGAGCGGAAGTTACATCTGCAATTATTTACTTAACAGGTAAGATATGACACCAGATAAGGATTTTGTGAAGGTGATAGTCCTTATCGGCGAGGCCGGAAGCTTATGGACCTACCCTCGTATATGCTGTTACAATCTTTCAATCTTATTTTTCTTAATTCATTCACGTTTCGCAATATCAGTGCTTATTCCTCGTGTAGTGTGCTAACAGCACGTGTGAGTCTTGGCTCTGGGATATCATAGAACTGTGGCTTCTTTGAGAGAGTCGTGTTTTGGAAATGTTCCCAGATCAACAGTGTCTCCCCATTGAAACTACCAACAGCATTTGTTAGTTGCCAGAGCCAACTCCATATATGCACCCAGTAACTCAAGTGAGTAGATAGGAATATAGTATTTTAAATTGTATAACTTATGAATTCCAGTCTTAAATGTGGTAAAATGCTTAATTCCTTTTGGTAAGTTGTTTCTAATGCTGCTATGTGTTGTGCAGAATGTTTTGTGGTAAAAATACTTTTTTTTTCTTTTGGTGGGAGTTAAATAAGGAATACATCACTTATTATGATTAAATCTATGGAAAATTCCAATTGATTACTCAGTCAACTTTGGTAATTAATACGTGAAAGTAAATAAGAAATTCATTCTTTTCTTTTTATGGGTGTATTTTTTGTCAACTTTCCGAGATTGCGATTTATTATATCGTCTTTTTACCGTAATTTAAAAAGTAACTAGAGGTTAGTCAACATTTCTGTTGCATAAAAATAACCTCAGAAATCGTAAGGTCCAGTGTGCAGTAATCATAAAACCTGTGGTAACATTGCGAAATAGTAGCTGAAATTCGTGTTTAGAACGAGTTGATGTTCATGTGTTTAACCTGAAAATATCAATAATCATTCAGTTTCCTCCTCGACACGTGTTTTTCTTAGTATGTCTTCAAACATCGACAAAGCAATATCAAAGCGAATGTCAGCAAATTTTAGCAAATGTTAGAAAAATATTATTTTTTATGTGGTGTTAAAATATTAGGAAATAATTGAAAATGAAAAAAAAAAAAAAACAGATCCCATCTCAAATAAAGATAAAGAACGTACTTGGGAGCGGGGGGGGGGGGGGTGAAATTGCCGAAGAGTAAAATTATATTCTTAAGACTTCTGCATTATTATTCCCTTGTGTGTGTAGTCTATAGCAGCTAAAACTCCAGGAAAGTGGCTAATGTTATAGAAGCCTAGCACCATACATTACTCTCTTCTGTTAGCATTTTAATGAACTGACGCCTAAGTGCTGGTATTGCTCCAGTAACTTTATGGATGGCTCTATTGGTCGTTGTTTTCTCCACTTTAGTAAATCTCCAACAGCTGTTTGGAAGTTCTCTCTCTCATAGAGCCTTAAATTTATTAGTATAATGAACATTGAATTCAAAGCATAGTTTCGCTTAGTTTTTTATTATAATCGGGGACGTAATATCTGTTCCAGTTCTTCGACATCTTTTGCTAAATGAAATTGCATTTTGAATTAGTTGTCATTCATTTCTAGAGATGTTTTTTTTTTTTCTTTCATGAAATTCAAGAAGAGCGCACTGAAATTTATCATCGAATGAAGTATAGAAATGATCAGAAATCTGTACCTGATACCGCGTGTAAGGTTAGCCTAACATAACCTACAATTGAACGCAACTCTGTCTGTTATTGTTATCGGAAATGAAAAGTGAAACATCGAAGAAACTTTATCTACATGAAATTAAAAGAAATGTAACTCAGCATTTCAATTATAAATGAAATTGTTATGCTTTAGTACCCTGAGAAATGTTTTATTTAACAATTACTAAACTCTAGTTAGCGCTTTAACGTGTGAAATTTTCGCGAGTTATATTTAATTTGGGGTTAAGACAACATAATCCTAGATTAATGTTTATACAACCAAATTTTCCAAGTTAAGATAACTGATGGTTAATTTTATGCGCTAAACTCCAGTTAATTTTTTCCACAACCGACTCTTAATGTGCTAAATTTATAATTGCTGATGTTCAATATTTCAATGCTTCTTACCTATTGCATTTATTAATTCTTTGTTAACTTCAATAACCTGGGGATGCATTTTTGGATTGTCATGTTTCAGTTCTATTAAATGAATAATGTTGACATTTTTCTTTTTCTCTTCGCACGGTATGCTGGGTACACCAACTTTTCCTCGATCACATCTTGGAAGGTTTCGTTAATTGTACGTTTCCTAAAGTCTAAAGGAATTAATACTGCGCTTTGCTAGTGGGAGAGCGCTGAAAAGTTAATAATTAAATAATTAATCGCGATGTGGATAACTGCAGCAAAGTAACGCAAACATATTTGTCTCCTCACATTCAGGATTTGTTTAACTTTAGTTTCAAATACACTGAATTGATTGATCGTTAGTCCTTCTGCTACACACTGCAATTTTTCAATATAACCCCCATGCAACTCTACGCCGCTTAGATAGTAATCCATCTCTTTGCCTGTTTATCCTGCGGCTATGGCTCCCAAGTCATCGGCAGATTGCACTTTTAGAGAGCCATAGAGATGGAAATCAGAAGGGACAAAATGCAGAGTGAGGATTTTTCTCAAATAACTCCGCGATGTGAATATCTGTGTATACTCCTAAACCTGGGTAATTGTGTTTGAGCGATAGACAGAGATATCAAATCGGACATTTGGTTATTTCGTCCCAAATAAGGATTTCTGGTCAAGACAGCCTTTTTACCCAACTATGAACGATGCTTTCATCCACCACCACATTTCCATAACCTTTTAAGTTGCCTCTGGATGTTAGTGATCCGTCAGGCAGTTCAATTACTTCCTTTTATTTATAGTGCAAACCCCTTAGAGATCATAGTTTGAAAGCTAACTGCACGACTGTCACCTTGCGGAAGAAGGTAAAACTACATGAAATGTAACATAAAAATTATATTTTTTCCAAGATAAACTGCACAAAAAGTAGAAGAAAATTGCATCGGTAATTGAACGTCTACTATAGTAAAACTATGGCGTGCATATTCTCGCATTTAACTGCACAATTATTATTTGCAGAGCGGTTTCAAGGATGATTCTTAAATCAAATTGGCCAAAGAAATAGACAGGACTCCCGCTCACTACCGTGGACTGGCTCCCCGGGACCCGCCCGGTGCCGACTGGCCTTTTGCATTAGGACGTTCCTAGGTAGCCCAACCCGCCGTTCGGCTGCAGGCAATTGACGCTGCTCAGGCGTACTGGTCGGTCGGCCTGACATAGCCACAGGCCTAATCATATTCACTCGTCAGTTAACCGGCAAGTGTCCAGGGCATTTAGGGAGCTCACTGTCCTCCCTGCGACACACAGCGCTTGAGGACTTAACCTCTGTCAGCCAAGTGGCACACTGCAGTCGTAGGTAACTCGACGTTACAAGCTGGATCTAGCTGCTCTTGCTGCTGGAGGAATTTCTTGCTCTGCTGGAGGAAGGAATCTCTTGCTGCTAGTCTGCATTGTTAGGCGGGTGAAATATTGTAACGGTGGGAAATGTGCTCTTATTGCAATTCGTAACTAATTCATGTGTACACACACTAACCTAATCTGTCAGCTAACCTCAGGCAAATCCTAGAAACCGGTAGACGCAGTGGTTTAGCGAGTGAAGCATTGTAATTGTGGCAAATCTCCTTTAACTACGGCAGAAATAAAGGATGAGGTGATAGTATTTGAACCCTCTATTCTACTTGCTCTAATCGCCTACGCTATTGCGCTGTTGATTCTCAAGCGTTAGTCTCTAGCTAATAGCTGTGGCACTACCTTCGGCTCTCGGGCACGGAGACGTAGCAAGAGATTCCTCCAGCAGCTCGCCAGATTGCATAGTGCTGCACTGATCCAGATTGTAACGTCGGGTCTACAGGTACCTAATTTACCATCGATCGCTGCACCACATACCCCACAGATTTCAACCCATTTGGACACTGCCTAAGGGAGGGGCTCGAACAGTCCAGCCCTACGTACTTCCAGTAACGTCAGAAGTACCTCGGGTGCTCAGGGTCCCCAGAGCCCGCACCGGAGCATCAGAAGAGCGAAACTGTTCAGAAACTGCGATCGCCTCATTTCTATCGTGACTTACCAGATGCGAGCTGCCTCGGCTGCTGATTGCCGGTATCTCTTATGCGTAAAGATAGGTCAAAACAAATGATGGCCAGATATAACTTCAAACGTTGAATGAAGAAGGAAAGGTTAACGTTACGAAGGAACAAGTAAGGCTCATTGTAGGGGAAAAAAATTGACAGGGATTTTATTAATTCGTTTTATTGCAAAATATTCCATTCCATATCCCAATAAATAAATTAATTTTCCAAAATGTTATACTGCTATATATTTTCAGGTTTATTCAAGTAGGTCATGGACAGACCAGAACATTTAAATTTTATTGCGGTAACAATAAATTAATCATACTGACCTGTAGCTCTGGGTGGACAAACATGGTGTCTTGGGCCAAAACAAGGCGGAAACTTCTTCCAAAAGCAGAGAACTCATACTGCGGGTGAGGATCCCAAAGAAGCGCCATCTTGTGGCGGAAGTGACCTGAATGATGCCTCAGCGGTGCTGCAAATCAAACATAGCTCTTAAGTCCTAAATTGTGAGTAATGAAAAAGCATGTCATTTAAAAGTCCCATTTGAACAATAACACTACGCAATGAACACATACACAAGCCATTCAAAAGGTTTGCTACAAGTCTATACCACAAAGATATGCACAAAAGCTTTGTTGTTAAAAGCGAATGTTCTCCATTTTTTATTACCTATATTGGGGTATTCATTGTCGTTTCCACCCGGCCAGAACCGATGGATTTTTTCGGGCGTAAAAATCCTAAGTATGGCTTCCTTCGGAAGGGAAGTAAAGCCGCGGGTCTCGTGTCGTACATTTACGAAACGAAAAAGAACCTCAAGCCTGAAAGAAGAGGCCTCTGAGCAAAATTTTCGGCCGTTTCACGCCCTGAGTTGAATGGGACGCTGATGACCTGAGATGTTAAATAGCGTCCATAAATAAATCAATAAAAAAATTGTCGTTTCCGCTGCCATGCGGAAACGACAATGAATGAGGTATACTATGACTCTGGCGTGTTGGTTCCTTTTACAGCTACTGAGGCGTTGACGTTCAAAGACAGGAACTTTAAGGCTGCTGCTTTTGCACGGCAAAATCCCCAAACACAGAGTGATTATAAAATCTTGATCCATTTTTATGAAAAACAGATATTAGAATCTGAACGTAAACCCTAACACAAAGTAACACATAAGCCATGTCAGTTTATTCCACATGTCTACCCTTCACTCCCACACATAACTCCCAGCGACGCACAGCTTCACGAAACACCTTTTCTAGCAATGCGGGTGTGATGTTGAGCACCGAATGCCCTGGTACGCTCCTTTAAATGGTAATGGAGGGGATTTTGACTTTGTACTTGCGACTTTACGTATCTTCATGCAAAAAAGTCAAGAGGTATCAGATCAGGAGAATTTGGAGTCCAAATGCGGTGTGAAGCCCCAAACCACGTAGTTGGAAGTCCAGGTACTTACAAACGACCCGTACAAAATGAGGGGTGTTCCATCCTGTTGGAAAACGCCATTTCCAAAATGGCTTCCTGTTGCAATTGTGGTGAGCTGCAGCATTTCGAGATGCAGAATTCCTGTCACTGTGGCTTCTGCGAAGAAGAGATCCAAACACCATAGACTTTTAACCTCCAACCACACATTGACTTTTGGGGTGTTTCGTTCTCCCTCGGGGATCTCATTTGGCTCTTCATCTGCTCACACTCTGTGTAGTTGTGTCGGTTGACCGTGCTGCATGTGTGAAAGGTGATTTCATGCTGAAGAGCACATTTTGCTCTTCGACTGCCTACAACAGATAGGCACACATTTCTTCCGACCAGCGTAGTCCCCCTTTCCAGCTTATGTCGGATTTGGAGGTTGTATGCCTGTTTCCTTCAAGGTGTATTGTAGAATTTTTCACACTGCCGGTTGTGGTGTGCCCGAATCTTCACTTAGTCTCCTGGTTGATGCTTTTGGGGTTCTGCTAATTGCATTCTCTACCAGTTGCACAATTTCAGCTGGCACACTGTGCCTACCGGAACCATTCATATCCTGCACACTACCTATGGTTTTGAATTTCTAAACCAGCAATCTGCTATTTGCCCTGTTTGGATGGGAAAGTTCAAAGTCCGTTTGAACTTCCTGGTAAGTAAGTCCCTTCAAATGCTCACCAACCACGGCTATTCTTGCTTCGGTGGATAGCACTTTCAGATCACCTAAAAGAAACAGATAATCCGCCAATATTGGATCGACATTTTTTAACACGCTGTATATTGCACATTTTGCCAATTTTTCTCTCTTCACCGCATCAAATGCTTTTTTGTAATCTAAAAGGACCATGTGCATCTCCAGAGTATACAAAGTTCGGCCGCAAATCATTCATTTTCTCGGAAAATGACTCCGAGTTTATGCATTAGCTCGGCGACAGCCGACTATTACGTTGTGCACTCTTTAATCTGTTATTTAATTACAAATGCGTTATCAGTGCATGATTGACCATTCCTAAAACCGATTTATTCTTCCATGGGAGTCGTTTGGATATGCCTTTCAATCTACAGTGAGACACATTTAAAATCAGCATGTTACGGGCGTGACGATCCCGCCATTGCCTGCATCTGCCACCGCAACTCAAGATCCAACAACGCTTTGCCATTATAAAACTTGGGTACTATCAATAAAATAAATATCTATTAACCTTTCTTATTGAAAATGTTGAAAGTGCTGCTCACTTTGTACAACACACAATCTATATATTCTTGAGGAACTAGAACTTACTTTCGTCAGCTCTTCTGCACTGTAGAACTAGATGAATTGTTGCGGCGCCGTGAGTTTGCGTGAGAATAGACAGTTTTAAATGTGCCTCACTATATTACGTGTTACTTTTGTAGGGATTTTGTATCCTGTATTCATTAACAACATTTACATTCTCTTAGATAGCTAGGGTAAGAACACGGTTTCCCACAGTTCTTGCAGTTAGCTGGTTACCAGCTAATGGTAAACGGTGGTTCCCAGTAGCATGTAAATTATTAAATTAGTTAAATAATTGTTTGATTTTATTATTATTATTATTATTATTATAATCATTATTATTATTATATTCCATTTTTATAGCTTATGATCTGTAAAACGTATTATGTATAATGAAATAATTTGTAATAAATGATAACATTTGGAATATACTTTCCGGTATAGGCAACATGGTCCTGGGATGGAGTATTGCAGATTTTTTTTTTTTATTCATTAACAGCAACTCTTTATGATAGTTAACAAGTCATTCATATTGCCGTTTTCAAATAGCAATTTACCCATTATTGTATTTCATAATTTTGAGGATTTGCGTTTCTTACATAAAAATAATGTAAACAGCAATTCTGAACATTTTACCAATTCCATTATTTTCTATGCCTCTTTGGGAGGATTCGCATTTTCTGTACTTCGTCTAGCTCTTTAAATTCCAGGTGGTTCATTTCTTTCTCTGTAATTGCTTAAACCTCAGAACTGAATTCCAGTATATTTTTATGTAGTTAATTTTTCGTACTAATATTTCCATTTCTTACTTTTATGTTTACTACATTCTTTCTTTATTTACTTTATAGATTTCTATTTGCGTGCCATGAACATCGTCCTCAATTTCCACAATACGTTTATCCCATGAGCCTTTGTGTGCCTTTCCAATTTAATCTCATCTTTGTACATATGAATCGTAGGTTGCCCATATTTACTTCATATAATCTTCGCTTGCCCGATTACTTAGTTCCATATTTTTATTACTGTACTACTTCATATTTAATTAACATTTAAATTTGCATTCTAATCTCTTAACACTAGAATTTTCATATAATTGTTCAAAGACATTACGTCTTTAATTTCGATACATTAGCTGCAATACAACAACCACATATCACCGCTATGGGTGGCTGAGGTCGTTAAGGCGCGGACTCGTGAGCGGGAGGTCTGCGGTTCGAATCCCGCCAGGACCGTCTTCCCTGTTTTTTTTTTTTTTCCAGGTTTTCCTCAGTCCTCATAACTGGCAAATGCCGGGGAGGTACCCTAAAACTTAGGCCTGGAACGTTTCCTTCCGTAAAAAAATCCTTTCCCAATTTATCATTTCATCTCATGTGTCATCAGTGTCACCGCCTGTGGTGCCTCAGTAGTAAAAACGGGCGTTAAACACTATTAAAAAAAACAATATATCTAGTCTAAGAGTTTTGATACAGGAAACTAATAACATTTACCAGATGTACAAATAAATCATAATGTATAAACGCACATCATAGAAATTGATAAATAGAATCAAAATTCAACTGCTCATCCTTGCACTGAACGCTGAATCTTTGATTTTATGTCAACTTGTTTTGGTTTGTATTTTATCGGTTTGTTTGTTTGATGTGTTTATCATCTGTTTTACTACTGGAGACGACATTAAATGTCAAATTCAGAAAGAAATTTTGGGAAGAAAAAGTTTCAGGCCTAATTTTAAGCTACCTCTCTGGCATTTCTACGCCCAAGATCGCGGGTTCGAACCCGGCCAGGACCGATGGATTTTTTCGGGGCGTAAAAATCCTAAGTATGGCTTCCTTCGGAAGGGAAGTAAAGCTGTGGGTCCCATGTCGTACATTTACGGCACGAAAAAGAACCTCAAGCCTGAAAGAGAGGCCACTGAGCAAAATTTGTCGGCCGTTTCACGCCCTGAGTTGAATGGGACGCTGATGACCTGAGATGTTAAAGAGCGTCCATAAATAAATCATTCAAAAAAAAAAACCATTATCACCGCAATATATATGGTAACCACTACACCACCAGGACCGACTGTGATAATGATATAATAGCAAAACATACACAGCTAAATATAAATGCGTATTTAGAATATAAGGCAGAAAGCAAAGCAACCATTATTAACTTTCTAATCTGTTCCTCTGCCAAGTGTTTAAAGTTTCCAACGTGAGTGGAGTTTATCAACGCATGGCCAGGACGTGGGTTCGATCCCTGCCAGGACCAATAGGCTTTTTCTGGTTTAAAAATCCTAAGTATGTCTTTCTTCGGAAAGGAAGTAAAGCCGTGGGTCCCGTGTCGTACATTTGCGGCACAATAAAGAACCTCACTGAAAGAAGAAACCTCTGAGCAAAATTTGTCGGCCATTTCACGCCCTGATTTGAGTGGGACGCTGATGACCTGAGATATAAAAGTGCGTCCGTATATAAACAAATAAATAAAAATGCCCAGGAAGTTAGAGGAATGATTGCGTCGTAGTCTAAAACCACGAAGATGTCAGTTAAAATTCATCAACCGTGGTAGTCACTAGTGTATTTATTGTTTAGTGCTATATTTAAGTTTTTCTTTGTGTAGCGTATACAGTGGCAGAGAAGTATGATAAGATGGCTTCAAGCTGTGGAATACCAAGACGGCAATGTGAACAATCGAAATAATTTCTGTTTCATATGTGGTTCGTGCTTGTTAAAAAAAAAAAAAAAAAAAAAAAAAAAAAAAAAAAAAAAAAAAAAAAAAATCCATTTATAATGAAAGTATATTTTGCATGTTTTAAAGTTAAGTTTGCAAATGCATTTTAGAGAAAATTAAATACCCGGAACATCAATGGCTACTATGTGGAGATCTAAAAGTGTGTGCTATCTTACGTGGTCAGTAGGGTGGGTATACCAAACAGTAGATGTAGGGACAAACACTGGTCAACGAAAGAATGGCCTAAGAGAAAAAAATATAATACGTGTCAGTCTATTGACCCAAAAAAGGTGCCACTGCTTCGCTTCATATTACACTTGTGAAGAATTCGTCATAGCGCTAGACAAGAATGGTTTGTGCTTCAAGTATCTGTACCGCAAATTTCCACCTTTGTCTGAGGCTAAAGTAAGAGAGGGTGCATTCGATGGACCTCAGATCAGACAGCCAATGAAGGATACGGACTGTTTGAACACTGGGAATGAATTTCAGGCATGCTTTCAAGGATGTTACCATTAAGTTCCATGGAAATGTAAAAGACGTGCAACACAAAGAAATAGTAAGAAATATGTCACGAAGACTGCAAGTTCACGTTGCAATATGAGTTTGAAACTTCGCTCTTGAACTATCACCTCAACTACTTGACAAGGTGAAACATTACATGAAGAAATTAAGCAGGTGGCAAAACGATATCAGGGACGGTGGAACGAAGTAATACTCGCGTACAACTGCTCATGCTTGAAGAGAGTAGATACGCAATCAAAATAGGAACATAGGAGGGTAGGTTCATAAGTTTCCGGCCTAACCATTTTCTAGGTATGATAAAGACAAAAACTATATTTAACTTTTCCATAAGTTACACTTTATTGCAATACACTTCTCGTCTTTAAATTAACATTTCAATCGCCCCCCCCCCAAACAGTCAGAAGTCTTGTCTGCAAATAGCATCACACTTAAATTTCCTTCCTCGAGTTTCCTTCTTCAATTTTGAGAAGAGGAAATAGTCACTGGAGCTAGATATGGGTTGTAGGGTGGATGGTCCATCTCCTTGAAGCCACATTTCTTCACAGCTTCCTTTGCAACAAGAGCCGTGTGCACAGGCGCGTTGTCGTGAAGTAAGCGCACATCACCACTCAGTTTTTCTTTCCTTTTCTCTTTGATGGAAGCACGTCGTCTGTGCAGTGGGCCAGTATGGTACTCCCCATTTACTGTGGTGTTCCTTACCTTGAAGTCAATGAAGAATATTTCTTCACAATTCCAAAAGAATGTGGCCATGATCTTGGTTGACTGAGTGACCTTGGCCTTTAGAGGCAGTGCTTCGCCAGGTTTACGCCAATCCATTGATTCGATCTCTTTTGTACAAGGGATCATAGTAGAGGAGCACAGTTTCATCTCCTGTAACAATGGTTTGCAGAACTTCTCTCTCGTTGCCACGGCAGAGCTCCAAAAATACCTAACAACAGATGACTCGTTGCTGTTTTTGGACTGATGAAAGAAGTCTAGGCACCATCTTGCGCTAAGCTTATTCATGTTTAAATGTTCATGAACAATTCGAAGGACTGTTGTTTTAGAAAGACGTAATATTGCTGTTATTTTAATTTCTCCCTTCCCAAGAGCGATGTTTTCAGGAGTGAGCCCCTCCAAGGGCCGACCTGCACACCCTTCTTCTTCTTCTTCTTCTTCTTCTTCTTCTTCTTCTTCTTCTTCTTCTTCTTCTTCTTCTTGAATGCTTTCTCGACTCATTCGAAAAAGTTTGGCCCATTCTTTTACGGTAAAATATGACGGGGGTGCTTCCCAATATGCACGTCCAATCGCTGTTTAATTTCATTTAGAACAAGTCCTTTTGTGATGCTCGATCCTCCATTTTGCAGGTCACAATCTTCTACACATAGCTTTCTTTATACAACTATATCTGAACAACTGAACACAGCGGAGCGGAACTTACAGCTGCAATTAGTTATTTAACAGATAAGTTACGACACTAGATAAGGATTTTGTGAAGGTGATAATCCTTATCGGCGAGGCCGGAAACTTATGGACCTACCGTCGTAAATCAACACAGCCTTCCGACCAAGCAAAGAAAACATATTGAACTTTAGACACCGAACCTTTTTAAAGATATGACGGTTCCGTTTTGTGTATTAGATGGAAATATTGCATTTTAGTTTTGAATTTATAAAACTCTTTATTTTACAAAAATACACTTCTGTTAACATTCCTTAAAAAACCTTACGTGACAGGGAAAAACAATTTCACCATTGAATTTAGTATGCCAAAATTAGTTAAAATCATCATTTACATTTGAGACAACAGAATTGCTTTCTTCTTCTTAGCACGCCAATGTAATGCATGGAACTTCTTGTTAACCATGAAGTTTTCTTCTCCTACACCCAGGTATGTCTTTAGTTTGAAGCTTAAAGGGAAACGAGAGCGAGTGAAGTACCCAATCCTTCATCATTACGAAGATGCCCAATTTCGTCTCCAAAGTTTGCACATCTGGGGAAAGTGTGCTTATTTACTCCTGTGAATTTTTAAGCATTTTATTTAAAGTCTTATTTTATAGTCCAGTCAAGGTTTTTGGGAGGATGGTGAAGCAGATTCTGATATCTCAGATGCATCTCCGAACTCAAATTAACAAGAAACTCGAATTTGTTGTACGACGATAAAAGCTTGCTTTTAGAAAATGTATTTTTGATACATTAAAACATCATGAATTATTATTTTAATGCACTTAATTCATTGTCCTCCTTTACCGTAAATTGTCATCAGTAAAAGCAACAATACTACCATCATTATTTAAAACACTGAATTACTTTGCTTTTTTTTTTTCCCCCGCTTATTATATGACCCCGATTTTTCCGTACTCTACCCAACGCTTCTTATTTCTCCCAATCATAGCACAGAACATCTTATTATTATTCATCTAGATCACGTTTCCGCTTCAGCTAGTTAATTTCTTAATTACATTTCAAACTAGGCACAGCCGCTTTTTCAGGTCCTTAGGTTGCCCTAACGCAGATAAATGCATTTAACAATTTTTTGCTTTTACTTAAACAAACAAACAAAAAAAAAACGTTGGTTAGTTCGTTGACCCAAATGAGGTGTCGCTAACTAGGCGGTACTAGCGCCCCTATCGGACATACTTGACTTAACTCAAAAGTGTTAATAATATACCCTAAACTACTGAGTAAAAACTATAATTTGTATGCATTTCGTCTGGTAATAAGAAAATTATTGGCACTATTACATTTGTAAATAAAAAAACATTTCCTTGGTTTGTGCTACTCTGCGTTAGTGACAAACATGTCTTTTTACCTGATGCGTTGCCCCTGCAAAATATACTCGGGTCATTTGCACATGGGGAACTATGTTCTTGTTTATTACATTGGTTTACAAAGACTTTTTAACTGACTTATAAGCCTTTAAGCCAATATTATATAACGGCCTATAGACAGTTATAGCACTTGCATGAACACCAAAATTATTATTCTAACTTCACTAAAACCGTTTCTGTTTTGGCAATCAGAGAGAGAGAGAGAGAGAGAGAGAGAGAATGAAACATTTCAATAGTCTTATGTTAATATGATTTACTAAGACGTTTAGCCAAGTTCAACTTTTCTTGTGATATTTTCAGTAACACACTGCTGTTTGAGAAATCAGCGACATGAATGCATCCATTTCCCTGATGAAAAGATAATCGTTATTATGTAATGTCACAATAATACTCTCTTTCAGAGGCATATTCATGCTATAATGCAGCTAAAATTATAAAAATCAAGAAATTACTTCAGTAATCTAGTAAACGTTTCAAAAGTATGGGAAAATTGTTTTCAGTAATAGTGCAGTTTACTAACCATCACTGTATTTGTTGATATCATTTTCAAACATTTTCCCCCCAAAACTAATTTAATAAGTAATCAACTGATTGTAAGAATGCTTTCAAAAACAGCAATACCCAAATGTATAAATAAGAAAATTGTTCTGATTTTCCAATACTCCAGAAATAATTTAAGGATATTTAACTGTAAATTAAAATATTATTCGCTACACGAAATATAGCGGAGGATTTACCGGAAACAGTGTAGTCTTTTATCCAGAAGCAACATTAAGTAAAAGTGTATGTATTACAATGTGCCTGTCCCCTCCATAGGTGCAAATATCTTAATAATCTTCAGCGCATTTTCCATGAATCCAAACACGTTCCATACACTGGTGGGGGGGAAAAAAAAAATAATAATAATAATAATAATAATAATAAAATACTTTTTTTCTGGTTATTTTTCCATCTGGATAAATGTAATATGAATGCCCTTAATTCAAATGTGTTTTCACTTTTACTCTATCGGGCTAGACTTTTAAACCAAATCACATCAAATGTAATAATGTCGCTATATTTTTGATGAAATGTTAATAAGTTTTAAGATATATAAATTAAAACAAAATTGCTTTTAGGTTTCCTTTTAACTTAAATATTAATATATATATTTAAAATAAGAGCTATGTGTCACAAATTACAAATTTTCAAATTTTTTCATTATTAGGAAGAAGAAAACTTAATTTGTTTTTCAAAGTTCCGATCTGTCCTTGACTAGTGTCCCTTTTCAAACACGAACAGTAATCAGCCATCATTTACTCATCCCGATGTCTTTGATAGGGGGTTTCTATTGTTTTAATGCATTTATGAAACCACTCGCTCACCTTGTTCTTCACTCATTGCATAAGATTCGCGGGAAGCAATGAATATGAATTTTGAGAAAATGGACTTTAACACACATTCTGCACCCTATATTCCTAAAATGTTATATCATTTCCTTTCTTTTTAGTTCTCAGATTTCTTGTTACCAAGAAAGTATTCTGTCATTGTTTTACTCGGACATTCACTGAGGAAAGGTACGAAAATACCTGCTGTTATCTTATCTTCAGTTTTCTGTAGGAACTTTGTAACAAGAAAGTTGAAACAACCACTGTCATTATTGAGAGCAGTAAAAATTGCTCCATCAGGCCTAACTTAATGTGGAGAGGTAGAAGGAGAAACAAACCGTTCACACCCACATTTTTGTGGCTAATTATCTGTTGTCTCATTTACAAAGTGAACTATTCATTATCTTGTTTAAATCTCTCACATTCATTTTATGCATCTGCTTTTAGAACGAAAAATAAAATGTTATTTCTTATAATACTGATTTCTGACGACACAAAAATAAATCTAGCTTGACTGATTCCAGGTGATAAGGAATCAGTTTTCATTCTGCAAAAATCATGAAGACCTAATTGTTACTTCAATGGGCACAGAAATGAAATCTTCTAATCTTCTTGTACATGGGAGCTAATTATACTTGCAGAAGGTGAATCACAGCGAAAGCGAAGGGTTCTATTGGTACGCTGTTTTTACCGGGTTGGATTCCAAACAAGGGTTCCATTCCGACAGTTAGAAAGTGTATTTTTATCACAAAGTTATTATTTTTAAATGAAACCCTCGTTATTGACTAGATCACATTAGAATGTCAATGAGGATTTTGTAGATTCTAGACCAAGTAGTTTAAGAGATATCGTCATCCCTTGACATTCCTAAGGATCCTCAGTGTAAATTTGACAGTGAAACCGAACATTTTCACTCTGCTTCTGTCTGGTCCATAATGCAGAAAGCATCTCCTTCAAGTCGTTTGCCTAGCACGACTGTGATCACCGGACCCATCTGCTACCGAGATGACCAACGGCAATATTGTACGAGGGTAGGTCCATAAGTTTCCGGCCTCGCCGATAAGGATTATCGTCTTCATACATGCCTTATTTGCTGTCATGCCTTATCTGTTAAGTAAATAATTGCAGCTGTAACTACCGCTCCGCTGTGTTCAGATATAGTTACATAAAGAAGGCTATGGTAGAACATTGTGACATGTTCAAAATGCAGTATCGAGCCGTTATTAAGTTCTTCACAAAAGAAGGAATTACTCCAAATGAAATTAAACAGCTATTGAACGGTGTACATGAGGAAGCATTCCCCTCATATTCTACCGTAAAAGAATGGGCCAAACTTTTTCCAATGGGTCAAGAACGCATTCAAGACGAAGAGCGTGCAGGTCGGCCCTTGGAGGTGCTCACTCCTGAAAACATCGCCCGCTCTTGTGGAAGGAGAAATTATGGAAGACCAGCGGCTCAAAACTACAGAAATAGCAAGTTTGGGCCTTTCTAATTACTCATGAACATTTAATCAAGAATAAGGTTAGTGCAAGATGGGTGCCCAGACTTCTTTCCTCAGTCAAAAGCAGCAACAAGGCATCTGTTGTCAGGCATTTTGGAGCTCTGCCTTGGCAACGAGAGAGATGTTCTGCAAACATTTGTTAAATGAGATGAAACTATGATCCTCTACTATGATCCCTTGTACAAAAGAGAATCAATGGAATGGCTTAAACCTGGCGAAGCACCGCCTCTAAAGGCCAAGGTTACTCAGTCAACCAAGAAGATTATGGCCACAATCTCTTTTGGGACTGTGAAGGATTACTTTTCATTGACTTCAAGGAATGAACACCACAGTAAATGGGGAGTACTACGCTAGCCTACTGCACAGACTACGTGCTTCCATCAAGGAGAAAAGACAAGGAAAGCTGAGCAGTGGTGTGCGCCTTCTTCACGACAACGCGCTTGTGCACACAGTTCTTGTTGCAAAGAAAGCTGTGAAGAAATGTGGCTTCAAGGAGATCGACCATCTACCCTACAGCCCAGATCTAGCTCCCAGTGACTATTTCTTCGTCTCAAAATTCAAGAAGGACCTTCGAGAAGTGTGATGAAGATGTGACGGATGATGTTTATGCCAATTTTGTAGACAAGACTTCTGACTATTTGGGGAGGGGGGATTGAAATATTAATTCAAAGATGTGAGAATGTATTGCAATAAACGATAACTATGCTGAAAAGTGAAATATAATTTTTATCTTTTTACAGCTAGAAAATGGTTAGGCAGAAAACTAATGGACCTACCCTCGTATTCGGAGTCGTAACTCGTGTTGAATTCTACGGCTTGTAGTCACGATGCAATCTACTGGTACACTGTCTCAGTTGCTGCAAACTAATCTTGCACTAGACCGTTTTATCTTCTATTTTTAAATATTTTCGTTAATGCACAATTCTCAGGCTGGTATAAGTTGTCTCCATATTGAGCGTTCATTCTGCTGAAACTCCCAGAAAGTTTTATTATCTTTCGACCATAAAAACTAATACCGCTTCATTACTTTTCCACGAGCCACTGGAAGTGTTTAGGGAACTATTGCTCGATTGTGACGATCCCAAACTGCGTACTGCTGTAAAATGTGTTGTACACACGTCTGCATGTACTTTAAAATAAAACTCTTGTTAACACTTTCCCTTATATTACAAACTATCAGCATGTTAATACAATTAGTCAATTTGGAACTTAATTTGTTGATGCATAAATATAAGAATTTAACACCGATTGTTGGATAAAACAAACAAGCAAATATTGTTTAATTTTTGGATTTATGTTATGCAATTGGTTATAGCACTAGGAAACAACACTACAATCTTTGAAGTTTTTGTTTTAAAACTTAAAGAAAACGCATTTTAATAAGTAAATTATTGCTAAAAAAAATAAACTTACGTTGAGTGTTGTCAATATCTCCGCTGAAAAGTATGTCCTGTTCGTGTAGTGGAGGGGGTGATATCTTCAGGGGCTTTACGTATTCTATCTGAGCACTTGCTGCACCGTTGTCTATGCTCAGCTTTCTTTGTTTAGTCCATTCTGCAAACAAATGAAAGAAAACACTTGTTAAGAATGATATAATGTGACGTGTGCTTGTGTCTACAAGACAACTGCAGAAACGTTTTGCTGTGTTATTGAAGGAAAGGTGCCGTGGTGTCACTTATTCAACGTTTACATCTCTTTGCCCTAAATATGTCGCATAACGGGCATATCAATATATTCTTAAATGATCATTTCAGAGCGTTATCTAATCGACAACTTTCAAAGCAATTTCAAATATAATTTTTATTTATTTGGACCACTTGTTTTGAATTAATTAGATAATTGAGTTATGTTCAAATGTTTAATTTATTTGTATTTATTTCTAGAATGTACTTTGAAATTTTGAACCGGAACTTTTACAAATGTATGATTTTTTTTAATGATTTATTTATGGACGCTCTTTAACATCACAGATCATCAGCGTCTCATTCAACTCAGGGCGTGAAACGGCCGATAAATTTTGCTCAGAGGCTTCTCTTTCAGACTTGAGGTTCTTTATCGTGCCGTAAATGTACGACACGGGACCCACGGCTTTACTTCCTTTCCGAAGGAAGCCATACTTAGGATTTTTACGCCCGAAAATATCCATCGATCCTGACCGGGATCGAACCCGCGATCTTGGATTAATACAAATGTACGAGGAAGGAGACTTCTGATACCTAATGTGAACTGTTAACATGTTACGAAATAGATCAAACTACTTCCACAATAAATCAATAACGTTTAATAAAACATCATCTTATAGCAAGATTATGCTACACCATATGTTGATAAAACTGAAGAAACACTCGTATACATCATGTCTACACTGTATGTGTTTACATTATATATATATATAAATTAACACTAATAATAAAAGTAGATAAAGATAAAACACACTAGCTTCTTGCCATTGAAGAACTCGCAGTAGTTCGAAATATAGGAATTTCAAGTGTGACTCTTTCTCTGTGTTTTATCTTTATCTACTTTTATTATTAGTGTTAATTTGTAACATTGTTAATAGTGTTTCTTTATTTTTATTTTTCATTTATATTCCATATATATATATATATATATATATATATATATATATATATATATATATATATCGGTAGATATCTTGTGATCTAGGCACTACTTAAATGGCAAACCTCTTTTAAACAGCAATAACATTAAAACACACCTCTTCTATCGTGCACAATTATCCTAATTGTGGCACTGAAGCCAGTAAAGGTTATCTAGCAACTACTCTTCCATGAAGTCATCACACAATTTCAAATAATTAAGATATCATCCTAACAAGCCTACCAACATTCAAACATGAGAATAATTTTGTTATACAAATGTTTTGAAACTACAGCAACAGTGTAAATTATTAATTATCATAAATTAACTTCCTTTATCTTGGAAACATACGATTTCTTTCACTTCAAACGTTAACCTTGAACCATTAGAAGCTGTAACACATCAACAGAAAACTTCCTTACTTGTACATTGATTTTACATCCATGAAAGTTACTTTGCTTGCAAATATTAAAAGCACAATTAGTTACATTAGAAAATATTCCTGAGCCACTACTGACACCTACTTTTCATAGTTCTTCTGGAATAAGATGTAAGATTCAGCAACTGATGCTGACTTCCACACTCCTAAATCTCTTCATTAATAATGGCTCCGGTGTTTGCAAGAACCTTTGCCGAACTCCGCCTAAAGCAGTGCCCTGTATAATTTGGCACATCCAAAAACTTAGCTAACTCCATAGAAACTTTCCAATGCCAACAGGTTGATAACTACACGTAGCACCTTCATAATATAAAAAGAGGTTTTTGCATTTCATAGTTTTTGGACGTAAAGCAACACATTCTCAAACAGCTCGACACAATTCACAGGACCAACATCAGGTACAATTGTAAATATAGGTGACATAATTTTTCATGTTTCGAATACGAACCATCAAAATACAATCTCAACATAGTCAACATACAAATCGTGTAGTTCATAGTGCCTACAAGCCCAAAAATTCCAAATGACAAAGACAAAACTACCTTCATTAGTATCATCAGGTGCTTCTATCATCAATTTCGGATCTAGAGAGCACATTTGATTTTTTCGCCTTATATCCCACTGAAAACTTTTATAGGAAATGAAAAACCTAACCAAAAGATGAAATGTCGATATTTTCCCTCACTTTCACCATATATTTTTAACTTTCTAATATACAGACCAGAGCGTCGAAGGCATCCAAACCATCTACTGCAAAAAATAAACAAATCTAAGAATCTAAATTTTAAATTACTTACCACAATGATACGTTATATTATATATTTACCAGCTTTGAAAAATATGACAACAAGATTTTTTTTTCATTGGTTGTACAAACATAATTCTATTTCCATTTGAATTCTTCAGAATAAAATCAAAATAATACAGTCATAGAAAGCAGTACAAGAAACCATGCAATATAATACGTCATATCTACTACGTCATAACATCACATTTAGAAAAATGTAATACATTTTGGCAAATTCGTAAGGAATGTAAACTGTTGCGGTTGTACCCATGGAACGATTTTTGAATAATCTTTTCAATTCTCCACCGATACTTGTAACTTTCGATTGTTTATTGTTCATTGCGCATATTTGCTTAGCACATTTAAATAGTAACATCTTTTTCTTCTATTGAAACAAATGAAAATCTCGCTAAATACGCAATGTAACTCAAACTTTTTGTTATTTTTCTCTATTTTAGTGAATGCAAATACATCAAGGGCTCATTTCATGGCTACATTTAAAAATGTTTAAAAATACCTACACAGTATAGTTTTGTCTATCAGTGGTCATATAGAACTGAACTATTTGCAAGACGTGGGACCTATACTTTCAAAGAGAAGTGTAACATTGGCTTGGTGAACGGCATAGGAAGAAAGAAGCAGCATTAACAAACAGGGACGAGTGCCAAAACAACGTAATAAAGCACAATAAAGAACAGGTGAAGTTTCGCTAATCCCGGCAGTTTGGGAAAAAGCACGGCAGGGATAACAAGGAAGCCGCATAGCGCAGAGCGAAAGGCGAGAAATAAAAAGTACGACAAGCAAAACTTCGATATAACTGTTGTGGGAAAATCATTTACTTAATTTCTTAGAATGCATAAAACTTCGCGGCATGCAATCAAAAATAAACAACATATTGTTTCTACAGTGCTACGACAGAAAATGAAATACAAACATATGCCTATGTGATAAAAATTTAAAAAATTTAAAAAATTAATGTAATATGTGAAAGTTGGCGGCGTACCTTTCACTTTGTAACAGCACACCGGTTATCTATAGGAATATTTCGGCACGCCTCTGCCAGAGAGGTATCACCTATCCACATTTCATAACAAACTCTTGTTTTCGTACAATCTCGAGGACAATTGTTGAATTTCGAGAACTGCCCGATGATTGTAATCTGAGCAGCAAAACAGACGCAAAATACTTTCCTGCACGGTCAGCAACATAATATTCAGTGCCCAAGCAAACGGTACATTTGTGTTTCATTTGAATGAAGAAAACGTGCACTCTCTGTGCATTCGAGAAACAGAAGATGAGGAAATCTAAATTGCAACATAAGCGTGTCAAGTGGAAAAAAGAGATAGGTGGGAGTCCATTTTCCATGGACGGAAGAAAGTATTATACAAACCTGCAACAAAGAAGTAACTTAATTTAATGCGTCATTCCTATTTAACTTAATTATATAACATCTTTCACTTTCAGTATATTGCATGCAACCTTCTTGTATAACAGTTACATTGATTTTCAGTTGCATTTATTAAACTAACGATAGATATTTCAATTTTATTATCCTCACATAAACGTAACTAGTGAAATGTAAAACATACACCTAACTATCAATTAACGCAAAACTTGAGTACGGTAGAGCGTATAATTAGGAGATGGGGTGGTTTGAATTACATAAGAGGAAAAAATGAAAATAAGAAGCAGACATTGTTAAATATGAGTGTTTCTGTGTTTTGTGAATTTGTGAAAGAATGAAATTGCATAGAAAATGAGACATTTAAAGAATTCCTCGATAAGTGCACAAAAGAGAGATTGCCAAGTGCCTCTAAAACACTACCTGCCAGATTCATATCAGCAGCCAAGTTTATTGAAAGTAAACAATTTAATTGATTGTCACATATATCAAGTGCTGAAAGAAATATCATGTGGTTGAGACTGCGGATGTGAAAGAGCTGATTTGATTTGGAAGATGCCAACCAAGTCACTTTTCTCTTTTGCTAGGAACTAGGAAAAACAATCAAAATATTTATTAACCAGTCTTTTATGTTTCCAGCATATTTACTTGCTTCTATCTGGATCACCTAAGCATCTAGGAAAGTAGATTTTCTGCACGTTGCTGCACGCACATAGAATATGTAAGTTGTTTGCTTTAAAACCAGTTTATGGGCGAGTGGTAATGAGCACGAAGATGAGAAATATGCTAAACTATATAATACTAACGTCCTGGTATTCAAATAGCTGAAAAAGTTAGGTTTGCAACCAAATGTAAATGAGGGCTATAAGCCAGTTAATAAGATATTTTGTAAGACTTAGGAAAGAATTGCGTTATTGTCATTTGAACCTATCAGTCGGGGGAAATAGTGGCATATTGCAAACACATAGACAGGGTTAGAGTGTAGCAATAATATGTAGTTCTGCCACTTTTTGTCAGAATTTTCAGTTTTAGCAAAGAAGAGAATCAAAAGAATTGGATATGAAATAACATTTAATATTTACTTGTCGCACACATTTTATGTTTATTCTTGCTTTCAGTTTACTAATTTTGTAACAGAATTTTTAAGCATTCTTGGTCAGACATGGTTCCAGTGCATAGACAAATTAAAATGGCCGTATTATCAAGGAAAAACGTGTTAACTTTAATAAATTAAGTTGACATGTTATTTTTCTCTTTTTATTTAAGAAAGTTATGTCTTTTAAATTGACATTTTTCATATGTTTTTCCTTGAAGTTTTTTTAATCTTCGAATTTTCTTCTTTGCTAAAGTGTAAATGATGATTTTTAGGATATCAATTTGTTAGGCGACAGTGAAACTTTCCGTAAAATAAGCAGGATGTGCTGAGCAGGCGAGCACTGCAGCAAAAACTCACTGTCATCAAGGCACACTTCAGTTTTCTTCCGGAAATGATCGGGAAACTGAATAACTTTAATAGACACACTGGTTAGTTCCAGGAAAAATGGCAGTATACGCGGCTGATTTTTACACACAAGTGTAAGGGAAGCCATCACATGATGTAATGTAAAATAGTTCTGTCTCACAGGAGGCAAAACTTGTAACGTAAATAACACTTTCTGATATACTGCACACATAATGTGCTGTAAAACATGAAAATAAGTCATTTTGTAATTTTTAAAATTTGTCTACTCGAAAAAAAAGTGTTATTGCCATTGCACATTCCTGTTTTTCTGTAAGCATATGTTGCACATTTCGATATTTTTAGCATATTTGCACGCACATTTCAGACCAAGAAGGTTGCACAACTTTCCAGCTGTGCTTATAAGCAACGACCTTCATCCTTGCAGTTTGAATATTTACTTTCGTTCACTACTCTCTTTCGTTTTTCTGAAAGCACTTAAATGTAACATATCTTAACACTCCAACAACTAAACTTAAATAATTAAAATATTATTCATAATAAATTGCCAGTAAAACATACAACTATATAAGCTGGTAAATTCATAAGAAATCAGCAAAGAACAGGGTAGCCAGCAATAACAAATATTTTTTATTTCCTATAAAATGGTACATGTACTTCACGTTGTTGTTTCTGCAGTAAATAAAATTTGATTTAGATAAGACGTACATGAGTGATACATGCACGATTGGAAAGCAGGTGACGGCAGAATGCTTTTCTAAATGTATTACACTTATATTTAAAAGTGAATCTGTACAAATTAAAGCTTTGTGACTGAAACGCTAAACTTTTCTTTTTACTTTTTCTGCTTTTTTTAATATAAATGTATTTTACTCTCTTAATGTACTTTATTCTTTATGTCACCAATGTCTATATTGTGTGCATTTAGCTTCTGTTTGTAACAATGACAGCACTGATGCCTTCCGTCATATCACGATTCCTTTAAAAGTATTAATTGGGTGCCGCGGCTTAAAATTCTGTTCATGTTTTTTTTGATTAGTCCATTCTTTCTTTAAAAGTAAAGCGAGTGCACAGAATTTTTTTTTCCCCCATTGCATTGATCGTTGCTTAAGTATCTAGGTAGCTTCGAGTGACTAAGTACTGATTTTCGCAACATGATTTTTTAAATTATTTGTTCTGCAAATTTTGAAAATATGAAAAAATACAGAAATGTGCCTTTTTCATTATTTGACCTGAAAAGTGTTCTATTTTCCACCCCAAAGTTCAATGTATGTTTCTTTTTTAATTTCCCCCTTGTTAATATAACAATGAAATCACATTAACTCCCCCCCCCCCTAGGTATCTACATGTTAGATGGGAAATGCACAACTACCTGTTCATTTTTTAAAAGCATTCTTTTTAGTTTATAGTTATAGACAAGTTATTTATATAGTATAAAACGGAAGTTTATGATATTAAGTATTAAATGTTGA
This sequence comes from Metallyticus violacea, assembly GCA_030762175.1. Classification (NCBI taxonomy): domain Eukaryota; kingdom Metazoa; phylum Arthropoda; class Insecta; order Mantodea; family Metallyticidae; genus Metallyticus; species Metallyticus violacea. The sequence continues at coordinate 79,043,382 of CM060830.1, forward strand.
AGTGTAAAATAGTCTAAATATTATTTAATACAATATTTATACTGTAGTGTGCATCTTTCCTTACTCTTCGCAGGAAACATGTCTTACTCCGGAATTAGAATATTTTAATCCATTTCTTCAGAGAGGGAAAACTGTCAAAAATGTTCGGCTAAGTTCTCGAAAGTGTGAAATACAACGAAACACTTACGCTGCATCTGGTGCTATGCTTTCTACACGTTTCAGAAATGAATAAAAAAACACTGACAGTAGTAGAAGTTTGTTATTGCTTAGTCAATTGTTGGAACAAAATATGAAGAGACCAGTGGATGTCATTTTAGAGCTTTCCAGATTAGTACACATTATTCATTGTTGGTCATTACGTTCGTCCTTTGAGTGAGGTGCTAGTAAAAGTCTAAAATTGGCAAAATAGCGTGGCGAAACATGAGATATTGAGTTTTCGTATATTCACAAGAAATCAAATAAATACAAAATAGATTTGTAGTTTATGTGATGATATTATGCGTTCCATTTATAGCCGGGTCATAGATCGCGTATATGCGTAGTTCGCTTGCAGTGCAGTGACCTCAGTATTATTCCAGCAGCGCACTAGCGGTGAATGACCAGCTCAAGGCTACGTTTATCATCTGTACCAGTTGCTGCCATCAGTTTGAGCTGTAAAGACTAGAGTTTGTTCATTGTGCATCTCAAAAGTGAAAGTTTATTCAATATATCTGTGTTGTGTGTGAATTAAATTAGACTATTCTTATTAGTACAGTGAAATGGCTATGGAAAAACTCACGCTTGAACGAAGAATTTTTATGTACGATACATACGTAAACACCGAATCATGTAAACAGGTATGTAGACAATTTCAGAAGAAATTCCTGGTATTCCAGTTCCAGGAAGAGAAACTGTTAGATGTCTGGTAAATAAGTTTAGGAAAACGGAATCGCTAAATCTAAAAAGCGAAAAAGAAATGTTCTAACAGAGGAAAAAATGGACGAAATTGGTGCATCATTCGAACGCTCTGCAGAAGTCTATGAGACATGTTGCTCAGCAAATGGGTGTTTTAAAAACCTGTGTTCATAAAATTGTTGAGCTCTTAAAACTGAAACCCTGCAGAGTGGTTATAGTTCATAAATTACAACCTCGTGACGACGAAAATCGAGTAAATTTCTGTAAATGGATTTTGCAAAATATCGTTGACGGTATTGTTGATCCAAATTTAAATTTTTTCTCAGGTGTGGCTTTGTTTCTTTTAAATAGGAACAATCACCGCACCATAGACGAACTTAAGGACAATATAAAACAGAAATAATGAACATCACTCATGAATAGGCAAAGCGGGAGTTTTAGAACGGAAAACCCCTCCAGTGCGCGGAAGTGTAAGGAACGCTCTGTACTAACTTTGGACGAGTTGTAAGAAAAGCGTAAGGTTTAGAATTCTTACACAACATTTTGTTGTTCTGCTCATGTTGTGTACAAGCTGCCTTGGACCATCTACCAGCTTGCAGAATATAGTGCCAGTTTTACATATATGAATTTTGTGGCTTTCTTCAGGAAGTTTCTTTCTTATAGCGAAACAAATTACTTTATTTATTTATTTATTTATTTATTTTTGGCCAGCTTAAAAACTATCCAGTCTTGAAATTATTATTTGAGTCACGACAAATTTCCTCCAACTATTAAAATATTTTTAATACCTTTTGATCTGAAACATTGCTCTATTTTATTCTTTCAATGCAGAAGTTTTAATGAGTTTGTTCACTTTCTTGAGGTCAACATGTATCAATGATGGAAGGTTTACGTTAATTACAGAATATAAACAAAATTTAATTGTGAGTGTTTTTATTTTTCCCTCCCCTTATACTTCAGTCGAAACTAATAGGGTCTGAATGAAAATGGGTTGGTTTATATTTCGGACATATGCATTTTATTTAATTTGTACAGAATGTATTAATAAGCTGTCTTTTCCTTTTACTGAAATTAGTGTTTTGGATTGGATGAGACTAAATTTAGCTATAGAATGAGATAGAGCACAAAAAAGCTTAAACTTTATCAACAAATGTTTAAGAAAGCAATTAAATTATCACTTCAATGAAAATTTAAATATACATACATATATCACTGCTGAAAAGATTAAAGGCTGAAAACACTGCTCAAAGTAAAGTAGATTTAAGATGGGTGAATTAAACAAATATTGTAAAGAAAAAGGTATTCCATTTTCGCAGGTAATCTATACTGTAGAATTCATGTGTACCACCTCTTCACAATAATGAAAACATGTGAACTGATTACATATCAATTAAAAATGTAATTTTTAAACATCTGTAATAACAAAATTAATTTCAATATTACCCATTGTTATTTCATTGTTTACTTCCTAGAAAATATAACGTTATTTTATGCTGTATCAGAGATAGACTTATTAAAGATGAAAAAGCTTGATATCTGTTAAAATAAAGTGATTCATATGTGGTTATTACAATATTTCACTGCTAATGTATGTTAACTTTCCGCATTAACAGATTAATAATTTTCATTATAAATTATTGTTTTTCCTATTTACATACATTGGAAATATGTTAAATTCTTTAAAAATATTTAATTAATTTTAAATACAGTGTCATCCTTATGTCATTTTGTTGAAAGAATTTAGAATCGCGTGGATTTGCTTATCAGTGTCTGGTCACCCTAAAATGGCTAGTAACTTGCAATAATTCACAGCGTATAGTATTTATAGTATATAAATAGATATATACATGCTTTCAAAGTAGATATCTATTTAAAATATTTCAAAGTTGGACCGAAACAACAGTAATGTGTAGTATGTTGTTCTGTAAACAGATGTGACTCACATACATTATGATTGCGTTGCTACGTGACAGGTAAATCAACAATGAACAAATGAAGCCAAGATTATAGTATGACATTCTGTAAATAGATATGACCCATAATACGTCATGCTAGCGTTGCTACAGCAAAATGGCGCTGGACCACCACATTACCACCGAGATGTACGTGCGTACCTTGATGACAATCTCCCAAGGCACTGGACAGGACGAAGAGGTCTGATTGAGTTTCCACCGTGTTCTCTGGATCTAACTCCGCTGGATTTCTACCTATGGGGAACTCTTAAGGATTTTGTATACCGAAGAAAACCAGCGACATTGGTAGCACCTCGGGAAGAAATTGAAACGGCATGTGCTACAATCGCTGAGGACACTTTCGCAAACGTTGCTCAATCAGTAGTTCAACGTACTCAGAAGTGTATCGACGCCGACGGTGGACGTTTTGAGCAACTGTTGTAACTGTAAAAGTCTAAGATGATTAGTGCTCATCACTTTGTGTTTGTGTGAATTCAGTTTTGTTATGTTAACAGAGTTTTTTCTTTGCTTGAAGTGTGTATACATTTTTTCGTACCATTTGTATATTTTGGATCCGACATATTTTCATCTGAAGACAAAACTGTTTTGTGCCAAATATGAGAACAAACAGGGAACTAGGAAAAGAATATTACCCATCTCAACATATCGTTATAAACGAAAAATAAATTTTCCAAGGCTACTAAGAAGATCTCTATGCATCGTATGGTAATTGCAGCATCAAATCGATTATCATAGTTTGCATTCGACAGTTGCATAACTTTGTCGGAATATCTTATATAAGCTCAATTATCCTACAATAAGAGAATAAGTTTTCGAAGCAGTATACCAACGAATCTCTGCCTGGTGTATCAAATTTCCAATGAGTAAATGTTAGGATTTTCAATTGCCTTAGGTTTCGATTATCAAATAGGCAAGTAAACAGGTTTAGCAGGTGAAGATCACGAGGTCACGGCCGAAGCAACCTCAGTAACAAGGAAGTAAGAGGTGTTAAATACAACACAATGGGCGTCCAAGGACGCGATAGTGCAAGCCATAATTTAGTTGTCATTCAAGGAGGATCGTGCGCTACATGTCGGTGACTACCACGCGGCTAGTGCTCAATGTCGAAACTGTAAACGCCGTCTAGCTTTGTTGATGATTTGGTTTATTTGTGGACGCTCTTTAATATCTCAGGTCATCAGCGTCCCATTCAATTCAGGGCGTGAAACTGCCGATCAATTTTGCTCAGAGGCCTCTTTTTCAGGCTGGAGGTTCTTTTACCTGCCGTAAATATACGACTCGGGACCCAGGGCTCTATTTAGGATTTTTACGTCCGAAAAAAACCTATCGATCCTGGCCAGAAGTGAAACTGCGATTTTGGATTTAGGAGGCAAGTATGATTACTACTACACCACCAGGACCGACCTCGGGCTAAGAGAGAGAAAGAACTTAATAGGTGAGAAGTCAGGAGCACTAGAATCGGCAACATTTATTCTTTCAGAGCTGCATCGACGTATAAACAAGGTCTTCATGTGTTGCCGGTGGATTTTAAAACGTTAAACGATACAAGAATAAAAATCTTGCTATCCGATATTTCACGAACATTATTAAAAACATTTTAAAAAATCGTCATACTGCACATAAAGGGTCTACAAACTAAATTTCATTCCTAATTAATTTTGTGGTCTTCGCACGAAAAAGGGGCGGCTTAAAATGAAACACTGGTAATTCTTTGAGAATAAATGTCTAGCCTCTGTAAAATATTACTTTTTTACCGTAGCCTGCCAGTTTTATAAGTTTTATGGAAACAATTATACAGTTATTCAACGATAGAGGTAGAACATAGCACAAATGCCATTATGTTTACAATGGAATATTAACCTACTTAGCAGTTCATTTCATTGAACAATAAGTATAATTTTCTAACATAGAGGATACGGATGGTTCAAAGTACACATACTCTGCTTTATATGAACAAAGCTTTTGAACAAAAAAAAAAAAAATAATAAAATTAATTTCTTCTCGGCTGATTTTCTTTTGAAATGAAATATTGTATTTTCCCAAGAAAATACAATATTTCGTTTGAACTTCCACACTATCTCATAAATAGGGTGCCAAAAAATGTATACACACTTCAAGCAAAGAAAAAACTGTGTTAGCGTAACAAAACTGAATTCACACAAACAGAAAATAATGAGCACTAATTATCTTACACTTTTACAGTTAACAACAGTTACTCAAAATGCCGACAATCGGCGTCGATATACTTTTGAGTACGTTCAACTACTCATTGAGCAACGTTTTCGAAAGTGTCCTCAGCGATTACAGCACATGCCCGTTTCAATTTCTTTCCGAAGTGTTGCCAGTGTAACTGGTTTTCTACGGTACACAACATCCTTAAGAGTTCCCCATAGGTAGAAGTCCAAACGAGTTAGATCCGGAGAACGCGGCGGAAACTCAATCTGACCTTTTCGTTCTATCCAGTGCCTTGGAAGATTATCATGAGGTACGCACGTAGATCTCGGTGGAAATGTGGTGGTGCACCATCCTGTTGGAAGTAAAATTTCTCATTTCCATACAGCGTATGAATGGCGGGTAAAACGGATGTGCCTATCATGTTCAGGTGCACTGTGCCATTTAGTGTTCCTTCATAAAGAATGGTCCAATTAGACTCCTAGTTGAGTGTCCACACCAAACATTAATTTCAGGTAAATTAATATATTTTTCCATAATAGCATGTGGATTGTTTGCACGCCAGTAGAAACAGTTATGCCGGTTAACAGTTCCGTTCAACTTAAAGTGTGCCTCATCGGACCAAACAACTTTCACTACGAAGGCCTCATCCTCTTGCACCATGTTCCGAAACCACTCACAGTACTGCATTCTCCGATCAGGGTCATCTTCATTTAATGCATGCAAAAGTCTTGGGATGAAAACTTTAAACTTTGCTGTTTTAATAATACAACGTACTCTGGTTCTCCTAATCCTAGCCTCACATCCACATTGCTTCGTAGATTTCTGCAGTGAGTGCTCAAACCATAGCCGAGAACGCAGGACTTGTTGCTGTGCGAGGTCTCCCAGATCTGCCTTGTGAATATCGCAAACAGTACACGAGTCTCAAATTTGTCTCGAATGCATGCAATTGTTACTCGCGTTGGCGGTTCTGTTCTGTACACACTTTCCATTGCCTTTGATCTTCAACAACATTCTCGGTTTTCCAATACGACTTCAAAATTGCTTTCCGCTGTTCAAACGATGATCATAGCTCCATTTTGCTGTAGCAATGCTAGCATAACATAATGTGAGTCACATCTGTTTACATATATGTTTATATCATACTACACATTACTGTTGTTTTTCGGTGCAATTTTAAAATATATTAAATAGATATCTACTGTAAAATGTGTATACATTTTGGCACCCTCGGAATTACTATAGTTTCATTTTCTTCGGCTAGGTGGGATTTTCAATTACTTAAGTGCGGCAATGTATTTTTAGCTGAAAATGAAACCCTCACTATATCATTCAGAGACGTTTAAGATATATATATAATGACTGACGGTTGTGAGAGGAATAATAATTCACACTCGGAGCAGCTACACAATACCATGACACCTTAAATGACGAAAGTGCCGAAATTCTGCAACCAGGCAGAGGTATTAACCTCTGTTGGCAATTTCAACGTAACTGATGTTTGAAGTCAGTATATTGGCAGAATTGGTTTATACCATCATGTGTCGTAAATAAAAAATATTATATCAGTATAGTCGGCAAAAATTTTTTAAGGTTATACGGGCTGTTAATTTTGAGACATTTAAAGAAATTTAGAAGCTTGGGTGTATAAAATAAAGAAGGTTCACGTTCCTTGTTAAGTATTAAAATACACGCTGCTTGGCATGTTAATTCGACTTCACTTTTCATCACAGAAAAATGTTCAATTTACAGATAAAAAGGATAAAATAGATGATAGGTGTCCCACCTCTACAGCTGATAAGGGTCTTTACACAACAATTTTAAATAAGCTCTCTTTTTCATAAGACACATTCTTTTTATATTCATTTGTTTTTTATTTTCATTCTTACACAAGTCTTCATTCTTTTATATTTAATTTTTTTGTTTCTAAACTTATTCATATGCATTGTTATGCTTTGTCCATTATGGCAGCCAGCAATTGCAGAAAACTATTATTGTTTTGCAAATAAATAAATAAATGTACATTTTATGTCATTTATTAGTAATTTATGTGGTATAGAAAACTAGTTCTTTCTACGCAGACATAGAAAATTATTTTCTCTAGTATGGTATAAAAACGAATTTAATTATAGTAAATGTGGAACATAAATATTGTTATGTATTTGTTAGGGAATAAATATTATGAAAGACTACTTATAAAGCCACATATTAACGAATTAAAATATTCTTTTAGATATTGTACTTTTAAAACATGAAAAAACTGAACATGCACTTGTTATCATAGTACCGAACTTACATAATGACAATTTATTTTAATTTTATTTTCAGCCAGTGTTTAAATTTCATATGTAGTAGTTTCATAGTATATACCTAGAAAGGAAACAGTTTCACTGTAACACAAAAAGATAAAAGTGATGATTGAACAGAATATTTGACTGCTTGTTTTAGATTATAGCTAATTTCACTCCCAGCAGTGAAAACATTACATTTTAATACTTCGTTTTTTTAAATTTTCACCGAAAAATATTTGCACTTTAAAGATTTATAACACAGACATTGTCAGTTGCCACTCTCACACTCCCTTAGTCATACTAATATTCATCACTGGTGTGGCAATTTAAATGTGTAATAGATTCGAAGCAGTCTTGTGATAGTACGGACAAAAGACGAAATAGAGAGGGGGATGCTTTCCATCTCGGCTGAAGATGCTGAAATATTGAGCAACCACGAAAACTTCTTATACTGCCGGGCAACGAAGTACCGCAACGTTCATGTTAATCCAGTCCCCTTGTCCAAACTTTCCAGATTTCTCTCGATACATTGCTGATTATTTCCGAAGGGATGAGGTTTTCTAAAACGAATTCTTTTGTTTGTTCAAGAAGTTTCTCGCTCAGTTCCGTCCCTGAGCCAGCATGGAGTACATTGACAGCAAAGGTCAACAAATAAACGAAAATCCATTCACAGTTCAACTACATCTGCAAAAATGTGCTTATTTTGTTTGGCAGTCATGTGAGAAAATCACATTCATTGATTGAAGAAGACAATTTCTCGGCTTCTTCACTGGCAGCAAGTTTCCTCGTTGCACGTAGATGTTTAGTCAAAGATAAACATGAGAGCACCAGCGTTGCGTATACTTTTTCTGTTAACTTCATGTTCACGCGAGATACAACCATTTTGAGAGAAGGTCCTTGGCTAGAAGATTTCCAGTATGGACATTACAGGCTGTGAATCTGATCCATTTTATGGAGGCCTTCACTCGGTCGCAAAAATTTGTCGTTTAGCCAGGAAGGCTTAAAGTGAAAAGGACTAGGAGGGTACTGTCTTCGTGCTATGAGAATGGGAGACGTATTAATGACATTGCAGACATGCTTGAACAAAAACTGGCTTTGCACCTGGAGCTGCAGAATCAACAATGTCTATGGACATTTCCAAAGGCTGATCGATGTAAGGTACTTTCAAACTTTGCTGTGACGGCTGTAGCGATAGTTCGCAAGTTTTGGCAGAATTTCATGTTATTCTGTCAACTTTCAGGCGCCCTTTTCTGTATTTATACTCCATTTTCACAACACATGCGCAATTCCTTTGTTCAATTTCAATTGGAATAAATTCGAAATCCTTGTCCATGTCATGAATAAGTCGACTACCGTAGTTAATATAAAGATATATAACTCTCAGAGGAAGGACTGCCACGGGTGGCCGAAATCGTTTAGTTGTGGACTCGTGAGCGGAAGGTCTGGGGTTCAAATCCCGCCAGGACCATCCTTCCTGTCTGAGGTTTTTTCCAGGTTTTCCTCAGACCTCATAAATGGCAAATGCCGGGGAGGTACCCTAAATTTAGGCCTGAAACGTTTCCTTCCTTAAAAAAATCCTCTCCCAATATATCATTTCATCACATGTATCACCAGTGTTCACCGCCCGTGGTGCCTCAGTTGTAAAATCGGGCGTTTAACACACACACAAACTCTCTCAGAGGAAGGAAATGGTGTTAACATGAACACTTTAGGCTTACAACAGGAGCAAAGACTGCGAGTAGAAACAATAACAGAGGCTAAGTGCACTGGTAGGCAGCAAACTTTGAGTTTGGAACAAGCAGCGTGAACTAGACTTTTATTCTAAGGCGCCAATCATATCACCGCGTCTGTTCTATTGCTGAAAATGTCTTCCTTTGCAATTACAATGTAGTTAATTAAAGCATCTCAAATAGCAAACGTGATGCCGACACAGTAATACCAACATGCTTATTTGTTACTACCCTTTTGTCGCTCAATGTCGACAAAGAGTTGAAACACCCGCGCCGAATGCACCGTGTCATGTGTCTGCAATGCCGCCAGCCTGGTCGGCGTATGTTAGTCAAAGACCTGGAATGTTTTATTACAACCGTCCCTTTCACCACACCGTGACATTCTGACTGCTTTCTGCCGACTACCATCAGCGCCATCGAATATCTGATAAAACTGTGTCATTGAGAATGTTAGGATTACAACGTAAAATATATGACTACTCGTATACCTACATACACTTATTATGGAGTTACAATGTAAAGGCAGTTTGTAACGTTCCAACAAATGAAGGTCAAGTGTACATAAATATTCCGAAGGCATGGTATATTTTTTAAGTCTTTAAATAATAACAAACAACAAAAATCTTTACAAAATTCACGGTTTGTTTTATTTTTCTATTTTATTGCGTATTTTACGCTTCCTTTTGCTTGTACTACACTTAATTTATGTCACGTAGAAAACCTTTTTCTACATAATGGCACACTCCTGTACAGAGCCTAAAATGAGAAAGCCCAGAATTCTAAAAAAATGTTATATGGGCGTTCCTACTTTTTGTAAATACCTAAACAAAGGTACTTGTGCAAAGGCCACTAAACCTAGAAACTTGCGAGCTATAACTGCAACGCCAGTTCAGTGAATGGTGACTTCCTTCATCACCTGACCAAAAGACTACGTAAAGAGAAAGTAAAGTATACCTGACATCATACTGTGTCCAAGGTGTGATGATGTTGCAGTTCTCTATGGGTAAGTACGAGAGTTATGTTGTTTCAGAACAAAACAATTTGTTTTATTGCTCTTCAAAATATTTGCCTATAATATTTGTACACTTTTGGATGCCTTCAAATCAATTTTCGAAACATTTTTTTCCATTCTGAAGTTGGTATTTCAAAAATGTGACTTTTAAAGGCTTTAACAGTTCCTTGAGTTGAAGAAAATCGCTGTTCACGCATTTTTGTTTGACATTCGAGATCAAAAATGTCGCTAGGAGATAAATGAGGTGAATACAGGCAAGGAAACATTAGTTCAACGTTTTTCCCCTTCAAATAATTCATTGTTTGACGTGCTGTGTGAGAACTGGTATTGACATGATGTTGAACGTTGAGATGTTTTCCGTTATTTTTCTTGATTTCGTCGATGACTTCTGGCAAACAAATTGTCGTATACCATTCTGCATTAACAGTTAGTTCTTCCATCCTCTAAAGGAATGGTTGTGACGTCCGTACAACCGGAGAAACAAACGACCATTTTCTTGGAAATGCTTCGTGAACGAACAACTTTTGTGGGTTTCGGTTCATCTTGGAACATCCAAACAGTGGATTGTTGCTCAGTTTCTGGCACATACGAATGTATCCAAGTTTCGTCACCTGTTAGAATGTTAACAGATTTTGCAGTTCCTCTGTGGAATTTCATTACACCAATTAACACGAGCATTTGTTTCAGTTTCGGTCAAATTATGCGGCATTAATCGGGCACAGATCTTTTTCACAGCTAAATGTTCATACAAAATCGAATGTACTGCAATCTTCGATATACTTAAGGATGTCCCAATTTCATGTAAGTGAACGCTGATAGCTTCAATCATGTTGCACACAACATCGACATTTTTGGAATGACAAACCAATTTTGTTCGACCTTCATGAAATTCATCGCTGACAGATGCACGACCACGACGAAAATCTGCAAACCAATTCATGGTACTTCATTACGAAAAGTTAAACGTAGCGATTTTATGCATTGCTGTTGAGTTAGGCCTTTACAAAGTCGTAAAAAATCATCCAATCTTCACTTGATATTTTTTTTTTTTTTTTTTTTTGCAAAATTGCTTTGTTTAAACGCTCACCGTAAATAAACTATTTTACAACTGTTTTCACAATAACAAAAACGTCAATTGCTCAGAAAAGAGAATAATATATCTCAATAGTGATACCTAGTGGTTGATTGTAACAACTTAAAAGGCAACTCTCGTACTACCGCAGGTACCTGGCACATCAATGCCGTCCTGCTTTGGGAAGAAAATGGCGATATATCAAAACCTAAGTACTCACTGTTTTGTATCACAATGCCCGGTGTCACACTGCTGGTATGGAGGGATTTACTGCTATGGCAAGGAAGGTTGTACACGAACGGGAAGTCTGAGGTTGGATTCGGATCGGGATGACTCCTGACAGGACTTTTCCCCAGATTTTCCTCATTCATCTTCAATGACAAATGTCCGGGAGGCTCCTTAAACTTATGTCTGAACGCTTCCTTTAGAAAGTGATTGAATGATTTTCCCATTTAATCATTTCATTAGTATCGACCGCCTTGCTGCCTCAGTTGTGAAATTCACCAAACATAAGATCTTGCCATTTTGATCTCTTCCCTAAACGAGGGTGCCAAAAAAAAAAAGGTATACACACTTTCACAGTAGATACGTATTTAATTGATTTCAAAGCTGGACCGAAAAACAACAATAATGTGTAGTATGATGTTTCGTAAACAGATGTGACTCACATTACGTTATGCTAGCGTTGCTACAACAAAATAGAGACAAGATTATCGTTTGAATAGCGGAAAGCAATTTTAAAGTGGTACCGGAAAACCGCGAATGTTGTGAAGTTCAAAGGCAATGGAGACGTGTGTACAGAACAGATTCTCCGTTTCTAACTCCTTTGGACTTCTACTTATGGGGAACTCTTAAGGGTGTTGTATACCGTAGAAAACCAGCTACAGTGGCAGCACTTCGGGAAGAAATTGAAACGGCATGTGCTGCAATCGCTGAGAACACTTTCGCAAACGTTGCTCAATTAGCAGTTCAACATACTCGGAAGTGTATTGACGCCGATGGTGGGCATTTTGAGCAACTGTTGTAACTGTAAAAGTGTAAGATGATTAGTGCTCATCATTTTCTCTTTGTGTGAATTCAGTTTTGTTAGGTTAACAGTTTTCTCTTTGCTTGAAGTGTGTATACATTTTTGGCACCCTCTGTATATCAGGTTAAGCAACAAAAGATAAGCGACAGCGATAAAAGTGATAAACAGAACATTTGACTGTAGCTGGTTTCACTTCCAACAATGAAAAGCGATAGTGGACAATCCTTGATAGCAGGTGGAAATGCATTAGGTACCAAAAAATCAACACAAATAAAATGTAATCTAACCAAGATCAGTACTTTGCCTGAAACGATGAGCTATGTCACAACATCTACAAACGTCGCAGCAGCTGTCCTGGTTATAGTTGCGCTTCAGGTAAACGTCTCTGTTTATATAACATTTTAATAAAATTACAATTATATCATAACAGGATTTGAGATTGCCGACGTCTGGAAAGCTCAGACCCTCGAGTGATACTTATTAGGACTATTTCATGAATAAAATAAGAATTTAAATATAATTCCCGTAAACTAGAATTACAATATTGCAATTGTACATTTGTATTTTGAATACTTAACCTTTTCAAACCATCTAGCAACAGAAGAATGTGGAGTGTCAATAGAGAAGAGCCAAATACAGATTTGGGACTATTTCATGAATAGCATAAGAATAAAAGTAATATATACTTGAAATTCAAATATCTACCTATTCAGAAATCGTGAGATTGAAATAGACGAAAATAGACTATTACAATCGCTACTGTTCGATTTACTAATACCAACTGAGAAAACATTTTACCATTCTGAATAGCGTGTTTATTAAGATGTATGTTTGCTTAGGCAGATATTGTTACATAATTTATAAAATCATTTTAGACTGTTTGATTGAATACGCAAAAGCAATTGCTTGAGTGAATACTCGTTGGTTAAATTTACAACATTACTGAAAAAGCAGAAAAGATGTCATTGCTACGTGCTCAGGAATTGCATATTGAAGATATAGAGTTAGCTACACTGACCACAAGACAAATGCACGTCGCGTGATAAAATGGATTTGATAAGTTTTTTGGATAATTTCACTGCGACATGTGTATGATTGGTCAAAATTCAAAATTTTGTTTCGTTTCATTGGTCGATTTAAAGATAGGGTCACATAAGTGAAATAGTCCGTATAACGCAACTTTATTTAAAGTTGAAATAATTTTAGTGCACCGAAGTCTGCTATATTGTAATTCTAAATGGCGTTCTACGTATACGATTATTAAAACAAATCTATGTTTTTTACGCTATACACAGGATCATACATAATACACTCTCGGAAGTGAATCCAGGATTCGCAGCTATTTATCTATACAAGATACATTTTCCAAGCCTCTTTCCGATCAAGTTACAAGTTTGGGAAGGAATAAATTTGATTTTCATGCATATTTCTGTATGTTTCTAACACGTTTCTTTTCCAAATGCTTTTTAATAATTCATTGAGAATATACACAGCTCATTATCTTATTTTCCTGTAATTCCTTTGAACATCAGTTTTAACTTTTAGTAAAATACTAGTGTAGAAGATAACTCAGATATTTCCGTCAATATAAAGCCGAAATAACTTACTATTCGTTTAATAACCAGACTTACTGGCACCACTGTGCAAACGTTTTGGGATATAAAAAGCGCACAATGACGTCATATTCCTTATGGACCTCATAGTTATTTAGAGCGATGCGATATTTTCTCAGTCCTTACATTCAATGCAGTCTTTTGACATATTATATAGGACGCTCAGCAAATTGCTATTGAAATGGAGAGTATTATCATCATCATCATCATCATCATCATCATCATCATCGTAATCGCCATAATTAACCATAATTGAAATTAAAGCTAATAATCACCACTTTAACAATAAAACTAAATGGTTATTGTTTTCCTTATAGTATTATTATAATATCTGTTTGAGGATTGACCCCTATGCCACACCACTGACCCATTTGTAATAAATGTAAAGAGTTTATTTTCAGCTCACATTTCATGAAAATTGCACATCACTGGTTTAGGCCACCGTGATGTCATAGATTTTCAGAATACGCAAGATGTCTCGGCGACTCAAACTATGCTTTATCGTAACATAACACAGAACTTGTATCATCCTTGACCACCAGAAATCGCACGCCTCGCCCTTATGCATCGTAAATATCTTGCCCTTGAGTTTATAAGGGGCTGGAGACCACATTCGTTTCCATTCCATACTTTTACATTTTCTTTCACGGTTTTACTAATGAACCCATGACTCATCCTAAGTCACAAATTTTTCCTGTTTTTTACAAATGTTGAACTTGCATCTTTTTGAACAGGTGTCATATTTTAAGTATCCATCTTACAAACATTTTTTCTTCTATGTTATGAGCTGCTTGTTTCCTCCTTGATAATCACTCTACCATCTTTTCAAAGGACCGCTGTCATGTTTATCTTTACATGACATGTCTTGATGAATTTCAGAAGGGGACGCTTCCTTCATGGAGCTCTTTCCTCAACTTGCTACAATTTCCTAGTTAACGTTTATCAACTTTTGAGTGCACTTATTAATAGAATTTAAGGGTTATCAGCAAAGATTCATTGGATTAAAGGAATGTGGCTAAATCTGTTAGAAAACTAAGAGAAAAAACTGACAAGCCAGCATTAACAAACTACATTAGACTTGAAATTTAGAGTGACTGCAATTCATAAATATTCTTGGGACAGTATTCACTACGCTGGTGATATTAATTTCAGCCATAATTGAAACTTTTCTGCAATTTGAGAATGCATTTTGAAAGCGATCTGGTTAATAGTTATGGTAACAAGTTTCGGTTGGACACTGTCTGAATTTGATCAACGGCAGGTAGTACAGAATTTTACAATATTCAAAGATCAGGAAGAATATGTGTAGTAAATACACTTGGATTTTTACGACAAATTAAATAAAAAACACGGGGAGCGCACGCAAAATTTAACCAAACCTCAACCGACTGTTAAGCCTTACAGTGTTCACATATGGATTTTTTTAATAGTGTTTAACGCCCGTTTTAACTACTGAGGCATCACAGGCGGTGGACACGGGTGATACATGAAATGAAATGATAAATTGGGAAAGGTTGTTTTTATTTAAGGAAGGAAACGTTCCAGGCCTAAGTTTAGGATACCTCCCCGGCATTTACAATTTATAATTACTGAAGAATAGCTGAAAAAAAACTCAATCAGGGAATGGAACCCGAGATCTCCAGCTCACGAGTCCACGCCTAAACGACCAGTAATGAATTTTTCATTATTATTATTATTATTATTATTATTATTATTATTATTATTATTATTATTATTATTATTGTTATTATTATAGAGTGGGTTCAAAGCTACTTTCTCCCAAAAATTAGTTTTCAGTTTTTATACTTGATCATAAACGCACAAATAGCTATGATTTCATGAAGTAAATGCATAGACAGCATGCAGCCTCGTTCTTAGTCCCTTATTTATGCTTTAAAGTTTTTGATTGTCACTATTTCGCTATCAGTAGCTGCACATGTTCCTAGCAATTTCTGCTTAAGCGCAGAGCAAGGTTCACAATAAGAACACAAAAACTGTTTTAGAAGTTGAACAGAATATTTCTGCAACTCATTTGTTAACAAGTGAAGCAATGCTAACAGAATCAATCAGGGATTTATCAATAAGCTGTTAGATTGCAAAAATAAGCGCATATTATTGCTCAAGGTTATATCATTAGCGACCATCTCCTTGGTCTAGTGGTTAGCAATGCTGTCTGCTGGCCAAGCTACTCGGGTTCGATTCCCGGTATCTGCTTGTGAATTTTTCTGAGCTAAGAGAGAACAGGGACGGGGTCCGCTCAACCTCGTAAGGTTAACTGGGGAAGCTGCCTGATGGAGAGGTGGCGTTCTTCGATCTAGGGAGCCGCGTATAGGCGACTGACCGGGTGCCGCATACTGATCACATACCCTCCTGCAATACTGCTCTGTATCAGTTAAGTCATAAGACGGAGGTAAAGGAAGCAGAGGTCGCTGCGGCGGGCCGAAACTCATGGCATGAAATTACTTATTTTTAAAATTATCTCCTGTACGGAATGGCACCACGTTGTCGAGCGAAATCTACAGGCGGATTCGTGTTAACGAAAAGATGAATCATTTACTTCTGATTAAAGTTTTAACTACAACCCGTGTTCAATGCTTCGATGACAATGAGCAATACATAGTTTAAATTTAATTTACAGTTTCCTTTGATGCTCATATTCTACATTGTGTCTGAAGAGAAACAAGTATTCGAAAACTTGTTTAATTCGTCCCTGGATAGTGGGTTATAATGATCGTATTTATGACGGCAATATAAATGTTTGTCGTATGTGTAATAAACAGATAGGAATTCCACATTTTATTTGTTACAGTAGGCAAGCCGTAATTCATTTAAAAAAAATAAAAGGATAGACCTTTTCTTTTTTGAAGTTATAAAATTAACAACAACAACAATAATAATAATAATAATGATGATAATAATAATAATAATCATATAATGTCGCTGCACTTACACTCTGATACTTTACAGTTCGCCATCTGAAATATGCTACTTAACAACTACCATTGGTCATCTTCATGACATCTGTGAGTTAGGTCGAGAGCTTTTAGAACATTCTTCGTATATTATGCAGACATCAGAGATTACAGCTTGTGTTTTGTCTGCAAAGGATTAACATTGAAGCGAGATCTTGTTTACATAAAGGCATATTTTTCATTCTTGCCCTAACAATAAGGAAGGAAAACCTTTGTCCATTCAGGTGTCAGTGGTGCACGAAACTGAAGCAGAAAGTCGGTCCTGGTGGTGTAGTTGTTACCATGCTTGCCTTCTAAGCCCAAGATCGCGGGTTCAAACCCGGCCAGGATCGATGGAATTTTTCGGGCGTCAAAATTCTAAGTATGGCTTCCTTCGGAAGGGAAGTGAAGCCGTGGGTCCCGTGTCGTACATTTACGGCACGATAAAGAACCTCAAGCCTGAAAGAAAAGGCCTCTGAGCAAAATTTGTCTGCCGTTTCACGCCCTGAATAGAATGCAACGCTGATGACCTGAGATGTTAAAGAGCGTCCGTAAATAAATCAATTTAACAAGAAGCTGAAGTGAAAGTTACTGCTGCTAAGGGAGACGTTGGGGACAAAGTAATGTGCAAGTGGGTGTTGCAATGACGCAAAAAAAAAAAAAAAAAAAAAATCAGGGATATGGTCCGTGTGGTAAATGTTTGGTCCGGGAGGACGGAGAAATTCCAGAAGAAGTGGTATAAAGAATATAGCTTTGCTCATACGGTAAATTTCAGCCTTTAAAATGATTTTAACAGACAAAGGACATAGCCTAACTGTTGAAAATTTTCAGAAAAATTTGATTATATATTGCTCTGCAAATTATGAAAACAAATAACACGTGTAGCTTAAAACGGACAAAAATGTAAACATGTTTACTTTCCTTCATAATTAAATATATTACCTAATTGAGTCATTTTGTGATTCATTTTAGATGCAAACATAAATATTTTCATGTATAAGATTATAAAATAGTGCCTAATTAAATAATTTTGTATCCTATTTTAGGTGACTAACACATCAATTTTCCATGCCTAAAATGCCCAGGTTTATGTCATGACATTACAATGCCTGAAAAGTGTAAACCCAGTGCTCAGCTTCAGTTTGTTTAACGCTCATTTTCACTGCTGAGGCACTACAGGCAGTGAACACTCATGCTATATGAGATGAAATGATATATGAAGAAAGGATTTTTTAAGGAAGGAAACATTCAGGGCCTAAGTTTAGGGTACCTCCCCAGCATTTGCCATTTATGAGGACTAAGGAAAACCTGGAAAAAAGATGTCAGGGAGGATGGTCCTGGCGGGAATCGAACCGCAGAACTCCTGCTCACGAGTCAGCTCCTTAACGACCTCGGTCACCCGTGGCGGTTTCTCAGCTTCAAGTTCGTATATTGTTGCATTACTTCATAGCAATTGTTGAAATGATAAGTCTGACTTACTGGGAAAATGTAACCTGTTGAGCAAATACGTAGGAATGATTCCTGAGATTAATCAAAACATGCTCACAACTTTGGGGACATGTGTTATGTCTAAGGATAAAGTAAAAATATAGCGCTGTGAGTATAATATCCTGTGAGAGTGAAAAAGCCTGGTTTTACTGACTAATGGATTGCTCAGTTCTAACTGCCTAACGACCTTAAGGAATAGTGAACCATCGCTGTCCAGAGTTAATTGTTCATCCTTGCTCACAAATCTTAACTCTCTGCTCGGTCAGCATGCTTGTTGTTAAGGGTACACTTTTATTTATGGGGGGAATGATTCCGACAACCAGTTACAGTCATTTAATTTATACAGGTAATTCCTGAAACGTTGTATGCCAAAGTGTGAAACGTAAATACGCCCATATCTTGTACACTACTTGTAATAAACTAGCGTGGAAAAAGAGGACAAGTATGATCTCGTGGTATTGCAAATGCTTATTCCTACATAAGCAAGACCACATTTAAAGTTATTCTGTTCTCACTGAGACGGGTCGGTCCTGGTGGTGTAGTGGTTACCATACTTGCCTCCTAAACCCAAAACGCGGGTTCGCACCCGGCCAGGGCTGGATTTTTTCGGGCGTAAAAATCCAAAGTATGGCTTCCTTCGGAAGGGAAGTAAAGCCGTGGGTCTCGTGTCGTACATTTACGGCACGAAAAAGAACCTCAAGTTCGAAAGAAGAGGCCTCTGAGCAAAATTTGTCGGGCGTTTCACGCCCTGAGTTGAATGGGACGCTGATGACCTAAGATGTTAAAAGAGCGTCCGTAAATAAATCAATCAAAAAAAAAAAAAAAAACCAATCAATCACTGAGACGGACTACATTTCTAAACACATACGACTTTCAAACAGGAACAAGAAAATACGGAAAGTAATTTTAATTTAAGAATGCATGTGCACACGTTAAGCAGACATTACAGTGACCCTATTTTCTACCCTTGAACTATTTCTAGTTTATAAATAAATGTTAATTCATGACATCAGAATGTCTAAAACTTATAAACGAAGTGTGCACGGTTTCAAGTTCATACACTTATGTTTGCATTACCTACAAGTAGCTGTTGAAAAGATAAGACGTGCTGATTTCTTAGAGAAATGGAGCAAATAGGGCAAATACGAGGTTAGGTCCATAAGTTTCCGGCCTAACCATTTTCTAGGTATGATAAAAACAAAAACTAACTTTCACATTTCAATATATTTATCCTTTATTGCAACAGACTTCTCACATCTTTGAATTAACATTCCAACCCCCCCCCCCCCAAATAGTCGGGAGTCTTAGCTGCAAAATGAGTATAAATAGCATCCATGACTTCTTCGCCACACTTAAATTTCCTTCCTCGAAAGTCCTTTTGAGTTTTGAGAAGAGGAAATAGTCACTGGGAGCTAGATCTGGGCAGTAGCGTGAATGGTCGATCTCCTTGAAGTCACGTTTCTTCACAGCTTCCTTTACAAGAGCTGGATGCATAGGCGCGTTGTCGTGAAGAAGGCGCACACCACCACTCAGCTTTCCTCGCATTTTCTCTTTGATGGAAGCACGTAATCTGTGCTGTAGGCCAGCATAGTACTCCACATTTACTGCGGTGTTTCTCTCCTTGAAGTCGATGAAGAGTATTCCTTCACAGTCCTAAAGGATGGTGGTCATGATCTTCTTGGTTCACTGAGTGACCTTGAACTTTAGAGGGGTGCTTCGCCAGGTTTACGCTACTCCATTGATTCTCTTTTGTACAAGAGATCATAGTACAGGACTATAGTTTCATCTCCTGTAACAATGATTTCCAGATCTCTCGTTGCCACGGCAGAGTTCCAAAAATGTCTGACAACAGATGACATGTTGCTGCTTTTGAACTGAGGGAAGAAGTCTAGGCACCCATCTTGCACTAACCTTATTCATGTTTAAATGTTCATGATTAATTCGAAGGACTGTTGTTTTAGAAAGGCCCAACCTTGCTGCTATTTCTGTAAATTTGAGCCGCCGCTCTTCCATAATTTCTCCTCCCACAAGAGCGAGCGATGTTTTCAGAAGTGAGTACCTCCAGGAGGACCTGCACGTTCTTCGTTTCAAAATGCTTTCTCGACCCATTTGAAAAAGTTTGGCCCATTCTTTTACGGTAGAATATACACCGTCCAATTGCTGTTTAATTTTATTTGGAGTAAGTCCTTCTTTTGTGAAGAACTGGATAACAACTGGAAACTCCATTTTGAACATGTCACAATCTTCTACACACAGCCATCTTTATGCAACTATATCTGAACAACTGAACACAGCGGAGCGGAGGTTACAGCTCCAATTATTTACTTAACAGATAAGGTAAGACACCTTTTAGTAGGCGATAATGCTCATCGGCAAGGCAGGAAAATTATGAACCTCGTACCTTAATTAAAGGAAACGCCTCCTTAGAATTCTTCAAACTTTGGGAGTATCTTTAAAGGAAGTTCTCTGTCTTATGGTATATTAAAATATGTGAATTTAATCCTGTGAAGATGAGCATGCCTATGTCGCTGGAAAATTGTAACTAAAAAGAAAACACAAAGCACATGCTTTGATGTTGCAAGATCAATGAGTAAGTTAGTAGAGCTGCGCTGGCGAAACAAAAGTTTGCAATCCGCATCGCTACATGGACAGCAGATTGTAATAACATAACGCCATCGATCTATAACGTTTTAGATATACTTTACCGACAAAGTGTAGCTCGGATTTGACTCTGCGTAGCATCTCAGATTATAGTAAGCATGTGTATTATTTCAATTAATGAATTCAACACGAAAACATAAATTGTAAGGTGGATACTCTAAAACAGTTGCGAGCCACATTTAATACATTTTATTTATTTATTTATTTATTTATTTATTCTAGTAGAGTTAAGGCGTTAAGCCTTCTCTTCAGCTCTACCATTTTTAATAATATTTACATAAAGTTGTATTGACAATATTACAATTAGAACGTTGACAGTAAAATTGACAATATTCGTACACATATAAATCAATGTAAACATTATGTATATAAGTAAATGTTTGCTAATACATAAATATTGATAATGAAAAATGAAAAATATTAACTTAAGAAGAAAAATACAACAAGAACCAGCAATGGCAATTTATAGATGTATCAACCTACGTAAATCGTGAAAGTGCACATAAAGGTACAAGCAAAATATAAAATTAAACCCTGACGATACTATGAGGGAGATAGTAACATTTTAGGGTGATGGCTGAAGCCACCACTACGATTCTGAAACCAAAACGCAACGTAAGGAATAGGAACATGTTCTCTTCTGCTGTCCGGCTTACAAGAAATATGCATAAATCAACTTCCACTACAACGTTTTTGAGGGGTAATAATCTAAAGCAATAAAACCTGCAGAAAAGTAGAAGATTTTGAGCTGTAACCGTATTGTTCCCAGTCATGGAATTTGGTTGCGGTTCCAGGTAACTACAAAAATTGCAGTTTTTTATTTTCTCTATATCCTTTCTTTTGGAAACTTCGAGTTATCTACACCCTATATGGCTTATTTAATGATTCACTAATGCGATGTTTTACTTCTTGACTACTAGCAGTCCCTCTCCTTTCTAAATATCTTTCCTACCGGTCTCATGGCAGTATACATTAATTAGCAAAACTGAAAGAATATCGAAAGAAATGCCAAAATTTGATCTGTAAGACTTACTAAAACTGCTAACAAGCTTGTGAGCTGTCAGAATTTATTCATGAGTTTCCTGATAAAGTGCCTCTTGCAGAACAGCAATGCGAGTTATTGAACACAAACTAGAATCTCCTAGCTATTCGGGGGGGGGGGGGAACATTCATTCATACACTAGCGGAAAAGTACAGGTTTAACAAAGAAAAAAGCAGACTATATTGGCGCAAAGTTTGGACGCTCTCCAACAAAATCATACCCGCTATTAGCACAAGTTGGGGTTTAGGAATATAAAGGAAAATATTATAATGAAAACAGAATCATTACCATGGCAAAACTTAATTATTGTCAATTATATTGTATTTTCCGGATACAAGGGCAACATTATTAATAAGATAAAATTGTAAACAAGCTTTATCAAGAGCAAACGGCGGCGCAGACGATGTGATTACGGCAGCTGAGAGGTAAAACACCGCGTCAACTTCGTTGGGCACGTTAACTGAAAAGAACAAATTTTACTGTCTACATCTTGCTTGCTTGCAGGAACTGCAGAAATGGTGATTCTCATGTACGACTTCAAAGGCAGACAGTCAGTAATGATATCCATTTTTGGAACAATCTAAGACCAGCTTTGAGAAAAAAGCGGCCACGCTTTCTACAGATCCCACCCATCAATTTGCATGACAATACTTGAAGGTGTGGCAGCTTTATTCAGCTAACGGAGTTGGGAAATGCTCATCCTTAAGATGAAGGTGCATTTGCTTCAGAACCGTTCCGGAGATTCTTCACGCAGTATACCGCGGTCCATAAACGGAAAAGATGCTGACAACGGATTTTATCCAGGCTGGTGACTAAGTTACAGTAAACTTAGAAACATGCATGTATTCAACAAATACAGAGGGTGCCAAAAATGTATACAAACATCAAGCAAAGAAAAAACTGTGTTAAAATAACAAAACTGAATTCACACAAACAGAAAATGATGAGCACTAATAATCTTAGACTTTTACAGTTACAACAGTTGCTCAAAATGCCCACCATCGGTGTCGATACACTTCTGAGTACGTTGAACTACTGATTGAGCAACGTTTGCGAAAGTGTCTTCAGCGATTGCAGCACGTTCCAAAACCATAGCCGAGGACACGGAACTGGTTGCTGTGCGAAGTCTCCCAGATCTGCCCTTGTGAACATCGCATACAGTACCACGAGTCTCAAATTTGTCTGGAATGCATGCAATTGTTACTCGCGTTGGCGGTTCTGTTCTGCACACACGTCTCCGTTGCCTTTGAACTTCAACAACATTCTCGGTTTTTCCTTACCACTTCATAATTGCTTTCCGCTGTTCAAACGATAATCTTGGCTCCATTTTTTGTAGCGCGTTATCATAATGTATGTGAGTTACATCTGTTTACATAACATCATACTACACATTGCTGTTTTTTTTCGGTCCAACTTCGAAATATATTAAATAGATATCTGCTGTGAAAGTGGCACCCTCGGTAGCTGTCACTATTAAATCTGCAGCCCTCGTGCTTCGTTTAAAGTTAGAATTGTGCTTTTGTTAGACGGAGTGACATACTCATTATGGATTATGTGTGCACTTTATTCAGTTTTATGTTGATTTCATCGTGCCTAATTGGAATATTTCTTTTTGTGATTTTTGTGCAGATAAAAGA
Organism: Metallyticus violacea; assembly: GCA_030762175.1. NCBI lineage: Eukaryota > Metazoa > Arthropoda > Insecta > Mantodea > Metallyticidae > Metallyticus > Metallyticus violacea. The sequence continues at coordinate 79,066,945 of CM060830.1, forward strand.
TAATTTAAAGAAACAATTATTTTGAACAAATTTTAGTTCTAGGACAGTCGCGCAATTATAAAATACACGTATGGCTAATCAATTTTTATGTTATTTTGTTTTAACGACAGTCTTCAGATATCATTTGACTTTGCCGACGTTTTTTCATGGCCAGGGTGCGCTGCTTAATTTAGAGGTCAGCTGGGAGGCAGAAGGGAATACCGTAGGGGCGAAACCAAGTCACCGACCACGCATTGATACGTCACCTCGTATACCCTCGTGTAGAAATATCGCGCCCGACATCCGATTTGATCTCGACAAATAACGTTTTACTTCCAAAGTTAATGTTGTTATGAAAAGTATCCAGGAAATATGAAGATGTTCCCGAAGTGTCCAGCATTTACAACCGTAAACTGCATTTTAATTACAGCTCATTTCTGTAAAGGCACCGCCAGAATTTCCTAACCGAAATCTCCTTGACGTGTGAAAATTCCAATCTTGTGCTCAACTTCCATAACTTGGAATGAAGCAAACCCCCACGATATCTGGCTAAATCGCTTGAATAGATTTCCATCCATCTGTGGTTGGTGATAACAATATTAGTCCTGTAAGGGTTGATCCCTACGCCCCAATCAGGAAAAATTCAGCCTGTTTATTTGGTGGCACTAAAATGAATGAATGCATAAACGCCACTAAGTTCTTCCAATGGTGCATTACATCATAGCAACTGTTAAAGTGATAAGAAGAATGAACTCACAAGAAAAATGAAGGGCGTCGAGCTGCAAATTAAGTCATCAAAATAATTATGTCACCAGCTTTCAGGAAATATACTGTCCTATGATACACCTAGTAAAAACAGCTCAACTTTTATAGAATATCCTGCATAGGTGAACATCGCAACAAAAGGAAACGTGATCAAAGGCATGATTTAATGTGGCAAGGTATGACTTACTTTAGGGATCAAATATCATAGTGTATATTACAGTTTAACCACAGAATTAGAGATGTAAAAAGTATATGCATTACTCAAAAAATTTTGAGACTGAGTATTTTTTCAGACAAGATCTTCTGTTTGATACTTTGAGATGGCCCAAGAGGATATACTTATTTATATATTGCAGAAAGAAGTGATTTTATGCAAATTTAATCGCATTATTATAAATACATCAAGAAGAAGCATCACATTGTTGGGGCGAGGTTAAATGTACAAGTATATGTTGTGATACACGAACTATTGCTTACTTTCCACATCTAGCGCTCAGCGACTTCAACAGATTAAGAAGTAACTCATGGAGGCTGTAAACAAGTGGTTTGCACAAGTTGGGCATCTCCTATTCCTGGAAGCTGTAGAAATGTTAAGCATCATGGGAAGAATTGTATCAGTCTTCAAGGGGAGTATGCTGAAAAGGAAGGTAAAAATAAATACCTAGGGTGCTAAAAATGTATGCACACTTTCGTAGTAGATATCTATTTAACATATTTCAAAGTTGTACTGAAAAACAACAGTAATGTGTAGTATGATCTTCTGTAAACAGGTGTGACTAACATTGCGTTATGACAGTTTTGTTGTAACAAAATGGAGACAAGATTGTCGTTTTAACAGCGGAAAGCAATTTTGAAGTGATAAGGAAAAACCGAGAATGTTGTTGAAGTTCAAAGATACTGAAGAGGACGAAGAGATCCGATTGAGTTTCCACCGCGTTCTCCGGATCTAACTCCGTTTGACTTCTACCTATGGGGAATTCTTAAAGATGTTATATACCGTAGAAAACCAGCTACACTGACAGCACTTCAGGAAGAAATTGAAACGGCATGTGCTGCAATCGCTGAGGACATTTCGCAAACGTTGCTCAATCAGTAGTTTACCGTACTCAGAAGTGTATTGACGTCAATCGTGGGCATTTTGAGCAACTGCTGTAACTGTAAAAGTCTAAGATGATTAGTGCCCATAAGTTTCTGTTTGTGTTGAAGAGTGCGGTTCCGCCCCCCCCCCCCCCCCCCCATCTGTATTTTATACCGACCAGAAAGAGGTTACGTGTAGAGCGCAGGAACGAAACTTCTTAGATATTCCGCTCATATACAAATACAATGATGAGACTGTTCAGCACTTTTAATGAAACACAGTAAAACATACAACATTTCAAGCCGAAGCCACTTACAAGTAAAGTCTTCCACTGTACTTGAACCTTCTTTTGAAAAAAAAGCTTTCCACTGGAAATATTGCATGTTTAGTAAGTGCATGCGATTATTTTTAAAAGTGCTGAACAGCGTGATCATTGTGTTGTAACATTCCTCAAGAAGATTACTTTATAGTTCTGTACTTAATGTATAAATATTAGTGGGGTTTACTTGATCACACACATCCTGAGAGATGGGCGACATTTAACTCGTGTCGACACCACGGGTAACTTCAACAGCGCATTGAAACTTCCGTTTTTTTTTAAATATATGAGTGTTTAACGCCCGTTTTTACTACTGAGGCACCAAAGGCGGTGACACTGATGATACATGAGATGAAATTATATATTGGGAAAGGATTTATTTTAGTAAGGAAACGTTCCAGGCCTAAGTTTAGGGTACCTCCCCGGCATTTGCCAGTTATGAGGACTAGGAAAACCTGGTTAAAATCCCAGTCAGGGAGGAAGGTCCTGGCGGGATTCGGACCCCACACCTCCCGCTCACGAGTTCGCGCCTTAACGACCTGGGCCACGCGTTGCTAAGACGATTCTGTGAGCTAATGCACGAGAGACAATTGATTCGCATTAATGAAGTTTGCAATCATGTTAATGCTGATCTTTTTGCCATTCTGCTAAAGTAACATTTACACTCTGGGTGTGTAAGACACTTTAATCTCCCCGCGACAAGGTTATAATTATAACTACCGAGCACAGAAATGCAGGGAACCTTCATATGCGCGCGCTAATTGTGCTAGGTCTAACAGACCTGTATAGTTGCTGGAAGACAAAGAGAGGCATTGAAGTCGTTCTCTATGCTCTTACTCTCCGGACAACTTTACAGACTGAATATTCTTGAGCCGGCAGTCCTGAACGGAAGCGAAGAGTGCCCACTGGTTACCGTTTTAGTAGTAAATATTTCAGGCAAATAATTTCCAGCAAACAACATGAAGCTGTGTTAGCTCAGTAAGTTAGAGCGACGTGCTAATGACGTGAGGGTCGTGGGTTCGATTCCCCATGAGTAATTTTTTCTTGCTTGTAATCTTTTTCTCTCAGAATAAATGTTATTTTCTTCATTTTTAACTCCATAGTTTTCTACACTATGAAATAAAAGTTATTTTTTCATACGTTAGGTTTAGTTAGGTTCAATTTAAGTTTAACAAAAAAATAATAAAACATAAAAAAACAATACTACTCCATAATAACACCTTTAACTCAACTGCCGTTTCTGCGGGATTTGCATTATCATAACCAGCTAACGATTTGCCCCTCTCTCTGCATGTTCCAAATTGAGTAATTCGGCTTTCTCCGCTGCCTTTCGGCACTTCGGCCGCAGGATGGTTCAATTTATAAGGACATGTCTACGGACATAGCTCCTGGTGTCTGGCTGTGTCTGAAACTAAACTCGACAATAAAATTTTATTGTGCGCAGAGAGACAGAGGAGTTGAGAGCTTTTCCAACAAAGTTATGCTGCCGAGATTAAGATCCCAGCTTGTAACTTTTAAGTGGCTGGTTTCTTTCCATTTTAGTGCCTATTAGTGCGCCCTCTATTGAGGATAAGATGAAATGGGACACAGAGAAGAGAAATTTTGGCAATGAAGCCTCACAGGTCTAAGTTTTAGGCGTTTTGCCAATGTCTGTCATTGATGAGGACTGAGGAAACTCAGGGGAGAAGATCGGTCCTGGAGGAATTCAAATCCCGGAGTACGTGGTTTAGTGACCTGGGCCACCCATGAGGATTATGGACGGTCTTTACTACTATCTGGGCTAAACCAGTCAACGCAGAGAAACATGAATTATGGGTTTTTTTTTTTTTTTTCTCCCTTCTTAGCCATTCTAAATGAAGCAACATGTCATTTTCTTGTTTCATTTGAGATTAAATACGTTGCTGATTGTTCGTCAACTCTTTTGTTATACATCGTTATTTTTCAATGTATTTTCCTAGCAAATATATCGCTTTGGGTCATCTATGTCAGAACTTGAACCCTTTGCAGGTTTGTGTTTCAGCTATTTTCTTAATGCGGCAATGATTTCCTTGTAATCGACAATATTTTCTCCTTGCATTACGCATTTTAGAGGATCGAATACAAGATCAGGGCTGGAAGGGATTCTGAGGAACAACGGTTTAGTGATATTTCTCGGGTGCGTAGACTTGTGCGTGCCTACGCGTGTCATGAACTTCTTAGGCTATAAGACTTGAATTAATCAATTCATCTCCCGTTATAATGTTGGAAAGAAATTGCCACCTTAGGCTCATAACGATGAAGTTCTCCGTTTATTTACGTTGTTAGGCAGTTAGCTTAGATCGATCCATCTCTGAATATTCTAAGCAACGGATAATTGTGTTAATAGTGACAAAGTAGAACAGTCAGTTCTTCCCGAATAAGAACGTTCCTGTAGTTCCGAAACGTACATGGCCTTGACCTTCCGGTTAAACGTTCACACCTTGCGAAAAAGAAGGATCTCTTTCGTCACGATAATGCGTCTTCACACACGTTTGGGATTATTGCTGCAGAACTGCATGCTTCCAAACGCTTCCACATCCGCCATATTCGCCGGATTTGGCTCCCAGCGATTACTTTTAGCCCAAAATTGGAAGAAATTACTAGGTGGACAAAGAATGACATCAAATGATGAGATTCAGCTGAGACAAAAGTTATTTTTCACAGGTGGACAAATATTATTTTATGAGGTTTTAAAAAGTAGGAAAATAATTGACCTAAATGTATTTATTTACAAGGGAACTATGTTGAAAAACAATTTCTTAAATATTGTCTTTTCTTGGGCAAGCCGAGAACTTTTAGAACGCACCTCTTATTCAAAGTGTTCCGGTTTCGATTCTTGACTCTATACTATAGTTATAGGGCGCTTTACTAGCAAGGTATTCCGTTTTGTGAGCATAATCTGGGTGCTGTGTTTCGTTAAAAAAACAAGTGTTTGATCAGAAAATTGTTTCTTGCTAAGGTAAGTCTCCTATATGCTGCCTATAAGTACGTATAAAAGTAATTAAGATGGATAATATACCGAGGGTGCCAAAACGTATACACACTTTCACAGTAGATATCTATTTAATATATTTCAAAGTTGGACCCAAAAACAACAGTAATGTGTAGTATGATGTTCCGTAAACAGACGTGACTCACATTACGTTATGCTAGCATTGCTACAAGAAAATGGAGCATAGATTACCCTTTGAACGCGGAAAGCAATTTTGAAGTGGTATTGGAAAACCAAGAATGTTGTTGAAGTTCAAAGACAATGGAGACGTGTGTACAGAACAGCCAACGTGAGTAACAATTGCAGGTATTCGAGACAAATTTGAGATTCATGGTACAGTATGCGATGTTCACAAGAGCAGATCTGGGAAACCTCGCACAGCAACAAGCCCACTGGGTCCAAGGCACTATCCTAGGCACTGGATAGGACGAAGAGGTCCAAATGAGTTTCCACCGCGTTCTTTGGATGTAACTACTTCTACCTATGGGGAACTCTTAAGGGTGTTGTATAACGTAGAAAACCAGCGACACTGGCAGCATTTCGGGAAGAAATTGAAACAGCATGTGCAGCAATAGCTGAGGACACTTTCGTAAACGTTGCTCAGTCAGTAGTTCAACGTACTCATAAGTGCGTCGACGCCGATAGTGGGCATTTTGAGCAACTGTTGTAACTGTAGAAGTCTAAGATAATTAGTGCTCATCATTTTCTGTTCGTGTGAATTCAGTTTTGTTATGTTAACACACTTTTTTTCTTTTTCCTTTGCCTCTGTATTTGTATTCAGTTAATTAAATGTTTATGTTTATACAACTCCTCCTGAGTAATACTAAGATCTGTAAGAATGGGTCAATTATGTGTGTGACTAAACATTTTAACATTCAAATCTGGAGTTTAACTTGACAACGAAGCAAAGCTAAGAAAGAGGATATAAAAGGATCCCTACAGTATTGCAAACAGTAAATATAAAATGTTGAACTTAAACTACAAAAATTTGTGGTTGTTAATTATTATAGTACCTAAATATTAATGCATTGTAGGTGTTTACTCCTAATGAAGAAAATGGGGTAAAAAGCATTTCATATTTATTATGGATCGTGATCCAAAAAGGTATGAAAACTTCATTTCAATTAGCGTGGCCCTCGGACGTCATATTCCAGAAGAAAGGTAACATAGAAAAAAGCGAGGTTCCTTATTTCTAGAGGGGACACCCATCGTTGCGATAAGAAAACCACAAACTATTCCTGTTGCAACAATCTCTCTATTTAACAGAAAGAATGCTGAAACATTTTCAGCAAATGGAATAATGTTTTAGATAGCTTAAAATTTGGCCCCGAGGATTTATGGAGGATACTCTCATCACCATAGCCGAAATTTCTGCTCACATTAGCAACGGGGAATACTGTTCCGCCATTCTTTGTATTCCCGCGAGTTAATAACAGGCACCTTTTGTCAGTAATGGGCCTTCAGGAAGTAGCAGAATTGCTTATACATTTTTGATGTTTTGGTTTTTTACGAACGCTCTTTAACATCACAGGCCATTAGCGTCCATTCAATTCAAGGCTTGAAACAGACGATAAATTTCAGGCTTAAGGATCTTTTTCGTGCCGTAAATGTACAACACGGGACCCACGGCTTTACTTCCCTTCCGAAGAAAGCCATACTTAGGATTTTTACGCCCGTGAAATATCTATAGACCCTGACCGGTATTGAACCCGCGACGTTGGGTCCACGAGGCAAATATGGTTATCACTAAACTACCAGAAGCGACGCTAATCTATTTGTATGATGATAAGGATCCATAAAACGTTCATTTTGTTAGGCATACTAAAACTTTAAGGAACCAGCAATCAGTCCTACAATAACTCTGATATTTCTGCCGAAGTACTTCAGTAGTTTGTCGGTTCTGATGGTGTAGTGGTAACCATACTTGCCTCCTAAACCCAAGATCACCGGTTCGTACCGGCCAGGATCGATAGATTTTTTCGGGCGTAAAAATCCTAAGTATTGCTTCCTTCGGAAGGGAAGTAAAGCCGCGGGTCCCGTGTCGTACATTTACGGCAGGATAAAGAACCTCAAGTCTGAAAGAAGAGGCCTCTGAGCGAAATTTGTCGGCCGTTTCATGTCCCGATTTGAATGGGACGCTGATGACCCGAGATGTTAAAGAACGCCAGCAAATAAACCAAATAATATATATATATATATATATATATATATATATATATATATAATTTCAGTATTTCAAAGACAATGTATCTTGTCTTTCCCTACCCACTGCAACCATTAAGTTCAACCATTCAATAAAAAGGTTTTCAGATCATTGAAGAAATATTATACCTGGAAATCGTGCTATCACGGAATGACAATGACCCGGAAATATTAAAGCATCACTTGACCTGCTGCATAATGTTAATGACTGGGCTAATTAAGTAACTGGCGTTTGTTCTTTTCATAGTTGTGTTTGTACAAGACTAAATTCTTGTCCACCTATTTACAGAGATGCCTGTTGATCAAGTCCAGAACGACAGGAATTGAAAACGGGAATAAGGCGGCGAAACTTCCTGTTCCCAATGACATCAGCTTTCGCCTGAAGTTCTCCGACCATTGCCAAACACCAAAATAAAACTGAATGTTGTATTCTTGCGCATTCCCCAGTAAAGAACAGAAGTGAAAGAAGAAATATCGAAAAAGCAAGAAAAACATTTTCATATTTTATAATAGTACTCCAGTCATAATAATCATGGAAAACTAGAAGATAAGGTCAGGAAAACTTGAACAAGAAATCTTTTGCCTGTACTGAAATGTTCCGCACGAGCACCAGGCGAAGGGTGGATTCAGTGCTTGGATTGCAAACTGTGGGAGCATGAAAACTGTACAGATGATAAATAGAACCTTATTTGTTTACACTGTGTATCAGATATTTTATTAGCATAAGTTATGTAACGTTCATTCGTTAAGAAGTGTGCAGTTTCGAATGCTTTTGTATTGAAACAGTGAAATAGTATGAAATATTTTGAATGAAGGCACTCATTAAAGATTTGAGCATTTCTTCGCACTGGTTATTAATGTAGATTTCTCTGGAAATCACCTAATAGAAATAGCCAGTAATAGTTTAGGCACTTGCACATTGCAGAAGTATTTGCCTGTTTACAAATTTAATTATTATTTTTTAAATTTAAATTCAGCTCCAGTTTTCATCAAAATATGTACACAGGGTAACATTATGTACATCTTGTTTAAAACTCAGCGCTAATAAATATGAAAAATAAAATGTAAAATTTATGCTCAACGTGCCTCCCGCTTCCCAACTATTGGTAGAAAATGACAAGCTTGCATATCACACAAAACACGGACCAAATGTGTGTGTATATATTCACACACACATACACACAGAGGGTGCAAATAATGTATACACACTTCAAGCAAAGAAAAAACTCTGTTAACATAACACAACTGAATTCACAAACAGAAAATGATGAGCACTAATCATCTTAGACTTTTACAGCTACAACAGTTGCTCAAATTGTCCCACAATCGGCATCGATACACTTCTGAGTACGTTGAATTGCTGATTGAGCAACATTTGCGAAAGTATCCTCAGCGATTACAGCACATGCGGTTTCAATTTCTTCCCGAAGTGCTGTCAGTGTAGCTGATTTTATACGGTACATCCTTAAGAGTTCCCCATAGGTAGAAATCCAACGGATTAGATCCGGAGAACACGGTGGAAACCTCTTCTTCCTCTTGCCTTTGAACTTCAATAACATTCTCGGTTTTCCACTTCAAAATTGCTTTCCGCTGTTCAAACGATAATCTTGGATTCATTTTGCTGTAGCAACGCTAGGATAACGTAATGTGTCATTCTGTTTACAGAACATCATACTACATATTACTGTTGTTTTTCGGTTCAACTTTGAAATATATTAAATAGATATCTGCTGTGAAAGTGTGTATATATTTTGGCACCCACGCTACATACATACGTATGTACATATAAGTGATAGAAACAGAAAATACAAAAAGCAAACATCAAAGGTAAAAGAATAATAACAGATTAGAAAATGCACAGAAAGTGGTCAAATAAAAAATAGAACTAAGAGAAAATAAATAAACAAACGAGGAACAAAGACAACAAAGTACTACAGGAAAAGAGGCTATGGAGGGAGAGATATTAAAATGTGTAGAAAGCATAACTCGTGAATGGCTGCAAATTCAGTTGATTATTCAGCATTATTTCACTTTCATAAGTGTGCTTTCTTTTCTACACAGCTTTAATAAAAGTTAATGAAAGGATGTAACATGCACATCCCAAGGAATTTCTGGCTTACGTCCATAGCTGAGGGCAGCCAGGTCACGCCGTCGCATGCCGTTATGAGATGACTACTCGAGGACAGCAAGCCTTACATCTATCCTAGTGTTTGCCGTAAAGTCTTTGAGTTATTACATGCTATTTACTAATTATAATATTTTAGAAAATGAACGTTACTGTAAAGTTTTGTGTTGAAGTATAGTCAATAGAACAGAAGAAAAAGTTTACAGGAATAGCCATCATGCTGTAGATCTCAAGCAGAAATAGGAAGAAATGCGGATTTAGATCTGTTGGAAGTGAACACAGAAATACATTAGACATACACAAACACGTGCAACACATGTTATGTGTGCATGCTGTTATTTATCAAAGATGCGACAGAAGAAATGCCAGTCCATCGATGGAGCCGACGACTTGCGCAGCTTGCGTTCTGCAGAGAACGCCCGACAAAAACAGTTCTTTGTAACTGTGTGTGCTAGATTTCTTACCTATCTACTACATTGCTCATTTCCGAAGAAATGGCGGGAATAGCAAGAGAAGTGAACGCTGTGAACATTTGCGAATCTCCACACGTCACTATCAACAAGGTTAGGTTAGCCATTGTGTTCTTCCAGGCGAGTCATCTGTGCTCGGATACTGCTTCTTGATGCACATGGATTTGATGTGGCATGCGGTGTCTACGGACTGCCCAGGATCGGCGAATTATGAGCTCAAGGTCTAGAGAAATGACATCTTGATGAGGAGAAGGGGTGTGTGGATTATAATGCTGTGAATGACTCGTATGACCGTGTGGGAAAAGCTGTCTCTAAGGTTTGTATGTCATTGATGTTTGGATTTCGATGGATAATAGTGCCGAGCCACTCCTCACTTTTCCAACCTATATCGTGGTCGAGACCTGCTACGTAACGATTGGCAATCCTTGTGTTGATTTCTACCAATATAGGGTTGTGATAGGAATTTAATGCGTTGAGCGATGTGAGGGTGAGATGGTGCGGGGATTACTTGATCATCGCAAAATTTATGGCAAATGGTTGTCTCTAATGGTTGGTGTATGGTTTGCCAGGGACCCTGTGCTCGAAAGTGAGGCTCCTGATCAAATAAGCAAACATTTGTGTTGCCTCTGGTATCTGCTACGCAAGTGCAATGCTATCGTGGATGTTTTACATTGTAATCTCCAGCCAAAATAACACTGGGATGCAGAAGTAGAATGGATTGGTAATCGGTCACCATAGATGCTCTGGATGGGGAGTGATATGCAGACACTATTAAAACATCCGTTTCATCGAGTTCAACATAAGTGGACATGGACATCCAAGGCTTGAAGTGGTAGGATCTGGATTGGGCGGTAAACTACGTTTCTTCTTAAAAAGATCGCAGTGTCTCCTCCTGGGCTGATGTGATTTGTGCGAAGATAGTAGCCCAGAAGATGGAAACGGATGTATTGACTAGAATAGCTTCAAGGAATACCGAATAGCAAAATGTTGAAGTTCTTCACTCTTTTCTACAAGGCCATTGGCATTGTAAAATGAGTTCCGATACATAGTTCTGTTCGCCCTTTTGGGTCTCTTGGTCTCTACTGAAAAAATGGCGACTTCGAAGACTACCAACATCTTACTTGAGGATCATGGACATTGAAGAAGCGAGCGAGAAGATCCTGTAGCCAGCCATAAGTCTATCACATGTGCGACAGCCATTGCATCAGCCTCAGGGAGCTTTCGCTAGTTAGGTGGAAGTGGATACCTAGCTTGATATGCTGGTTGGGCTAGGAATAGGCCTAGGGAGCGTCATCCCTTCTTTGAGCTCTCCAACCCGGTGAGAATTAGTTGACCTGGCTGGGGCAGCAACCGGTCTCTCCGCACTGGAGTTGTCATTGTCGAAAGTCTTTGCCTTTTTGGTCCGTGGAAAAGAAACTTGTGGAGAGTGAGCTGCAGTACTTGGAGTTGACTCCTTTGTGTTGGAGCGTGTGAAGTTTTCTCCCTCATCAGAGCGCTGTCCTGTGCTATTTCTGTGTAAGCGCTAGCTCCTGCTGGTTTGGACTGATTTGGAGTAGATATTGTTGCTGTTGTGGTTGTAGTTGTGTTGTTTGTAGATCTGGTTGATCCTATTTTGTTGGCCAAATAGGTTGTTCTCCCTTATTGTTGTTGATGATCCTCAGTCTTGAAGGATCTTACATATGATCTCATTTGCAGTTAGCTTACGAGAGGTCTCCTTGGGAGCTCGTTGACAGCCTTTGTTGGGACCCCCTTCAAATGCGGAAACAAAGGTTCCGGGAGCAGTCTGACTCGCGTGATTTAAGTTCAAATAGCGGTGGCATTGAGCAGGACCGCCAGGGTTTCGGGAGTCTATACTTTAACGTTGATGTGCCGTACACACGGAATTTAGTCTATTGCTACTTCGGGATCGTCCACTCGTTCCACTATGATTAGAAAAAGCAGAATGAAAATTCTTTCATTGTCTTCTTGAACGGGTTTTTGTTAATTCCTTAGAACTTTCGAAGTAATGCCCTGGCGTTTGAGATTAATGACGACATCTCCCACAGTCGATAGTGATAACCATACTTGCATTGTAGACCCAAGATGGCGGGTTCAATCCCTCAAAGTCGATGGATTTTTTTGGGGGTGTAAAAATTCTAAGTATGGTTTCCTTCGGAAGGGAAGCAAAGCAGTAGGTCCCATGTCGTATATTTACGGCACTATAAAGAACCTCAAGCCTGAAAGAAGTGGCCTCTGAGCAAAATTTGTCGGCCGCTTCAGGCCCTGAATTGAATGGAACCCTGATGACCTGAGATGTTAAACAGCGTCCGTAAATAAACCAAAAAAAAAAAAAAAAAAGATATCTGCCAGAGGAGTATCGACAGTCAACTCTCTAATGATACTCTTGTATCACGCGCTTTATTAACTACGTAAGAGAAGTGTTGAATTTCGCTCTTTTTAAGGGAGCTCAGCAGCCTCGATGGTCCTGAGCACAATTCGCCTGAAATCTGTAAGTTCTACATTACCCTGCATTTCCCAATAAGAGTGAACATAACTTCCTTAAGGAAGACCACCCCTTCCTGGAAAGGATCCTCTAAAATTGGCAGAGGCACTGCTTGGGTTAGCACCCGTTGCAGTAGCTCCTGATATAGTTAGCCCTACAGCTGCAGCGGAGCCTTCAACCTCGAAATGAGGACGGGAGAGTCCTTTTTCTTCCCAAGCACTACTCGAAAGGCAGCTTGTTGCGCCTCTGATGCCTCCTCCAGTAATATTCTGAGAAAACCGAAGTTCTCTCAGAATCAGACGAGAAATACGCGAGCGGTGACTCACCCTCACAAGTGGAGCCTGTTTCTACAATTTTATCTGCCTCGGTTGGGGAACATTCCCGCGAGGGCTGCTCATTCGTGCTTGGAGTTGCACTCTTCGATGTTTCTTCACTGTCCCCTTTTTGGTAGTTCGTGAAGTTTTTTCCTACGAGGAGGGCCAGACATCGGTTTTTAACCTTTTCGTAAAAAGTAGAGGCTAGCGTAGTGTCCTGAATGCCAGAAACACCAGCAACAACAGCATAATTAGCGGTCGAGTCTAATTTGATTAAGTCATTTGCTAAGAAATGGCAGAAATAAGCACTGTGCTTAACACACTACAGTGCAGTACTATACGCAGTAGGGTTTATGTAGTTGGTTTAAAGCACAAACTAACACCAAATTAGCACATGCAGTGCCGCCGATGTGTTGGCAGACGTGAAGGACGCAGAGTTAATCAACCAATTACGAAACAGGAAGAAACTGCGCAATAAAAATTCAGCCAATGAGATGAAGGGCGAACACGTTCTCCGAGCCTACCAAATAATTTGGAAGGTGTAAGATGGGACTTTCTTTCACCGGAACACCGGAGTCATTATCGAACTGATTCTGTGGACGACAGAGCAGACAGGCGGCAGACTTTGAGATGGGACAATGCGTGCCGACTGGTATTTTAATTCTCCCGCGCCAATCATATCGTCGAGTTTGTTCTATAGCGTAAAATTTCTTCCTTTCATATTCTGTACTAATAAACCGTATTTCATACGATTATCTTTATGTTCAATATATTGTATAGTTGATATAATTTAGAGATTTTTGCAATCAAATGCTGAAAAACAGAATAATTGTAAGAAGAAAGAAACAAAGCTAAATTCAAGTGGTAATGCCAACAAAAGTCATCCAGAAGTAAAACCTTTTCCTCTAAACTGTATAGTATACTATAGTATAGTATAGTATAGAGTATTAGAGTATTTAAAGGACATTTCTGTATGCTGTTTTAAGCCATAAATGAATAATTTTAAATGTACTCTCTGTTAATTTTAATTGTTCCTAAAAGTTCTAGCCAGAGTAATTATACAATCATGCAATTGTGAACTGATTGATACATGGGCACAACAAACAACGCTACATTGGCAGGAAGCATTGATTGTTACTAATCGTACGACTCATGTTATTGCAAGATTTCATTATTGTTATGTGAAATAGAATAACGTTGAACCGGCATTACATTTTTCGTGATGCACGGTAGAGTTTGATGTCTACACCACATTACACAAAATAACTGAAATTGCATTTGCAACGGTGAAAACTTACTTTGTTAATTGTAAGAATTTGGGGGAAGAATCAGGAATAATTTCAAACCAATCTATAACATTTGACGACAAGAGGCAAGAGGCTAGAAAATGCACAGTCAACAAACATCACTTGTACATTCTATCTCGCGCAATTTCAGTGACAGTCTGACATGACCAAGCCATGCTGTATTCCATGTGTGCAAAATGTTCCATCGACCTTCGCCTTCTTTCCGTAGTGAAGCTGGTCAAGGTCGATGGCTATCTTGCAACTATCGGAAATGCAGTGACATCATCGCTGTCAGATTTCATATCATGCGAACACAGCTTGGAGCAGGATATTTCTGACTTACCTTCACCCACTACCAGCCCCTGAGGGAGAAACAAGTTTAATGCAAATTATGTTTTCAAGCTCAGCACTTCCTGGATCTCTTTCTCTTTGGTCTTCAATAATTTTGTTAATTTTTATCTTTCATACGAACACACCATTATCTTGGGAAACAAAGTAACCTTAAAGCAAATCTCAATGTCATATGAATGCAGTCTTATAATTTTACGCGAATCAGTGGCCTGTTGCGATACCGCTACACTTTCAACTTGCCACTAAGATAAAGTTATTTTGGTGGTTGATATTCTTTAGAAATTACTTGATCTTTATAATAGAACAGAATTTCAGTCAGGTTAATATTCGCATCTACCTATTGCAAATGCAATACGAAGTTCCTTGTCTAATTGAATCAAAAACTCGAGGAAAGTTTTCCATGTTCATTTTTATGTGCAAGAAGAGGGTGCGGCGAAACAGCACACAACATCCCCACTACTTTAATTATGCAGAGCGGTCTGATACGCCGTGTTATTCCAAATTCCCTTTTCTGGGAATTGACGTGGCGTGTTCAATGAGGTGGAACCACGTTAGATCTGTTTTCAGCACGTATTGTTTTATTATGTAATTTATATTTACTAATACTTGTTTCTTATGGGATTTTAGTTATGATCACTGCAAAAACCGTGCAACAAATGCCAGTAATTGATGCAGTAGAATATCAGTCGTCTCCAGTCAAGAAAAAATTAAAATCATAAGATTTTTGTTCGCAAATTCATCCTGACAATCTTTTGGGATATCAGTTTTCCTCTATTCGAATACTTCTGTAACTGATGGTAGACAAAGTTGCAGCCGGAATACGATCGTAGCGCCAGGGACTTCTGTCAAAAAGAATATTACTACTGTACGAAAACGCCCGGCCTCACATGGCTGTGCACAGAGTTGACAAATGATCTGAAACACGAGGTTCTGAAAAATCCATTAATCGAATTGTCACTTGTTTGAACCTTTGAAAGAACATTTGTGTAATATAATAATGCACGCAATGCAAAGTTGGTAAAGCATGTTTTCTTAAAGACATTCTTTAGTTCTGATTGGTTAAGCAAGTGTGTTGTTGAAAATTAAGGCATAATCACTTTCTGTAAGTTCGTTATAAAATGTGTTTATAAAATATCTGTTAATTAATTACTTTCCTTAGTATTTCCATTATGCGTTTCCACATTATATTTTAATGTGTATAATTTGCATAGTGTTTATTTTGGAAATGTGATATTTAACGATTTAAATTTATAAACACTTCCTCTCACACGGGAAAACATAAAAAGATTGAAAAGGAGAAGTGAGCCAAAATAACAGAGATGAAGAAAGAAGATAAATAACGGGGAGGGGGAGGGCGTAAAAAGATGGTGAAAGACACAGACAGAATGAGATGCTTATTTATTTTGCTCTTTGCCGAAGACCCAAAAATGTTTTTATAAAATACCTAAAATATTGCCCAGTAAGAAGGAATGTCAGCTAATATGGCTCTGAAGTCAAGTTAGAAACTCGCATTTGAGCAATTTTCTACACCAATAAGCACATTTACAATTATATTAACAAGAGTTAGTGATGCTTCTTACAAATGTGTTTTACAACTATGACTTTGAAAAGAGGTACACCTCTGACAAAAAAAAAGAAGAAAGAAGGAACCAAGGAAGGAAGCAAGAAAGAAAGAACGTAAGAAAGAAAGAAAGAAAGAAAGAAAGAAAGAAAGAAAGAAAGAAAGAAAGAAAGAAAGAAAATGTCTTGAATGCAAAAACTCTTCTACGTCCTACTCGTTACAGCTCGCGGTTCACAAGATATCCAGCAAGGCTGTGTAGCCATTGCAGCAGTTGTGTTACATGTCATGCATAAAGACGCTGACTAGTATGTGTGTTCCGTTAGCTCTGTGGCAGAGTGTGCAGTGATGCCATGGCTAAGCGCGCAGGTTCACCTTCTGACATTAACCTTTTCTTTTTTAATAAACCCTTGTAATATATTATGACAAATTAGTTTCGTAGCAGTGTTTGCCATACACAGCAAGCTTTAACATATATATTATAATCAGTATTTGTTCTATCTAAATGCAATTTGCTGCGCAAGCATTTTCTGCCCATGTACGAAAGACAAAAGATGACTTATTGGCACAAATTCAAGAAATCTGGAATGCTGTATCCTCTCGTACACACTATTGTAGAAATCTGATATCATCTATGTCCCGAAGATTGAGGGTAGCTATATCTACTAAGGGTTTATACACACGATATTAATTTGTGTTTATTTCTATGTTTTCACTTTAGAAGACAAATGTTTCTGTTCATGTATTTATTTGTAAAGAATACATTTATTTGTGATTACATTTTTGCGTGTGCATAGCTAATGCCATAAAACTCAAATGATATGCTAAAATAGACTATGATATTAAGGCAACATGATGTTCCACATATACATTTATAAAACCAATAATAATAATAATAATAATAATAATAATTATTATTATTATTATTATTATTATTATTAAAAAATGTGCTAGATTTGACCCCACGATCTTACTCAGAAGAGCAATGTCTTCTAAATCGCTCGGGCTACCACCCTACCACTCTACCCTAAAACTATATTTCCAAATGTTTACAATTGTGACCATTACGTTTACAGGCAACGCACCTAAAACAGTGTGCACTAGCTGCATACGCTTGTGAATATCTCGTTTACGAGCGTCCCCGAAGTTCTCCGATAGACATGTTGATCTGGCGATGACGCATTTTTTTTTTTTTTTTTTTTTTTTTGTGTGTAAAAGAGTTTAGGTAGCAAATGTTGATGCGGTTTTATAGGAGACCGGTCAGGGAAACCTCTTTCATTTTCTGTGAACAGACTAATCATATAGCAATTGCATTTGCCTTTG
This sequence comes from Metallyticus violacea, assembly GCA_030762175.1. Taxonomy (NCBI): domain Eukaryota; kingdom Metazoa; phylum Arthropoda; class Insecta; order Mantodea; family Metallyticidae; genus Metallyticus; species Metallyticus violacea. Next base: position 79,084,207 of record CM060830.1, read on the forward strand.
AAAAGTGATGAGAGAAAACGTTCTTTAAACGGATACAACTCCCTGAGTGGTGAAAGTTGCAACTGTTTGCAGCTTCTACACCCTAAAATGGTGCATTTAACGTGTGTAGCACTTGTGTTACTAATTCTGGAAAATTTACCTGACTGGAAAAATAGAATTCAACACAAAAATTGCACTGAGTGAAGAAATTCAATGAAATTAACATCATCTGAGCCTTTATCTTCCCAGCCCATTAAAATATGACTTTAAGCAAGCTGCCAATGAAAATGCATCATTATGCTCCCTCCATTCTGAACCATTTCTTCTTGACATATTAACATTTTTATTATTATTATTATTATTATTATTATTATTATTATTATTATTTTTTTTTTTTATTAATTTTTGCTTTGCTGTTTAACATACTCTTCTCCAATATAGATATACCTCTTCCAATAATTTTCTAACATTTCTACGACTTCCTAAAAGAAAATTGTTTAAATTACTTTACAGTCTCCATACTACATAATATGGTGGTTTCCCTTCTGGAACGTTTCGCTTCAGTTATGGAAACTGCCTAGGTCCATGGGAAGTAAATCTGGACATTTCCAAGGTTAAAAACGTGTTTTGTCAATTGCGAAACATTTCCTGATGAAATATCCGGACTTTTCCCCGCAACGTTTTGCTCGACTGCATCTCGCAATTTTAAAATCAAATTAACACAATAATAACTGGTTACTGTGGGTACTCTTTAAAAAACTGCCACGGGTGGCCGAAATCGTTAAGACGCGGGATCGTGAGCGGGAGGTCTGGGGTTCGAATCCCGCCTGAACTGTCCTCCCTCACTGAGGATTTTCCAAGTTTTCCTTAGTCCTCATAAATGGCAAATGCCAGGGAGGTACCCTAAACTTAGGATTGGAATTTTTCCTTCCTTAAAAGAAAAAAGCCTTTCCCAATTTATCATTTCATCTCATGTATTCTGAGTACCCAACGCCTGTGATGCCTGAGTAGTAAAAACGGCCGTTAAATACCGGGGGGGGGGGGAGATAATTAGAACTCATCAACTTTTCCTTTAAAGAAGATGAATCGGTCTTTTATTTCCCGGTTTATTGGAATTTAGTTCCAACAGAATGTCTATCTCAAGCTGAGTAAGATTTGTAGACCTTTAAATGTTTTCCATTTTCGTTTACCTACACATTGTAATCAAACACAAAACATAAACAAAACGATACAGACAAGGAGATTGTAATTGCACTATAACCTCTTTGACTATAGAGTTAGATGCTTTGCTTTCATTTGAGTAATTATCTTAGAATCGTGATCGTTCAGCAATCTAGCGCCCGGTCAGCTGATGGCAGTTCGTTGAACTAGAATTAACTATGATGCACCCTCGATCAGCACGAATTTGATCGACAATGGTGCGATTGGCCGTTAATGTTTCATCTCAGGGTTACGGCACACGAACATCTTTTGTCAAGCAAGTCGTCATTAACACCAACAGGTATTACGGTTTGTGCATGTGGCGATGTAATAATTAGGCGAATTTTGTTACTTGGGAAGGTAACGTTCCGTTGATGGAAAAAACACCGTGTTTATCGGCACGTTCAACTTTATAAGATAATCCTTGACGTTTTCATGTAAATTATAAAATTGTCATTTTAATAATCCGTCACTATAGGTTTAATGAATGTAATGGTGTTTCTTTCACCAATTTTTTTGATTTCTGATCCCAAGAAAGCGTTCTCATATCCATTTTGCACCAGGTTACATAAGTCATCGATGACTCTGCTATAGCTTTATGACAGTTGTGCGGAAGACCTAATTCTTTAAATACACAGCATCCGCGGTTTAGCGGTAGCGGTCGCGACAACTAATCCGAAGATAATGCGTTCGATTACCGATCAATTCAAGCTGCCCGGGAAAGAGTTTATTTCGGAATTTTTCTTAACCCTGAAAAGATGAATGTCACATAGCTCTAAGGACTCCGAGCTCATATGCGCCATTATTAACTCATTTCATTCTATTGCAACCAGAGACACCTACAAAATCACACCCAATCTAGTCGTCGCGAGAAAAGCAATGCAGTCAAACGGGCAATATGATATGATAAGCCTGGTTCCTCTACTATCTGTTTCCTGATAGACACTCGTCCATATTGCAGCACCAAATAATGTGCTGCATTTGTTTTTCTCTGTTGTTAACAATTGCTTAAATGCGCAATCCTCAATTAAAGGAAGAAGTCAGTAGAAATTGCGCATGCGTTCAAGCATTCTTGAACCATGAAGTAGCACTTGTATATCAGCTAGAAATGGAGCATAGGGATCAGATTTCGTTCTGCACCCAACTAGACGAGGTTATTGTTATTGTTTTCAACGACGCTTAGATTTTACAATCAAAACTGCCAAGACTCTGTTTTCAAGTATCACGATGATCGCATACTTTTCTTTGCAACAGTCCTTACGGCTCACCCCCGAGAAAAAGTAAATATAATAAAATATGTATGTGAAAACCTAATCATAATATTTTAGTAATACAGATATCATGTATGTACAACGGTAGGTCCATAGGTTTCCGGCCTAAACATTTTCTAGATATGATAAATACCAAAACTACATTTCACTTTTCACTATAGTTACCCTTTACTGCAATACACTTCTCACATATTTTAACATTTCAATTCCCTCTCCCCCAAATAGTCAGAAGGCTTGTATGCAAAACGGGCATAAACAGCACCCATCACTTCTTCGTCAGTCTTAAATTTCCTTCCTCGAAGATCCTTCTTGAGTTTTGAGAAGAGGAAATAGTCGCTGGGAGCTACACCTGGGCTGTAGGGCGGATGGTTGATCTCCTTGAAGTCACATTTCTTCACAGTTTCCTTTGCAACAAGAGTTGTGTGCGCAGGCGCGTTGTCGTGAAGAAGGCGCACACCACCATTCAGCTTTCCTCGTCTTTTCTCTTTGATGGAAGTACGTAGTCTGTGCAGTAGGCCAGCATAGTACCCCAATTTACTGTGGTGTTCCTCTCCTTGAAGTAAATGAAAAGTAGTCCTTCACAGTCCCAAAAGATGGTGGCCATGATCTTCTTGGTTGACTGAGTTACCTTGGCTTTAGAGGCGGTGCTTCGCCAGGTTTACTTCACTCCATTGATTCTCTTTTGGGCAAGGGATCATAATAGAGGACCATAGTTTCATCTCCTGTAACAATGGTTTGCAGAACTTCTCTCTCGTTGCCACGGCAGATCTCCAAAAATGCCTGACAACAGTTTACTCGCTGCTGCTTTTGGACTGAGGAAAGAAGTCTAGACACCCATTTGCACTAACCTTATCCATGATTAAATATTCATGAATAATTCGAAGAACTATTATTTTAGAAAGGCCCAACCTTGCTGCTATTTCTGTAACATTGAGTCATAATTTCTCCTTCCACAAGAGCGAGCGATGTTTTCAGGAGTGAGCACCTCCAAATGCCGACCTGCACGCTCTTTGTCTTCAATGCTTTCTCGACCCATTCGAAAAAGTTTGGCCCATCCTTTTCCGGTGGAATATGAAGGGGATGCTTCCCCATCTACGCCGTCCAGTCGCTGTTTAATTTAATTTGGAGTAAGTCCTTCTTTTGTGAAGAACTTAATAACAGCTCGAAACTCCATTTTGAACATGTTACAATCTTCTGCACATAGCCTCCTTTATGCAACTATATCTGAACAACTGAACATAGAGGAGCGGAAGTTACGCTGCAGTTATTTCTTAACAGATAAGGTATGACACCAGATAAGGAAATCGTGAAGGCGATAATTCTTATCGGCGAGGCCGGAAACTTATAGACCTATCCTCGTATATGTGTGTTTCATGAGATTTAACGTTAGCATGTTATTTGTATGCAGCCGAAAGGGAAAGTCTCTGGTGTTTTCCGTTACGGTACCTTGGAAAGCCAAAGAGGTCATACAAATCTATACAAAAGGTCAAGAGCAAACCCAACGGTCGAGAATGGTGCTACTTTTAAAAGGTTTGCCGTTGGAAGAGTTAATAAACACAAGGACTTTTAAATTCGTTAGGGCTTTCAACCCGACAGACTTAAACCAGCCAGTGTCAACAAGAGTTTTAAGCTTTCAAAGAATAGCGTATAACACGTTTTGGTAGGTGAATTTAAACCAATCAATGGTACATTTATATTTTAAAATTTTAAGCCAAGGCGTCGGCAAGCCAAGTATTACTTAATTTGAATCAAGTATATAAGAAAGTCTTTGCTCAGCTGGGGCACGCAGTTTCAGATCAGATAGCCGATAACAAATTCTACTTAAGTTCGCGCAGATCAACACAGGTAACTTCAGTTTAAGTTTCACATCCTGTGGAGATGCTTATACTCATCTGCAAGTTTTACACGTGGCGAGACACACTCTTTGTTAAAGTCTATACGCTGCAACGCATGCCTTCTTTATGCGTCGACATGTCGACATATGTGCTGAGGCATTCATAATGAATTTAAATTCGGAAGCGGCTTTCAGATGCTGTTCATATCCACGGAAGTTAGGCAGCTAAGTTTATATTCGATGTACATAAATTCTATCGTACGCAAAACACCAGAGGACGCGACAGATCTTGAGCATAGTAATTTACCATATACACATGTCTCATCGCGTGGATATTTATTCTCTTGGACTCCTCTCACAGTCCTATCGAATATGAATCAACAAAATAGCCGAATAGTCCCCTGAGGAGTTGTTACCAAAGCGTAAACAGCAACATATCAAACCGCTTCATCATTTGACATCTACAACAACAACACCATCACTACAGACAAGTACATCTCATAATTTGGCTCCCAACTTGGCTGCCATATCAACCTGCATCACCTTATAAGATAATTTTTTTTATACAACATCCACAAAAAACACACAAGTAGAAGAAGGTGCGGCAAAACTCTGTAACTGACAAGGAGAGCCCGGAAGTTAGGCAAAATGCATTTTCTCTCTGGGTGGATATATTTAAGTGTTAGATAAAAAGAACATGTTTCCGTACATTTGAGGTCGGTAGGGCCAGTTTTTATTTTGGCTTTTTGGGCTTTTGCTGCCTATTTTAATTTTTAAAACCATTTTTGTCTGCTCCGGATGATTATGGATTTTTTCTGCGATTGTTTGGACATTTCAAAAAGCACATAAAGAATTTCAATACATCGAAGTGAAAAAAAAAATTATAAACATTAAATGGAATATTCATCTTACAAAAATATCTATTGAGATTCTTGTTATACATTTATTTTTTTTCAAGCAGTCAAAATCTTTCTCGTCAACTCAGTCACTTAAGCTGTTTAAATAGTAGAACCTTCATTAGTGAAAGGATCACACGGTTACCTCGGGCATACGAATACCGAAAATAATAAACATGAGAAAAATACTGTAATTTTGAACAGTCGTGTATCGATCAGCGCGATAATATTCTAAGATATATGTGGTGGGGGTAACTTCTCAGCTGCATAAAACCCCACGAATGGCCAAGGTCGTTAAGGCGCGGACTCATAAGCGGGAGTTCTGGAGTTCGTATCCCGCCAGGACCGTCCTCCGTGACAGTTTTTTTCCAGGTTTCCCTCAGTCCTCATAAATGGCAAAGGTCGGGGAGGAACCCTAAACTTACGCCTGGAACGTTTCTTTCCTTAAAAATTCTTTCCCAATATATCATTTCATCTCATGTATCATCAGTGTCCACCGCCTCAGTAGTAAAAACGGGCGTTAAACACTATTAAAAAAAACTGCATTAATGGAACAAACAATTGCAAGCAGAAAGACGATACGCTTTGTACGGCTGTGCAATAAACAGTACTTACAATGTGTTCAGTACGGAAGTAAGAGAGATACTAACCTGATACTTCTACAGAAAATAAATTAGACCAGAAACCCATGCAAAATTTTGCTCGTTCGTCAGGATATTCAAAACTACTTTACTTTGTCTTGATCAACATTTTCAAGATGTCCTGAAAGGTGAATGTTCTGTTGTAACTGGTATGAGTCCCTCCGAAATAGCTATGCTCCAATCACTTCAGTGAAAAGAAACGTTCTTTTTCGATGATAAAAATGTTCTCTCTGACAAGCGATTGATTATGACAGTTGATACCTTGAAAAAACAGTTTCTTGTTGTTTATAACAAACAAAAGTAGGCTTAAGCACTTTGATTGTGTGATAAAGAAATTATTAAATATCTTAAATAACTATTTTCATTAATAATAAGTGATATTACTGTGTGTTTTCACTTTAGATAAATGCCTATTTTAATTATATTACTACCCATTTTCAGTATTTTAAGTTCCTTTTGTCTGCCTATGTTAACATGTTCTGATGATGAGATACACGGAGAGTTATAACTACACAAGGTAAAAATGCAAATCTCCAGTCTACTCAACACACTGCAACATCGGTTACATTCGAATGACGAGTTCACTATGCCAAATGAACATAAAATATCGATTTTATGTGAAAACTTAAAATGTCAGTGGCGGCTCGTTAGGTAATACGTTGTGTGTACAGAAGCTTTAACGCTAATGCATTTCACAGGTTTTAGCTCTTAACTTCATTAACGAAAGGTAATTCTTATTAGTTGTTTAATGATACAGGCTAATTCACAGCACTCACCAAAAAGTGCAAGTTCCATATGTGCGAATATAACATTTCTGTTTAAGTTCTTGAGTTTGTTGTATAATTTGAGTTCTAATGATCGCTATGATACACAACCCACATTTATATGTATTGGTTCTAAATTTACTTGTGTAAACATGTCATTTGTAATAATCTATAACTGAATGGTTGAAATGTATTATAGGACATCGCCAATACTGAAGGTCTGTCTTCCATCACAGTATTTAGAAGAAAGAACTTTATTTTCTTCATTTTTGAGAAGTATTGGGTCAGGATTGACTGTAATCAAACAGTAGTGTAATTATTATAGTGATTAGCTGAGTGTTCTTATGAAGATAATTATCTGTAACATGGCTACAGCACCTCCTCGTCGGTCTTGGTGATGTAGTGGTAAACATACTTGCCTCCTAAACCCCAGGTCGCGGGTTCAAACCCGGCCAGGATCAATGGATTTTTCAGGCGTAAAAATGCTAAGTATGGCTTCCTTCGGAAGGAAAGTAAAGCCGTGGGTCCGGTGTCGTACATTTACAGCACGAAAAAGAAACAAGCCTGAAAGAAGAGGCCTTTGAGCAAAATTTGTCGGCCGTTTCACGTCCTGAATTGAATGGGACGCTGATAATCTCAGATGTTAAAGAGATTCCGTAAATAAATCAAATCAAATCAAATCAAATCAAACAAGCACCACCAGCTCGCTGGAAGTCTTGTCTGTGATAAACGACTTCCAGTTCCATGTTGTTTACCAGGCACGGATACGTTTGCACAACATTGAGTTCTTTCTCCGCAAAATGCCAAAGAAATCACATCTGTCATACGACAGCCGGTGAGATGGTTAGAGGGAGAAAACCGATCATTCAAATGGTAGAACCACTCACTTGCTTTGCACCTGCCACTCCATTTTATTATGCCTTCATTCTATTAATCATTTCGGTAGCAGGTACGTTACTTTTTATTTCAAAATATCTTACTTATTTGATAATGGCCTCGAAGTCGGTGAGAAAGTTTCTGGACTTCAGGAAATTAATGTTTCATTGTTGTAACAGTTAGAATAAAATTTCCGCATGAGGCATAACTTACGGAAAAGCTCCATCCAGAATTTAAAAAATGTGGATAATTTAAATCCGATAACACGCCAGAACTTTCTAGTCTTGTTTTTTCGTTTAAGTGCTCGCAAATACCACTTTCCTCAAGGCGCTCAATTTTCATAAACACCTAGCGAATGTGGAACACCCGTCATGTTGTTCTCAGTCTCGAAAGCCCAGTTTGAACAATTCTGTCCAGCACTTTCGTTTTTACGCTGATCTAGAATAGCAAAAACTATTCTTGCAGAGCTATTTATTGCTGCAGTCTTTGAAGCACGAAGTTTAGCTGATGAGCATAACAAGAAAAAACTATTTTCGAGGACATGTGCGTCTTATCCTTGCTTGTACGCCAATATCGTAGCGCCATCACAACATTGATCCGGATTGTGTAACACAGATTGAAAAACTCTGAAAAACGTGTCTTGAACAGAGCCACGAACTTCACATTGGCAAACCAGAAGCATTTGTCTGCCAGTATTGCAAAATAATGAGCATTTCGCATTTCTTCTCTTAGGGCAATCGAGGAGTTTGTTTTGCACTGTCTGGAAGTACCTTTCAATACCATGGCATTGTCAATATGTTCTTTCATAAAACTATCAATAGCAGTAACAAAATTTACTAAAGCTCTAACATACCAGATTTTCGAAGTCCTCATTCTTATCTTAATGCTAATTCAAAGACCCCACAAAGTTTCACGCAATCAGTAGCCTGGAAAGAAAATTTCTTTTCTTATAAAATTGATCATTGGTTTCTAAAAACTGCCTATAAGCATTATCAAGTTGGGTGCTAATATCTTCATCCTCCCTACTTAATATGGAACATTTAATGCACGCATTCTTATTGGCATTGTTCATGCTTTTTAATTGTTTCTAACAAATTAACAAGATGGGTTAAACCCGAATTTGTCCATGCATTTATTTCCGAAATGAGTATTAACAAGGAAAGCAAAACAACAAATTTTATACAACTTCCGCATAACCGTTTATGTGAATCATATAGGATTTTCTTAAATTTGGGCTTCTATGTTTGTGTTTCAGTTTTTGTGGTCTTTTCAAGCGTCAAATCTGATCTATCAGGTTCCAGTTCCTTAAATTAGCCTTTCCTTATAATTCACTTTCCTACTGCTTAAAATGGCTTGAAAAGCATTCAATGTTTTAGCCTATATTATTATCGGTAACTTAAATAGGATTAGGAACACGTATAGCAATATCTAGAAGAAACGGAAATAATATTAGATATATCTTACACATTTCATACGCAGAACTGCCGCATTTATCACTCAGGGCCAGCATTCTACAGCACCAAACTTTCATCCACTAAAAACGTAATTATTAATTCCATGGTTTTCCCTTTTTATCCCATCTTTAAACTAGTTCTGAGTAATGATACATGACTTTATTGGTAACAGGGCTCTGCTTTAGGTTCATTCTTACACCCGTATTCTCTTACACAGCCCAATCCCGTCAGAAAGAGTTAGGCTGCACTTGCGACCTGTTTCGTAGCGATAGACGCTGTCTTTATGCACCGGGATAGCAAGTACAGTGAAAACTGAGCATCGAGAGTGGGCAGCATCTAGAGCGGGGGGAGAAACGTGTGTCGTTGATTGGCCTCCCCGCTTCTATAGTAACTCAGAAGATTGCGCAAGTCGGCGACCATTGCCAACTTGCTAAACAATTTTTTGAGAATCCGTTTAGTTACAAATTTTAAATTTTATTTTTACTGATACAGTGATTTAGTTACTAATACATAGCTATAAAAATAAAACTTAATGATAGTTAACGTATTACTTGCATTTAGCTCCGGTCATATTAATGAGATTAGTGTGGTGTTAGTGTTAGTAACTTGACATAAAAACAGTGAATAATGTGTAAGTGATCAATATACTTTTGAAGAATTAATTTTGCATATATACGCCTGCTGTTGAAATATAGTGGTTTTTACTTTATCAGCCTTCTGTTGTAGTCTAAACAGTGTAGATATAATTGTGTATATCTGTATATATTTATATTCAACATATGTTTAAAGTAAACTTTGAGAATAGGGCTGCACAATTTTATTTCACGAGCCGCCACTGGCAACATTACATTCCAGGTATTCATTACGGCAATGTGGGAATTCAAGGATTGCTCACCGATGGCAGCACTTTCCACACGCACTGTTCATCAATGTCGTTTGTTAAAATGCCCGCCAAAGTTCACGGTATGCGGTGTGCTCCTACCATAAGCATGTGACGTCACATTCCTCCTGCCATGCGCATGCCAGCCTGCTCTGAGACAAGACAGAAAGTATGCTAGCATGTGTGTGCCCAGTTTAATTTGATGTTCAAACGGCACATAGAGCACGAGAATTTAAACAATTTGCCGTAGTACACAGAAAGATAAAATTAATTTAGAAAACTCTGGTATTAATGCGCTCCTGGTTATTGCATTTCTATAACATGCCATTCTTGTTCAATGTTTTGAGAGGGATACTTTTTTTTATAGTAATGACAACTTTGAGTTATAGTGCAGCATTTGCGACTACTAATCCGGAGGTACTGGGTTCAAATTAATCCCGGGAATGTCAAGCTACCTAGGCAAGTTTATTTATTTATTACCCTGACACAATTTTTCTAAAAGTCAATTTTGACGCAATACTTCTTTTCTTAGGGCTGTTCCGACCGCGATATATAGAGCTTAACGCCCGTTTTTACTACTGAGACACCACAGGCGGTCCGCTTTATATATAATACACTGTTGCGTAATTCTGTTTTATACATACTTTCTGTAACTTACGGAAAAAGATGTATAATTTAAAAACTTTTTATTGTACGTATGTAATACATCTATATCTAATTCAATATTACAAATGTATGTAAGAAGCAAATTCAAATAATGTTGCAGAAGTGTTGAGACAGCAAAGTAAACACGACAATTATAAGAAAGTAGTGAAACTAAACAACCCTTTGCGAGTGCTACATGAAATACAATAGGACACGCGGCATTTGCAGGAGCGCGCGGTGTGACAAAAAGGGGCTCGCGGCATAAGACTAAAGGAGAGACTGCCACAGGCGTGTCGGGAACCAAGTTTGCTGCGTCGGTTCCATCTACGAAAAATGCATTTACTGTCCACCGGTCATGGAGGACAAATTGAGGAAAAGTAACAGTGTTCGAGTATATATCAAACTTTACACAAATATTAATAAAAAAAGAAACGTCAATTTATATGAGTTTTCAAACTTGGGAACAATATCAGCCAAACGCAGCTGTTAATGAGAAGGAAAATATGCAAATTTGGGAAAGGCATTCCTTAGCTGTTTTGGCAAAAATAAAAAAGCTCCAACAGTGGCGAAGCCAAAGTAATCGAATAAACAACACTGAACAATTTAAGGCCTCATCAGAATGACCGCAATTGTCATGGAAACACCGAGAGAAAAGTTTGTGGTGAGTACATATCTGTGGACAGCACTGGAATACACAGGAGAACTATACCCACCTAAAGACATCCGTAATGAGACCGGCGCATTCTGCGGTTTTAGTCCATGTAAAATACTAAACGAGAATAGTGATCCATGATATTGAAGGAAGAGAAGCATATGCCGACTTGATGGCTCCGACAAACTGCTCCCAATAGTGAAAGGAAAATTTCAGAATTCAAAGTTTTTAGGGATACTGAAGCAAATCTGCTTAGTATGAATCCAGAAATAATTGGAAGATCATGGTTATTGTCGAATAATGGCTAAATAAATTAGGCATTGAAATAATAAAGCAATGGGTGTATCTGCAGCTCATTGTAGCCTCGAGTAGAATTTTCCCCCGTAATTGTACAATCTACATAACATTGTAAGTACGACATTTACCAGCAATCACAGATGCAGGAAATGAAAGGAAGTTATTTCGACCGCCTGGAAGCAATCAACAGTTGCTTTACAAGAAGAGGCCGCGTCTAATGAGATGATTACGTTGAAGACGCGGCTGGATTTATTTCGTTACTTATGTACATTGAACTGATGGTTTAGCTGTGTGTGAACAAAGCAAGATGAGTAGATGATGATAAGCCAGTTTTAAGTGAAGACAGTTACAATAATGCAGCAGATGACTTGGAACTTCAAAACACTCAAACATGGATGTACATTGTTGATATGTTTGTAAGTTTACGGAATACTTAATGCGGGTATGTCCGTGTAATTTTTCTGGTCTCCTAGGCGAACTTTCCCATTTCATCTCATTTTAATTCCGTTGGTTCTGCTAGGTGGGCTGGTGATCTGTGAAGGGCCACGGTGTCTGGTGTGGCAGCAGCCCTTTTGAGGAGCTCTCCTATGACGTGCCGTGCTCGATTAGGAACCCCATGCCTTACCGCCTTCCTCATCTTACCCCTTGCTCATCTTACCCCTTGTGTCAACAGACACAAAAGCCAGCGCTTGAGCACTGCTGATGTTCTGATTGCTCTTATACTCCTACTAATCCTTGTCCATAATACACGAAAACCAAAATATCCGGTTTCTTTAAACCCGGATCAAAATCAAAGCGAATCTTTCTTTTAATATTCCTATTGTCTTCCTTAAGTTCTACTCACATTTATTCATATTAAATTAATGTATCTACAATTTTCTTACAAAACAATATTATTGTGTGTTTGCTTGGTTAAGAAAGACCTAACGTCATAACGTTAAATGTACCAACTTCAGTTTCCGCTTTCTTACAGACTCTGAAGCAAATTATAAATTATTTTCTTTGCTTTTTTCTATTTTTTCGCAACTTTTATTTTTTAGGCCTACACATTTGTCCTAGCTCGATCATAATAGATACGTCTAGAAGGCTGTGGTTTGTCTAATTGATTTGGTTCATTTACGGACTCTCTTTAACATCTCAGGTCATCAGTGTCCCATTCAATTCAGGGTATGAAAAGGCCTATAAATTTTGCTCAGAGGCCCCTTTTTTCAGGCTCTTTTACATGCCGTAAATATACGCATGGGACCCCCAGGTTTAATTCCCTTCGGAAGGAAGCCATACGTCGGATTTTTACGCCCGAAAAAAATCATCGGTCCTGGCCGGGTCGAACCCGCGATCTTGTGTCTACGAGGCAATTATGGTTATCATTACACCTTCAGGTTTGTCTTGAATGATACAAAAAGTTGTATTTCATAAATTGGCAGCGTTTGTTTCTATGACATCATTTGTTGTTTTAAAATGTTGGAGAGTTTTAGCTGGTGTTTCCTTCAAAAAGTTAGTTTTTCTGTAAAACATTTTTATCTGCAATTATTTAAAAACTGAATTTTTGTTCATAACTTTCCCATTTTTAGGATCTGTATAAGCTATCACTTTAAAACTTTTACCACTTATTCACGATATTATTATGATGATGTGTAATTGAACAAGTGCTCGCGAAATACAAAAAAAAATAAAAATAAAAAAAATAAAAATAATAATAATAATAATAAATAAACAAATAAAATAAAAAAATAAAAAGGGGCTTCTGAAATATCATAATTAAAATTGTATTTAAAGTATTTATAACCAAGAAATATTATAATAAAAAGCATATCAAAATAAATATAAAACTCCAAATATTAAAATGCTACAAAAACAAAAATATAATTTGAGCATCCCCTCCCTTTAATACTGCCTTTAACATTAAACTTTAACATAAATTTAGGTACGTTGAGTGTCAAAAATTGCAGCTCACAAAATTGTAATTTTAATAGAACTGTAGCATATATTTCATTCTCGTTGCACACCTAATATGTTTAAAGAATCAAATAACTTGTAAAAGAAATCACCTAATATGACAATATTCTTCAAACAACAATTGAGCTATCGTATTCTTCTCTAAGCATGGAACAAGAACCACTTTAATCTGCTTCTTTTTGATGCTCAGTTGGACACAGCATCAGCCTGAAAGGCTAAATATCCGTGGTTCAAATTCCTGCGTTACCCCGAATTATTAAGTCTCATTCTTCATTTTCAGTATAATAATATTTATAGGTATTTATGTTAAGAAGAAAATGGCGTATTTGTTTCTGAAGATATTTATTTAATCATCTCAGCTCTGTAAATGATCTCCTTCGGAAGTGAAGTGAAGTAAAGCCGTGGGTCCCTTGCCGTACATTTACGGCACGTAAAAAATCTCAAGCTTGGAAGAAGAGACCTCTGAGCAAAATTTATCGGCCATTGCACGCTCTGAATTGAATGAGACGCTAATGACCTGAGATGTTAAAGAGCGTCCGTAAATAAACCAAATCAACAAAAAGCTTTGTATAGCCCAAAATTATTGTTAATATAAGTATGTTTTTAGAAGTGGACAAAACTGAGTAGTGGTGAATAAACCCATTGATCAGATTGCTAAGGACGGAAAAACAAAAAGCAATCAATTACTTATTAGAATCTTTTAATATTACTATGGTATAATACAGCACTTAATCTGAACATGTCACAGAAAATGTACACATAAAACATTTAATTTTTCTTCCCTTTTGCTATTGTAATTACAAGCACACAATATGTCTAAAGAGTTCTTCATCCAAATCATTTGTGTTATTGATTATTTTTGCAGATAATTCTAATTTCTTGTAAATACCCTTATTTTGACTGGAACACCTTTGTTCCCAAACCTACTTTAGTTAGCAATAGTTTTGCTCCAAGCATTCAGGTGAGCATATTTGTGAATAAAAAATACAGTACTAGATCGCTTTTCAGATTTCTTTTCGGTCGATCTACATTTTCAGGTTCATAGCGCAGGAACGCCTGATATTTATAAATGCTGCGTGCATAGTTTCAAGTCTATGCATTGTTGTATTACGTAAAATCAGCCCTTGAAATGATAGAAGAAAATGTCCTGAAAATGAAAATGTCTGCTGAAATTAATGAAAATTTCAGCAACTCTGGATGAATGTGCTGTTTCTTATGAACATTTAATGAATAAAAAGATGGTGTCATGAGTTTAAATACGTTGAACATCCCATATAGTTAAGCATGGCGGTCTACCATTGAAAATTATCACAGCAGTAGAACAAACAAATAAAGTACGTGATTTAACGTTGCAAGATGAATGAGTGACTACCACGGAAACGGTAGAAGTAACAAACATCTCATACCATAATATTATACACGCACTATATAATATTTTAAATAAATATTTAGACCTAAGAAAATTAATGTTAAAATGCTACCGCAAATATTTTATATTTATAGTGTACATATAATATATACAGAGTGTTAATGAATTGTTTCATAGAGTGTAGAGATGTCATATATAAGCAATTTGAGATACGCAATGTATGGTCTACAACTAAACATAACGCAGTTTTGCGGTGTTAAACATTTTGGCATTAGATGCTGATAAATGAGTATTAAAGCCAAGTAGGGTGAAAACTTGCTTTAGAATGTCTTTAAAACTGCCTTGCGAGCATGAAAATATCGACTTTCCGCAGCACATTTTCAAGTTTTAGTGCCTTAAAAATTCCTCAAATCTCGTAGTAATCATTTGACAATGCGACACTGAGCGTTTATTAATTGTCTTCTTGCATTATGAGGCCAAACGGACTAAATAAACGTAAATGTAAATGTAGCCTACTCTACAAGCTTCCTGTGATATATCCATAGCGCACAAACTGTTCTGCAAGCCGCTGACCGAGGTCGTTAAAGCGCGGACTCTTGAGCGGCAGATCTGCAGTTCGAACCCGCCAGGATCGCCCTCCCAAACTGAAAAGGTTTCTCCAGGTTTTTCCTCAGTATTCATAACTGACAAATGCCGGGGAGGTACCCTAAACTTACGTCTGGAACGCTTCCTTCCTTAAAAAAATATCCTTTCCCAATATATCATTTCATTTCATGTATCGTCAGAGTTCATCGCCGGTGGTGCTTCAGTAGTAAAAACGGGCGTTAAGCACTAGTCATTCATTCTGCAAGCCGCGGGTTCAGTTCTTGTCCTATTATTATTATCATCATCATCATTTTAATACGAACTGCTGCGATGCACATACTATAGAAGTGAGAGTGAAGTTTACTTAATTCTTTCAATTTTCATTCTCTTTCTCAACAATGAATGTATCACCAACATGCAATGGCTAATAAGCTTATGTCTAACATGATGCCTAGAACTTAATTTACCTTACATGTACTCAGGACACGATTGTGACTGACAATTACAGTAACTACAATTATATGAATGGACATAAGGTGTATAAACTGAAAATATACGCTAAACGCTGCATAATTAGGCCGTAGTGAGGGAAAATGAACGAGACTCGAAAACAAATGACTAGTTCTTCCTCGAAAGCAAATGTGAAAACCGTTGCGCCAGGTGGTACGTTCTGAAACCTCCCTTCATTATTTTGTGGTATGCTTTCGAGAGCATCTTCATTAGTCAGTGGCGTACTGGCACTTTAGAAACTTATAGTCGTAACTTTGAAATTTTATCAGATAAGCCATACTTTTCCACCTCAAATTGTCTGTCACCTCTACACTCTGAAATTATTTTGGTACACCCTGTGCAGCACTGTTATGAGATGTTTGTTACTTCCGCTGTATCCTTGACAGTCACTCGTGCATCTTGCAACATTAAATCTCGCACTTTATTTGTTTGTTCTACTGTTGTGTCAATTTCCATGGACCACTGCCATGCTTAACTTTATGGAATATTCTACGGCATTTAAACTCACGACACCGTCCTTTTATATTAAATATTCATAAGACACAGCACATTCCTTCAAAGTTGATGAACTCTCGATTAGCTTCAGGAGATATTTTCAATCCATTTTCAGGTTGTTTTCTGGTGAGTCAGCACTTCATCATTTCAACAGTAATACAACAATGCATAGACATGCAGCATTTATACATTTCAGACATTCTTAGGCCATGAACCTGAAAATTTAGATCAAAAAGAAATTAACTTTAAAACGATTGATAGTCAACATTTAAGTAATTCTCAGTCAAACAAACATTTCTTGTCAGATTTGTGACTATGGGTCGGTTATAGGCCCGTCGCTAGAGCCTGAAATTAATATGCACTTTATAAAATAGAACCATAATGTGTTTCGAATGCCTGCGGGTACAGTTTGAAGCTGTTTGTTCTTGCAACCTGTTTTCTTTTTTTTTCCCCTCCCTGCAGAGAGGAGTCATTTTTAAATTATTGTGCTAGTTCAGTATGAAAATTAGGAGATATAATCAACGGGAAATGTAAAAGTTGACAGAAGTCCACAAGTGGAGAGTTGCAATGATGAAACATCCTGTTTACTCTACCGACGGACAACCCTTCTTTCAGGAAACTGTACAATTGTTAAAGCAATGGTGGGAGAGAAGTGCACAAAGCTTTAAAAGAGAATGCACGTTGAAATGTGGGGTAAAAATAAATCATATCAGATTAATTAGAAATGTTTCAAGCAAGCAAGCAAGCAAGCAACGTGTGTGTGTGTGTGTGTGTATGTGTGTGTGAGAGAGAGAGAGAGAGAGAGAGAGAGAGAGAGAGAGAGATAAAATGTCACCTGCATGTTAGAGTTGAGTCTGTAATTAAATAAATGAAAATCCTATTTATTTTATCTGAAACACAATTTATATATTTAATTTAGTATATACAATTTCCCCTTTAACCTGCGACTTGATATATAAAAACAGATTCTGTTAACTGTTAAATTCATGTTTTCAGAGTTACAGGTATGTAAACTGAGTGAGGCCTTTATTTATACAGATGCATTTATTGGAAGCACTCCGTTCCTGGCGAGGAGGAAGTCACGTGGGCATTCTCAACACCCACGCCACGCGCGGCGACCTTCGGCACTACAGCATCGTCCATCTTTCCTTTCATAGCAACAAAAAGCATTAAACAGTTATGTTTTATGCGTGGGAAGTCAACAAAGCGCAGCCTGTGGTATGTGACGTCACCTAGTCAAGGGATTAAGGTGCTCTTGATAAACTGACGCGATCGGAGATGGTGATAAAGAAAACGAAACTAGTGAAAGTAGTTTCCCACAAGCCTGTAGTTAGAGCATGATAAACTACTCGTGCCTTGCCAGCAAGGTTAATGCTTTTGCGAGCATAATAGTTTCCGGAAACATTTGCAGTATCAGTTGAAACAGATTCTGAGATTATTTGAGAGGGATAAAATTGATATGGCCATTATCGATACTGAGTTTTCTAGTTTTTCTTCCTTTAGTATGTTAAATAGTTGTTGAGCTGCTGCGATCTACACCTGATTAAATTTTTAAGTATATTTCATGATTTTTTTTTTTTTTTTTTTTTTTTTTTAATATATTTTCTCTGAAACCTGTTTTGTCTATAACTTTATATGCTTTAAAAGCAATGCAAAAAATCTTTATAATCCTCTTTCAGGTTTTGTTTTGTTCCAGCTTCAAATACACTGGATTGCTTCTTAATGCTTTAGCTAAATATGTGTGTTTCTTTTTGTAATATAATCTCCTAGCAAATCTGTGACTGGTCTATCTACATATTGTTATTGTACTTCAGTGGCTATGACTTCCTTGTCATTGTAAAATTTTCTCCCGCAGACCGTATTTTTCACAAAAGCAAAGATATGAAAACCAGAAGGTGCAAGACGAGAAAGGACAGTTCACCGAAATTAAATAATTTCTTCACGTTTGCGTTGACTCACGTTACGTGCTAGTGTTGTCACTGCCACCAGAGATATCGAGTTCAACATCATCCCGACTAAGATGCAACTGCACAGTTTGGCCAGTATGTGGATGAACGATCAGTAAAGGCAGCAAGAAATACAGGATATTAAAGCGAACTGCAGGAACCATGTGCAAACACAGAGAAAATATTTATATTACTTTTACACATTACAGCGAAAAGCTCAGATTGCACCGAAATGTATTTATTTTGCGAAAAATGGGAAATTATATGACATTCATAAAATAACGATTTTAAAGTTTTATTCCCAAATCTGTGTGCATACAGTTGGCTGGGGTCGTTAAGGCGCGGACTCGTGAGCAGCAGGTCTGGGGTTCTAATCCCGCCAGGACCGTCGTCCCTGACTGAGGGTTTTTCCGGTTTTCCTCAATCCTCATTAATAGCGAATGCCGGGAGGTGTTCTTAATATGGGAAAACATGCGTGAATAAAGGAAAACTCTTCATGTGGTTCTTTGAGGAAATGCGCTATTACATCATTGGTAACTGAAGTATGTTAGGATTTATTTTTTGTATTTCTGATAGGCTGCTTCAACCCCTCCGTGTGCAAGGTTGAGTACAGTTGTCATGTGAAATTTTCTAGTGTTTTGTGAATTATTTGTGAAGCTCGGTCGCACAGGGCACAGCAGAGAACTTACACGTGTCGAGAGAAGTATTTTGTGATGTTTGTGTCGCGTGAGAGAAAAGAAATACTGTAGTAAAACCTTTTAATAAAAATAAGGAACATTTAAGTCGAATACGCCAGCTTCAGAAAGTCGGACACGTTCGTTATTATAAGTAAAGTAATAAAAACACAGCGTATCTGAAAGCCAACATCCCCATGGAAATTGTACACACCGACACAGATGGCTGAAATCGTTAAGGCACGGATTCGTGAACGGGAGATCTGGGGCTTTATTCCTGTCTTCTACCTGACTAAGGTTATTTCTACGTTTTTCTTAGTTCTCATCAATGGCAAATTATAGAGATGTAAACTAAACTTAGGTCTGGAATGCTTCCCTCTCAAATAAATGTCATTTTCCAGTTTACCGTAACCGTCATGGGTGCCCGAGGTCGTTAAGGCGCGGACTCGTGAACGGGAGTAACGAATCCCGCCTGGACAACCCTCCCTGACTGAAATTCTTTCCAAGTTTTCCTCGGTCCTTATAACTGGCAAATGCCGGGGAGGTACCCTAAACTTAAGCCTGGAACGTTTCCTTCCTTAAAAAAAAATTCTTTCCCAATATATCATTTCATGTCATGTATCATCAGTGTCGTCGCCTGTGGTGTCTCAGTAGTAAAAACGGGCGTTAAACATCGTTCAAAAAAAAAAAAAAAAAAAACCGCCTACCGTTTGATTTCACATATCACCAGCGCCCATGTATATGAAGATCAGTAGTGAAAATGGGCAATAAACATTACTAAACAAAACAAAATAGAAAGAATGAATAAATGAACGAATGAATGAAAAAAATAAACAAAGAAGAAAATCTATACCCTGCAGTAGGTATCTGGTTTCGAAATTATCACTATTAATTCTAATATAATATTATGTGGGAACAAGATTCTATTTTCCTTTTTTTAAAAATTGTAATTTCGTTTAATCCAGAGATACTCCTAAATCAATCCAAGTTGATCACAGTGCACATGACTGTTTGCTAGGGTAACCCGAGGACTGTAAGTAAAGGTTTTTACTAATCTGTTTAAAAACTAACACCACTACATTAACTCATAATTAATAATTAATAACGCGTATAACACAGATTAATCATTGCTCTGATAATGAATACCACTTAAGCATGTCACTTCTCTGTACGAAATAAGGCATTAATCTGTTTCCTTTACCTTTTTAATAGTGTTTAACGCCCGTTTTAACTATTGAGGCACCACAGGCAGTTTTTTTTAATTGGTTTATTTATGGACGCTCTTTAACATCTCAGGTCATCAGCGTCCCATTCAACTCAGAGCGTGAAACGGCCGATAACTTTTGCTCAGAGGCCTCTCTTTCAGGGTTGAGGTTCTTTTTCGTGCCGTAAATGTACGACACGGGACCCACGGCTTTACTTCCCTTCTGAAGGAAGCCATACTTAGCATTTTACGCCCGAAAAAATCCATCGATCCTGGCCGGGTTTGAACCCGCGATCTTGGGTGTAGGAGGCAAGTATGGTAACCACTACACCACCAGGACCGACAGAACAACAGGTGGTGGACACTGATGATACATGAAGTGAAATGATAAATTGGGGATTTTTTTTTTTTTTTTTAAAGGAAGGAAACGTTCCAGTACTAAGTTTTCAGCATTTTCAATTTATGAGGACTGCTGTAAAAAACCTCAGTCAGGGAGGACGGCTCTGGCGGGATTCAAACCGCAGACCTCCCGCTCACGAGTTCGCGCCTTAACGACCTCGCCACCAGTGGCGGTAACCCCTTTATCTGAAAGAGGCATTCTTTAAAATATTACTTCTTATGCCTCATTTTGCCCCCTAAGGTCATCATTCACAAAATTTAATGTAGAATTAAACTTTATTGACACAACGCTAACATAAAATGTAAGTTTAAATTTTACACTTCAACAATGTCAACATTTCTACAGCTATAACAAATATTTGAAGGTCATAATGAATGAATCCAATTCCGAAGGCATGAGTGTAACCTATATTTTCAATTAATAAATTCAATATATTAAAATAAAAATAATATACGTAGTACAAAAATGAGTAACATGTAATTCACCTGCATTAATAGAATCTCGAAGCAAGCGCGCCTCATCTTTCCTCGATTCCGTTACAAGCACTTACCACACATGTATTGTAATATACTATTGTTATAATGTGCATTATTAGACGCCAAACGTGTTCACCAGCAATCCTCAATGCATTGCAGACATATGCATTTGATTATGAAAAGTTATAACATATGAAGGTACAGCAGTGTTCACTTTATTTTTTTTTTTACAGGAATTTTAATTTGACATTTAAAAACGCTATAAAATTAAGCACATTAGATGTATAAAAATGTTTTTTCCCCCTAGAATGATTCTTAAGGTAGTTTGTTAACAGACCCTTCTTTTGAAATTAGCGTCATGTTAATTAACAATAGAAAGTTAAGTATACACACTTGTGGATAAAAATAATCAAAGTCCACTAACTATGTTATGGAATGTAGCTGAGGAAAATACAAACATTAATGAAACACTATTGAAATAATCATTCAGTCACAATTATTCATTGTCTATTACAGGTAACCTTGAAAAATACAGCTGAGCATTTTCGGAACAGAATCTCTTCAGGCTTGCCTTAGAAAGTGGAATTAAGTTTAATTGCACTTAGTATGATTAGGGAGGGACAGTCTGTTACGGTACATTTGTCAACAATAACATGGGAATCCCAGGAGCCCTTGCAGGTTGTTCGACTGGTTATAGGTCTACAAGATATTTTGTCAGCTGCAATTTTTCGTCTTTCTCTTGTCTTTCTGTATTCTTTATTAAAAAACGAAGACCACGATTTAAAAATATCCTGGGAACACTCAACGATATTGAAGGGAGAAAGTTTCTTTCGATGTGCTCATTCCAATCGCAATGTCAGCGTGGGTTTTTTTTATTTATTAAACGCATATCTTTGTCACATTTCATATAACTGTGGTCTCTGATGGGAAAAGTTACTTTTACTGATTCAAATATGTTACCATGAATGAGGTGAACAATGCTATAATTTTTATTTTTGCCAGAGCACGAATCACAAATATTCGCAAATTTCGATGGGTCATCTGCGAGTCATGACGCCCAAGACATTTTATTCTGAATAAAATTGAAATGAATCTTTACAGAGGCCAGAACCGATTATTCACTTTGTTAAGCGCATAAAACACATGGAAGCAGCCTATCAACATTCAATTTTACTTCCAGTTTAACAAATACCTATTCATATAGCAAGTCATTTCTTGGCATCGCTGTATGGGTGTATTCGCAACAGAGCGAATTTCAATACCCCAGTTCGTTTGTATTTTTCTCCTCTGATTATGAGCAGAATCTGTAACTTACAACACCCAAGGGGTCATTACATTTTTTGGAGTTGTATACAAACGCAACACGAAAGTCATTTACTAAAAGCCACGATTTCTCTATTACAGTTACCATTTGGCATTATTTAACCAACAACGCAGTTGCTATACACAAGTATCATAAAAAATGTAAACTTTTCCTATGTGTATATTATATGTGTGTAGCATTAGGTGTATTTTGTTAGAGTCAAGGGGTTTCGGCTGTTGTTGTTGGTGTGTTTTATTTACGGACGCTAATCAGCGTCCCATTCAATTCAGGGTGTGAAACGGCCGACAAATTTTGCTCAGAGGCATCTTCTTTCAGGCTTGAGGATCTTTATAGTTCCGTAAATGTACGACAGGGAAATCCATCGAACCTGGTCGGGACTGAACCCACGATTTTCGGTATAGAAGGCAAATATGGTTACCACTGCACCACCAGGACTGTTTCGGCTGTATTCAACCACACACCATTACGAAGCGCGTGCGATTGGGAATTACATGCCGTTATGCGGGAGGCATATGAGCATAACCCAATATCTTCAATAAAATACTAGGAACAGAAGACATCCCAGAACAGTGGAAGCCAAATACAATCATCCTTCTACACAAGAAAGACGCGAGAAAAGACACATATAATTACAGGCTATAAGTTTGATGTCCAATATCTGCAAGATGTTCACAAAAATAACAAAATAATAAATAAAAAGAAAACTAGCCCCAGAACAAGCAAGATTCCGCTCAGGCTCCAGAAGTGCACACCATTTACCAACTGTTGGAAAAGACACACGAATTCGACCTAACCCTTTACATCGGCTCCTGTTGATTATAGCAGAGCCTTTGATTTAATGGAATACCCAAGCTATACTACAGGCATGTCCTTACAAGGTGTAGAAGACAAATGTATACGCATACGGAATAACATACACAAACACAGTGTCGCAGAGGTGAAAACGAAAAGGGAAGGAGCAACTTTCCGACTGGAAAGAGGAGTACGGCAGGGAGACCCAATCTCTCCGAAACTTTTTGCCTGTGTAATGGAAGAAAGACATATTCCGGGAAATGCAATGGAACAGACATTACGGAATAAACCGGACAGTAGATTAACAAACCTGAGATTTGCCGACGATGTGATTCTATGCGCTAAAACACCAAGGGAATTACAAACGATGCTACAACAACTCAACACACAAACCAACGTGTGAGACCTATTAATGAATAACACAAAAACGCAGTTAATGACAAAAGAATGGAAACTCCAGTCACAGTAGATGGAGTAGCTCTACCATATGTATCGGAATATGAATACTTGGACAGTTAATTTCCTTCAACGACATAACGGAAAAGAGATAAACAAAAAAAGTCCTTAGCATGTAAGGCCTCCCACCCCTTTAATTTACACTCTCCGACAGAAAAATAAGCAAAAACTTTAAATTCGAATCACTAGAAATCATGTCCAGTAATGCTATACAGGTACCAGAAGTGGTCGGCTGAAAGCAAACAGATGAATGCACTAAATATAAGTCAAAGGCAAATGGAAGGCAGGGTATTAGGAATAACAATAAGGGACAAAATCTCCATTGAAGCGATAGCCCAAATAATGAATAGCAGACATCACAGAAAGAGCTGCCAGACTGAAGTGGAAATGGGGTGGCCATATAACGACGATGCAGGACGACAGATGGACGTATAAGACTACCGCGTGGGACACCGATTAGCCAAACGACACAGAGGCAGGCCAAGATGGAGCTGGGAAGTTTTCTACGTGCCACTGGCAGGTTCATAAGAGCAAAAAGCAGAAATCATGGAAAACCACTTAATGTCAACTTAACGAGTGAACTCTGATGAACAAAAGTATAACAAAGTTAACATACAGGGAAATACTACTGTATACAACCCTAATGTGAATTAGTTCATCGTATTAGTGAATAAGAACTACCCTCTTGTAACATACAGGGTAATACTACTGTATACAACTCTAATGTAAATTAGCTTATCGTATTAGTAAATAAGAACTACCCTCTTGTAACATACAGGGTAATACTACTATATACAACTCTAATGTGAATAGCTTGTCGTATTAGTGAATAAGAACTACCCTCTTGTAACATACAGAGTAATACTACTGTACACCATCCTAATGTGTATTGGCTTATCGTATTAGTGAATAAGAACTACCCTCTTGTAACATACAGGGTAATACTACTGTACACAACTCTAATGTGAACTAACTCATCTTATTAGTAAATAAGAACTACCCTCTTGTAACATACAGGGTAATACTACTGTACACCATCCTAATGTGTATTAGCTTATCGTATTAGTAAATAAGAGCTGCTCTCTTGTAACATACAGGGTAATACTACTGTACACAACTCTAATGTGAACTAACTCATCGTATTAGTAAATAAGAACTACCCTCTTGTAACATACAGGGTAATACTACTGTACACAACTCTAATGTGAACTAACTCATCGTATTAGTAAATAAGAACTACCCTCTTGTAACATACAGGGTAATACTACTGTACACAACTCTAATGTGAACTAACTCATCGTATTAGTAAATAAGAACTACCCTCTTGTAACATACAGGGTAATACTACTGTACACAACTCTAATGTGAACTAACTCATCGTATTAGTAAATAAGAACTACCCTCTTGTAACATACACGGTAATATTACTGTACACAACTCCAATGTGAATTAGCTTATCGTATTAGTAAATAAGAGCTGCTCTCTTGTAACATACAGGATAATACTACTGTACACAACTCTAATGGGAATAATTTATCGTATTAATGAATAAGAGATACCCTGTTATTATTATTATTATTGTTATTATTATAATATCTGACAGTAAAATGCAAACCGTTTGTGAATAACCATTGTGAGCTAATTTTTGTTTATAGGAACATCCAAATTATGGCGCACATTGTGTAAATGACATGATAAAGAGAGCAGCAGAAGACCGACTACAAAAACCTCCAAAAATGGCACTCTTAAAATACAGAATATTGTTAAACATGATTTCGCCTCCTGGGATTGAGATAGGACGAATATTTGAAACATTGTGTCAGAGCTACTGCAAATACGAAAAGTCTGCGCGAAATGGACACCATGTTCACAAGAAACAACGGATAAATTCAGTCCGATTTTATTTTTTCGAAATATACCAAGGATAGGGAAATGCTTTATTAGCACCAAAGCACTCGAGACAAGACGTGTAGTGAACGTGTTCTCACAAAGCACAGGAAATGTATGGGACTGTCAAGCGAGCAAGGCCTCACATAACCTTCGGGAAATCGAACTGCAGTCATGCCTCACAACGCCCACCCACACTCATCTCAAAGGACTCAGTTCAAATCTCCGTCTTCCTCATTCACGAGGGTTTATTACCTTTATCTCTAGATCAAGAAGACCTTGGTAGCAAGCGATTCGAAAAGTGATGAGGAGGAAATCCAAAATGAACACTGCGTGGTACACACGAGGTTTCGAAAATTTCTATCACTCTACCGGAAATTTTTGGACAAAGGGGGGGGGGGAATTTTGAAGTGTAATTTTTCAAAGAAATAAGAATTATTTCTTTTTAAATAGAGGAGCCTACTTATCTGATAACCGTTTATTTTAATTAAAACATTTTTCTTAAAAAAAACATGCTCGGAAAATTGGCGTCTACAAGTTATATAAAGTGTTGTGTCAATTCCGAGAATAAACAAGAAAGCTACTATTTTTCTGTTTTGTTACAATATTTAAAAACACCGAGGTTTTATGTTTAGTAAGACCCTACATAAATAATTTAAAATAACTATTTCACTCATGTAAGGTCATCTTAAAATTGACGAATAAAACGAAACAAAATTTTGAATTTTGACCAATCACAGCTGGATTACGGAGTGAAATTATTGAGAAAAAAAAATTATCAAATACAACTTATCGCGCGACGTGCATTTATCTTGTGGTCAGTGTAGCAAACTCTATATCTCCACTATATAATTCCTGAACACACATCACTGACCACTTTTGTTAGAGGCGGTGGGGAGCTATCGATAGTAACAGAAGGAAGTATGGACAACAGACATTCACAACGCAAAATGGAGGGCTCTTAAAAGCGTTTTGGTGATGCATCAACGTGCAAATTGACTTATCATTAGGTATTGCAAACCAGAGAATACAACGAAAAATAGACACTGTGTGTTTTTATTTGTCTCAGTTGGTATTAGAAACTTGAATGGTAGCGATTGTAATAGTCGATTTTTGTCCATTTCAGTCCTAGGGTTTCTCATTCATAAGTATAACATTTTATACAAGTGTTTTATTCTTATTCTATTCATAAACCTGTATTTTGCTCTTCTCTATTGGCATTACTGACAATCGGCATTCTTTTGTCGCAAGATTGCTTGAAAAGTTTAAGTATAAATATACAATGTTACAGTTTTGTAAGCCAAGTTTAGGGGAATATTTAAATTCTTATTTTATTCGTGAAATAGTCCTAATAAATATCACTCGAGAGTCTGAGCTTTCCAGATAAATTCACGAACGTAGTGAGTAAGAAAGTCAGCAGTAATCTAACTGATTGAACAGCATATCGTCATATAATTTTCCTTGGACATTTTTGTATTAGCAGCAGTGAAGGCGTCGTAATCATTGCTTGTCATTTAGCAAACTCGTTTAACTCCATTCTTAACGACAGTGAAAGACCAAGACAAATGTAATGAACATCGCCTTTAAAGGTTCTGCATTCCACTTATTATAATGAACTTGCCCCAGTTTGTTGGCTTCCCGCCCATTCTCAGAGAAGACCTAACGAAACGCTTTATAAAAACCAGTGGCCCATAGCATGATAAATTATTTCATTCTTGGAGAGCTTTCTTTAATTTCACAGAAAAGTTAAATGATCGCACAAGACAGTACAGCAGTGTCTTTACTCGGTCAGGGTCAAAATACGACATTCTAGGTTTGCTCCATTAGCTCTCTCTCAATTCATCACTTGTGAGGCACTGCTTCAAGAACTTTTATATACAAAGATAACACTCAGAAAATTCCCGCGCGAGGCAATTTTTTCATGTCTAAGAAGTGCTTATTAAAACTCAATTCAAGTGTACGTCTAGAAAAAATAAATTTAGCCTCTATTTGCTTCGATTGAACTAAGTCTTCGTCACAATTAATAAGTCAATCTCTAAATATGAGGAGTGTAGCTTTTTACCAGACACAGAATACGTTTGTTTGTGTTTGTTTTGTTTTTTATCGTCTCTCGATGTAGTTTCAGCACCGTTATGCAAAAGCCTGTGCAATCGATGTGGATGTCGTAGGATGCCGTTGGCAGCATCTGTTCTACTTTTTCATCTTAGGAATCAATTCGAACGGTAGAGCCCTTTCCACTCTCATTGACTGCACCAAGAAGCAACAACTTGCACTGCATGCGCTCGAGCACTGTCGTGCAAAGCCTGCAGGAAGTTTTCTCAAACTGGTTTGTGTTCAAAACTGAACATAGAATGTATGCATTGGCGATCTGCCCTGGTATAAACGCACGAAGATGTACTATAGTTTTCTCGTACGATCTGGGCCATGTCTCATCCAGAGCAATGTTACGGTGTAAGAAACGTCTATTGGCACTCTTGCCATTTGCCATTTGCGTATTGTCATCAAGGCAAGCATATCTCTAGGACTAACTCGCAAATAGTACAGCGCTAATCTGTTTCCACGAAGACGCAAACAAATTTTTGCACTTAGAATACCTGACTGAACCTTGTCTCTACCTTTCTATTGTGCAGATTTACTGCAAACCTCTTGGTCGATCTTTACACTCTCTTAAACATCATGACTTGTGATGAGACAATCGATTCGATTAGTTTTTTTCTTTCCATCGGTCCATTATTTTGAAACTAATTTCATCACTGAATAAACATATATGTTTACAAACGGAATTTAAGAACTAATTTGAATGAAAGTTTCGGTTATTCTTACGAATGAAAATGTGGATGGTAGTAACCTACACACCACATGCATGAGGTTCTTTAAATTTCAAACTAACAAATCGATTTTTTTAGCAGCGTTTAACGCCCGTTTTTACCACCGAGGCACCACAGGCGGTAACACTGATGATAAACAAATGGATGACAAGAAATATATGTTCATAGCATCTGCGTAGTATCAGATAATTTTTTCGACCGCCACGAGTGGCCCAGGTCGTTAAGGCGCGGACTTGTGAGGGGAGATCTGGGGTTTGATTCCCGCCAGGACCGTCCTCCTTGACTGAGGATTTTTCCAGGTTTCCTCAGTCCTCATAATAGGCAAATGCCGGGGAGGTACTCTAAACTTAGCCCTGGAAGGTTTCCTTCCTTAAAAAAATCCTTTCCCAATTTACCATTTCATTTCATGTATCATCAGTGTCACCGCCTATGGTGTCTCAGTAGTAAAAACGGGTGTTAAATTATATTAAAAAAAAGATAATTATTTCAAGATTATCTGGCAGAGTTTGGTTGGCAGTGTAATCAAGCAGCTTGAAGGTCACATTTTTAACGGCGAAATAATCGAAAAAAAAAATTGAATCGCTTGCTCGACTAATAAAATGGCCGATTCCCTTATTCGAATGAAGATAAACAATTTTTCATACGGGAACTAAAGCTAAGGGTTGTATTCCAGATGAATAAACTTTCATATAATGTTCAAGTATTTCATTCTGTTTCGAAATAGAGCACCTCGTCAAGTTACACGAACACCCCTCGGAAAGTTCGTTTGTATTACAGACGCTGGGGTAGAAACCACCAGCACACTTCGCCTTGGCACTTTCGGTCATGTAAGAAAACCAACGGGATGATATGGGAGAGCGGAAAATTTAAATTTGTGGAAAGTAATATCCGTTCCAGAATTCGCCGTGATAGGGGGAAACCACGAAAACCCCAAGGCCAGGAGGGCCGACACACCGGGAATTTAACCCGGGACCTCCCGAATGCTAGTTACTAGGGTTATAACCTGAGCCCCACCCCAGTCGGGTTTCTCTTCGTTATATGCGTATTAGAACTGGTCATCTGCCCTTGCATCAGCGGCGAGCGAGCGTTATGTTATTAGCAGTATAATATAACATTAAAATATATTTTATAAAATATTATAATTATGAATAGGTCATTAACAAGGAACCAACTGACCAGTTTGCTTAACATGAGATGTCAATGTAGGCACTTTCTGTAGTTTTCTCTCGCTCTAATGGACGATAGCTGAGGGTAATATAAAACAAATGCTGTAATAATACTGTTGCCAACGGGCGAGCTCATTTTAAAATCTCTTTTCTTAATAAGCGAAATTTAAAATAAGAAATAGAATTGTTCAATTATTTTATTTATAATAACAGTAGTTTCATTGTTGTCCTTATTGCCATAAGAAAACAAACTATTACTGCATTGCATATCTTCATACATTAACCATTGCTTATTTTATTCAATTATATTTAGATTATACAAATAAGCGAATGAGTTTAAGAACGAACTTCAAGTAGTAGAAGGAATTAGCAGTCGAGAGCTACAGAGAATGCAGTCCCATAACAGGAAAATCGAATAAACCGAAAACTTGCAGTTCTGAGGAAGGAAAGACTACAGGAAAAAAAAAAAAAAAAAAAAAAAAACAATTGTGAACAATTTACTTTAAGGACAAGTGCTGTAGTTTATAAATGATCTTTTCACCCTGGCTATTTATTTTTGTTTGTCTTTGCAGTAGATTTTATTATATATCCCCAAAATAAAAATCAACTGGTGATATGCCTACAGACCGAGCAGGGAACCCATTATCTTTGACATAAGCGCATCTACCAACTGGAGAGCGATTATACTCTATGAGGGGCCGCTCTGTCGTGCGCTTTAGCTGAGATATGCGGTCTATCATCATCTTGCTTCTTCACGTCTGAATATTATGTACCTCATGATGTAAAACACCGAGAACTTTTGGTGAGCTTAATCAGCTGACACGATAAGAAATGCTTGCTTATTGAGCGGCTGCCCGTACCTTCTCGGACCTTAGGTTCAACATATTGCGCATGCGTTAACTTAGTGTAAACTTTGCTCTAAAAAAGGCAATACTTTGAGTAGAGAATGCATTCCTCGTTTATATCCCGAATCCGTCCAAAGTTCCAACTTTCTATTTAATGAAAATAGTGCGAAGAGAAGGTATTTTTATTGTTTTGAAAGAGGAAACATTACAAGGAAGGGATCTCTGTTTAAAAAGATTTCTAAGACAAGAAATTCTTAAGACCAGTGCATGGAAAGCAATGAATCTTCTTCATTTTCATCTTTATACATTCGAGGTACGTGAGAATTCAAAACAATAAGTACGGAGGTCTGCTTGCAACAAAAAGCATGAGCCATATCTTGAGATATGCCTACATTTACTGGACTCTCAACTCTGAGAGACATATAAATGTAATGTTGTTTATTTATTGCAAATCTGGCGGAAGCATAACATCTTATGGATATTTTATGCAAGACGGTGTGACTTCACATACAGTTAAACTATAGTGACAGAATAATTCGTTCTGTTTGAGGTCTCCAATATTCTTGTGCGTATTTTATGAGCTAATCTTCAGAGTAAAGCTTAGAGAAACAATCCTCCTAATCCCAAAACTCTACTCGACTTTCAGTATTAACCAAAATGGACTTCATCAAGTTTCCCGCTAACCTATTTAGAGCGCACAGGAAAGTCTGAGAGAGAAAGGCAACCACTTGGAGCATCTCATGTAATGATGAGTACAATATTGAATCAAATTATAATAAACACATGAAAAGTAATAAAATAATTTAAAAATGCAGTAAGAGTGACTTAACAACCGCCCATTAGTGTCCCCTTTTACCAACAATAGCACTGCCCGAAACACGACAAAATGTCTCCATTGATAAAAATCAATGGTACATGGTGACCTATTTATAACTGCGGTGTGACCTCAGACAAGGTCAGGCGCACTCGAGGCGCCAATAACATTGTTCCCTGAATATCGTCGCTTCCTTCAACTGGCAATCAGCCAATACATTCCAGGATACACCAGCTTAATGTTTCCAACCTCAATAACAAATAACATTTTGTTTGTTAAACTTTTCGAGGTTTTAAGTTCCTATGATTCACCTCGTTACTACTCATATAGAACCTTGAACGCTCGTGCTTGAAGAACAGTGTGAGCTCAGATTAGGCAGATCTACAGAGTGTATCAGAATAAGATATGATAGAAGACATGAAAATAAACATTTTTCGTAATAAAGTAGTGTCTGGAAATGCTTCGTTTTCAATATAAAAGACAGAGTTCATCACTCGCCTTATGGCTGTATTTATGTTTCAGCTATTCTTGTTATCATAAACAATTGAAGTTAGGTGTTTCTGCCATTCTTGTTACCATGGAAATAATAAACAAGTTATATGTTTCTATCATTCTTGTTACCGTGGAAATAATAAACAATTGTAGTTATATGTTTCTATCATTCTTGTTACCATGGAAATAATAAACAACTGAAGTTATATGTTTATATCATTCTTGTTACCGTGGAAATAATAAACAACTGAAGTTAGTTTGTTGTTGTATGTCACAAAATATCTTCTGTGAGATCTGTTTATTTAATTTCACGTATTAAAATGCATCGATATACAAATATTGAATATGCAGACATGCGCAACACATTTGGAACAATTTATGGCATGCTAATTTGCAAAGCGAATCTATGAGGAGCAACGCACTATTGCTTGTTATACAACATTTTCAAGACTGAATCAACGTCTTGGAAATAGTGCCCAGTTTCAGGTAAAGAAAGTAAATTTAGGAGCGAATCGAACTGTGAGAACATTATACCTTTATGGTTTGGCAGAGGTTTGAACATAATGCACGAACCAGCACTCGAGCTGTTGCCTATTAGATGAATACCAGTCACATGTTTGTATGGACATTCTTAAGGAGCATGAGAAGCATACATTTATTATCCAAAAAGTGCAAATTTTATCCTTACAGACAAATTGTTGAATGGTATTTACTGTTAACAATGAGCCTGATTTTGCTAGACTCATATTATAGACATATGAGACATGTTTTTCAACAGATCGCCTTTTTTAATACACATAACAATCACATTCAGAGTGACACTAACCCTAAAGTTGTGGAGAATCTCCGCAATCAATTAAGTTTTCTGTAAATATTTGGGTTGGATTTGTTGATAACTTTCAGTGAGGTCATATGTTACTCCTGCAAGAATTAATGGTATGTAACAATATTTATAGTATTTTTCTGGCGGAAACATTTCCGGAGCTAATTGAAGATGTCTCAATTTGGGGAAACATGGTCTTTCAACACGACGGCGCTCGCGCACATTTGTCGAAATTACTTAAATGTACATGTTCCGAATTGTTGGATAGGGAGAGCAAGGCCTTCACTTTCCCCAGATAAGACTGGAGTTGGTTATTGTGTTTGGAGTTATATTAAATATTTTGCTTTTGAAACGCCCATCAGCACAGCAGAAGTATTAGCTTTAGCTGCTAGAATTAGTCTTGCTTTTGACGATCTTCGTAATCGACCACAGATGTTTCTAAGGATTCATCATTCAATCATTAGTGTTATACTTTGTGTGTCATCAGTTTCTATAGTTTGTCAATACCATTTTCTTAATATCTGATTTTGGATACAAAAAAGTAATTGTGTAACCATAAAGTAAGTTTCCAAGTTGAGATTAATTCATCTTTTTACTTAATACTATTATAGCTTAAAAACGAAAAAATGGACATTATTTTATTAAGATATTCATGTTCTCCATCGCATCAGAAAATTAGGAATCTTTATTCCGGTACATATAATCCAGATATTTATGACAGTGTTTACTATTATATGGGAAACAACCGGTTCGGCATGAGGATATATTCAGTCATCAACAATTCAAAAACTTTCGACGCAGTTAACAGAACTATTCTATTCTATCTGATGTTCTCCGACGACAAAACCTCCTTCTGCAACAAATACAGAATTGACCAATCTAAACGATCTTCTCCAGGGAGATGTTCTTAGCCCACTGTTCAAAACTCTCCTGAGTCACTTCGCAAAAACCCCACAGGTTTTGACACACAAAAGTGCAACCAGCATAAACATTGTCGGAATAATAAATAATGAATAATAAAAGTGGCTAAACTCAGCTTTCAAAAATGAAAGTTAAACTATAAAAGTATGTATAAATACATGGAGAGTCTGTTGAGTTGCGTTGTGTGTAGAGAATATGCCTAGGGTTGTTGAATGCCTCTTGTTATTTTAAAAGTAATCAGTCAAAATCATAATTAAAACTTGCAGGAAGCCCATGACTGTTGATTTAAAATATATTTATCTCATAACTGTCGGTCCTGGTGGTGTAGTGGTAGCCATACTTGCCTCCTAAACCCAAGATCGCGGGTTCAAACCCGGTCAGGATCGATGAATTTTTTTCAGGCGTAAAAATCCTAAGTATGGCTTTCTTCGGAAGGGAAGTAAAGCCATGGGTCCCGTGTCGTACATTTACGGAAAGATAAAGAACCTCAAGCCTGAAAGAGAGGCCTCTGAGCAAAAATTTGTCGGCCGTTTCACGCCCTGAATTGAATGGGACGCTGATGACCTGAGATGTAAAAGAGCTTCCATAAATATTTCATAACAATAAAAATGCCTAAGTTGTTTTATACATACGAACTACAAAGAAAGTAATTTGATTAGTTGTGTTGGAATCTGGAAAAATGAAATTCATGAAAACACTTTTATATAGCTTGATATTTGGTGTGTGGTTGGAGTAATGCTTAAAAATCTTAATTTTATCGGTACGTTTTAATATACTAATCATGTTTTCAACAAAAAATTAAGTTTGATGGCTTTTAGGTACTTAGAGACTTAGTTTCTAGATCTCTGCTCGCTCAGCAGATTTGAAGACATTCTAAGGCAACCAATTTCACTTTAACAACTAAGTAACAACAACTAGTTCCAACTTTTAAATCACCGTATAACTCCAATTCTTTTTCTTTGCGTTTCATGTTTTGTACCGCTTTATAATTTCTGAAATTATTGTGTATATTTTTTGTTTACTTGCTAATCTAATATTCTTAGATACCCATAAGCATTTTAATGTATACATACGAACCTTTCCAAGGTGAACGCGCTTGATTTTCAGCAAATAAAACTGAAACTTTCTTTTTGTTTATTTACGAACGCTCTTTAACATCTCAGGTCATCAGCGTCCCATTCATTCAGGGCTGAAACGGCCGACAAATTTTGCTTAGAGGTCTCTTCTTTCAGGCTTGAGGTTCTTTTACGTGCTGTAAATCTACGACACGGGACCCACGGCTTTACTTTCTATCCGAAGGAAGTCATACGTAGGAATTTTCCGCCCGAAAAAAGCTATCGATCCTGGTCGGAATTGATCTTGAGTCTACGAGGCAAGTGTGGTTATCACTACACCAGCAGGACTGGCAAACATTTTGGTGGGGATAGTGAAGGCATAAGACATTGTGTCGCAACACTTGATCTCTGAACAAATATATATATTTGTTTATTTACGGACGTCTTAAATATCTCAGGTCATCAGCGTCCCATTCAGTTCAGGACGTGAAACAGTCAACAAATTTTGCTCAGAGGCCTCTTCTTTCAAGCTTCAAGTTCTTTATCGTGCCGTAAATGTACGACACGGGACCCACGGCTTTACTTCCCTTCCGAAGGAAGCCATACTCAGGTTTCTGACAAAATGACAACTAAGTGGTCTCTGTCGTGATGGTGTCCACTCAGGCTGGAGTCTGCTTATCAATTGTCTTTTAAATATGTTGCGTGACTCACCAGGTTCACGAATAGTAAGTATGTCTATTAATGTAAACAACAGACGCCTCTACAGTTAAGTTCCATAGCGACTTCGTTAGCCCTCCCTTATTAGAGTCTCTTTTTCTGGTGTAAAAGTTGTACCCCGAACGCATGACGATCAAGGAAATAAATAATGCATTTCTGTTTTGCAGTGTAAAAGACTGTTTATTGAGAAAAGCGCCTTATGGGCCCACAATGGGTTTGTTTACAGTTATTTGTTTATCACTTATGTACTTACATTTGCTTTTAAAACCCAAACACGACTCTTACTGTGAGTCACGAGAAAGTTTCATATTTGGACTGTCGTTAAGTATATAGTTCGTTTTTATCTGTCTTAATCCAAAACTTATTTATAGAATAAAGAAGAGGTGGACAAGAAGAAGGGGATGGGGAACAGAGGGAGGGGTCGGAGTAGGGAGGGCATTGAGAAGAAGGAGGGAGTGCGGTTTGCCTTTATTATAGTGATTAGCTTAGTATTTACATATTTACAGGAGCATTTTTGTTCTTTTGTGCTTTCGATGCTGTGATATACCTCTGCCAATATTCCGTGAACCCAGAGTTTATGAATTTCATGCTCTACGGGCGGTCTCCCGATTGTAAATTAATTCTTTGTTTTTGTTATCAGGATTTCTTTTATGGCTGTTACTTAAAGAAGGAAAAAGTGCTAATTATATCCTGTAAGGGAGGGGGCGTATACAGTTCATAGTATAAAACATGGAAAATGAAGAAAGGTCACAAAATTGTGCAGACAAGCAATATATTTCTTTGGTTCACATAAGAATCCAGTCATAAAAACGGGAATGTCGAATTTAATGAGAAAAGAGATGAAAGTATGATATTAATTATTTCAAAGGAAATAGAATGCCCCAAAATAACAACTCTTATTAATGTGGTGTTCAATACACTGTCAACTTGCTATCTTAAAGATTTACCAGTCTTTCTTCTGCTTAAATATCTTTATTTTCATTGCAGAAAATGCTGATTTGCATAAGGTTTTGGAAACTGCAGTTCTGTTTGCGATCGTGAGATACCGACCTGGAGAACGCACAGTACTCAAGTGTTTAGAAAGTTTGTTGTCGTTACACATTTTCATCAATAATCAAATCATTCTCTTAACTTACTTACGGTTAGCCCAATGACATTCTATACCAGGTATAATGATAGAGAAAACTACCCATTTTATCAAAATGGATAGGGGGAAATGCGTTGTTATTTTTGGCCTGCGTCCGCATTTGAATATAAGCCATGCCGGGACAATGTCGTGCCACTCTCTGACTCCGCAGATGGACTGCCCTTTGCATTTCTACTAGCAAAACGTTGGCCAATAATGTCAGCATACACTATTATCTTAGTGCATAACAAGTACTAATGAACGTTATAGAGCTGTTCGAAGTTACGTGTGTCTAATATATTTTAACGAAAGTTTATTCCTAACACATCTGCTTCCGTAATTCTTCCAATTTGTAAGAGCTGTTTCCTTTAATATGCCCTAAGAGTAAGCGGGCTATCTCTGTAGACTTTATTTTCCTCCGTTGTAGTGTAACATTCCAAGACAACGCACTGTGAAGTGAAAAGACATGACAATATCTTAACGGCAAACTGGGCCATAATAACCCACAGACGGAAATAAAACTTACTATCGTAACAGCAAACTGCGACTAACTGTCCACGTGCAGCCATCAGCGTGGAATTTTTGTTATTATGACAGGTGACTGGAATGTCGTACGTAATTCAGCACACTCAACTGCAACTGCAGAAATATCTCTCCGTACTTTGTTATTGAGGTTTATAGCGCAATTGTCTTTTAGATTTTGTGTCAGTCAGTTTTCAAAACGTTCATCACAGAATGGCACAAATAATTAGCAACAACCATTTAAATTTGTTAAAATCATTCGATTTGGCTATTACTAGAATTTTTTTTATTATGTTTACTTCAAAGCCAACGCGCTTATAGATACACCGAAGTAATTTTTGAAAATTGGGAATATTTCTAAAGATTTGCGATTTTGTACACACAGCGTTCCAGTTTGTAGTGTTATCTATACAACCTTTCGGCTTAATTGGTCAATTTTCCAGCATTGTTTTGTTTGGGTATTCAAAGCAATTTCTAAAAGCGTATCTCCCACATAATTTTTTTCCCTGCAAAACTGTAAATATTGTCTATCATAAAAGTAGCACGAATTTTCAATTGTGATTGTTGGTACTTTTTTTTAAAAAAAAGTTTATTTTCACAGTAAAATGCTAGCAAGAAAAATGTATAGAATGTTTAATAAAGTTTAATGCCTGTACATAAAAATTGTGGCAGAAGATAAGTTTTGAGTGCAAGCAAATACACTAAAAGGTAAATCGAGAAAAATGTTTAAAGTTAAAGGCCAAAAGGGGAATTTAAAAACGGCTTATAAGCAAATATTTCAAAGGCATAGACGCATGAAGCTTCTCAAGGAGGTTCTTTGGTGTTCAAAGTAATTTCAAGGGTAAAAGGATTTGTTTGTTAAAAATATCATTTTTTTCACTTCTGTGGAACTTTACAATGAAACAAAAATGCTTTGTATGGCTCTCTCAGACTTGCAAAGATTTTAAAATATGTTGCTTAACTGGTCTTATTTTTACCTCGGATAGGACTATCATAGTTAAGAATGTGCTGCAACAAGTCGAGGCTGTGTTCC
The DNA here is from genome assembly GCA_030762175.1 of Metallyticus violacea. NCBI lineage: Eukaryota > Metazoa > Arthropoda > Insecta > Mantodea > Metallyticidae > Metallyticus > Metallyticus violacea. Next base: position 79,122,012 of record CM060830.1, read on the forward strand.
CCCACCTTCCTGCAGTGAGCTTGTGGTGTAACGTCGTTAGCGTGTATTTGTTTGAAGTACTTCTACACATTTACTTTACGAACTGGTGTACTCAATTTGAGATGAGTTCCATTTATAATGTGAAAAGGGCTCTTAATAGTAAATACAATGAGTGGGGTTCGAGTCACTTTCAATGCGTTCACATTGTCTTAAATTAGATCATTATATTGGTGCGGTCTAATTAGGGGAAAGGGTAGTCTGAAATGATGAAAAACGCCTTTTTTTAGATTATATCATTAAAAATATCTCTGAAGTTTCTAGTTTCAGAAAACATACATTTTTGATTCATTACGACAATTTTTAGATATTTAAACGGGGCTTTAAATGTACAGCCATTTAAATCAGCTTGATACTTCCTGCCGTGACGCCTTTTTAGTCTTCATGTTTTCTGGGATGATAGAAACATTGCATAACTTTTGTTTTTGATAAATTTTGTGTTGGCTGGTTGTAACATCATGGTGCTTCTTTGTTTCATGGCTGCTCGTCAAAACAAAGTTTATATTATTATGAAAGTGTATGAAAAGTTTTTTTGTCCTTCAGAGCTTTATCAACAATTATATACAATGCCTAAAAGGAATAGTGTTTTAAAGAAATATATTTTCTGTGGAAATCAATACGCATCTAAAAAGAAACATATTGTTGATGTAAAACCATGTGCTCAGCCTACTGAAATTTGGTTAGCTCTTCAAAGAAAAAAGGGAAAAAAAAAAAAAAAAAAAAAAGAAAGAAAAAAAAAAAAAAGAAAAAAAACTCAGTTACATGAAGTAGAGAGACGTAAAATGGTGTAAATAGTATTAGTAATGTAAACAGTGTTAGTGATAATTATTTATTAATACTGTGAATTTACTTCGTAACTTTATAGGTAAACACGCAGTTTGTGGAAATTGCTAATCAGTTGATTCAATTTATATAGAAGAAAATATTAATGGAAGAAGAGGAACTGCAGTCTGATCTGTTTATGAAGTGTAGATAATACGATATAGTGTTTTTGCAGATACTTTCCTCAACACAGCTGAAGTTTTAGATGTGGAAATTCTCGCAAGTCATTGTAAAACTTGTAGTATGCCAAATACTGCAGGGGACCACAAGACGTAATATGAATTTTGAGAGAAAAAAGTGAAAGAAAGGAGGTAAATTTTCATATGGTCTCTTGGTGAGCATTGTGTGAAATGCACAAACTTCTAAGGTGGCAGGGACTGAAAAGTGTATAAAGACGGTGTGACAGCAAACCATATGGTGACAGTGTATTCATGTAGGTTAGAAAACTGCTTTCTTTCTTTAGTCTCAATTTTCTCACATCGCCATTTTTAGACGTTAATGTTCCACTTACTCTGAAACTACTGAAGGCACACATTTGTTACATACTTTGTTGAATATTTTGGTGCACTTTCATGAGGTTGCAAATTTTATAAAATATTTTTTTTTCTAGGAAGAATCAAGAAAGATACACAGATGAAAGGGCATGATTTTTATTTGAATATAGTGAGAAAATTCATGAATAGTTTTAATTATGTGGTACAAGTAGTTAGGTAAGAAAAGGAACATAAATGTAATACACATCTTTTGTACAACTGTTATTTGATATTTTTTAGATTTAATATATTTAAGCATTGAAATATAGGAGCTAAAAGCACATACTATAAGCCTAAATATTCCTCAAAGTATGCTGAATTTTATGTAAAAATTACAAGTAATTTCATGAAAAATTGTATGAGATATGGAAGCTTTATTCCGATGGTGTTTATACACTAAGACTACCCTTTTCCCAAGAATATGAAATCAGTTCTACTTTTTATTGAGTAGCCAATCATATCATAACATTTAGTTACGGAATGTGAAAGTAAGTTAAATTATAAACTGAAATATTGTCTGCTCCTCCATTCCAATGCCAAAGGAGGGTAAATGACGGAGAGGACCTTATTTTTTATATAGAAATGGGGATATGACACTAAAAGCTGAAGTTTGAACTCACACCGTCCTAAAAACAACACTAAAATGAAGGATTAACATTAAAATCTTAGAACGTAAGCAGTCATTGACCTTCCGGAAGAAGTCGCACAATAATTAGGGAAATCATGTGTTGTTATTAGAAGAGAGATTTTGGTTGTCACCTCTGTCGCCTGACATAAAATAGCAGAAGCGAATACTTTGCCTCATAGTTGAGAATTTGAACAAGTATTGCAGTTTCATGTTCCGTCTCCCTGAAATATCGAGGCTAGAGCTCGGGGATATTGCAAGGAGAAAAGTGAAACATTTTAACATCCTTGGAAAAAGCCTCAAAGAAAACAGTATGAGTGCTACAAAAATATTATACTACTTTATATAAAAAATAGTATAGCATGTAAGTGTAAACACCAGGTTGGAACTAATATAACAGCAATATGGGATATTGTACTCCAATGCTGGCATTAGGAGGCTGTGCTTCAAATTTCAGCTCTTTGCAAGGACACCTTTAAGTACTGTTGGGAGCTAGAGAGATGGCTAGTAAGGAATATGTTGATAACGTAATGTATCGTAAACAGATCCTGTGCTTGTGATGTGATACGTTTAGAAAACATTGAGCACTTACAGGCTAAAGTTAACGTGCCTAATATTTCCTAACTTAATAATGAATTAATAAAATAGAATTGAACAAACTCATAGACTTCATTACTAATATTATAAAGGGATGCCGTTATATATAACAGAAGCCGGGAGTGAAGCAAGAAAGAGTCAGTGTGTGTTTCAGTAACGCTTGTATAGTAATTAATTTCTCCACTACATTTCTCTCTCCTAGCAACTGTTATACTTTGAACCAGCAAGCTCACATGTATGTGGGTAAACTTTATGCTTCATGGTCATGTAATTTTAATATTCGTCAATGCGGAACACTTTATCTTGCCACTTGTGGATCTCTATCAATAAGTAGAGTTTAGATTTTCCCATGTCTCTTGACGAACAAGGAATGCTATTTTGCAGCCATTATTTCATCTCTTCTTTTATACCGTATTTCGAAAAGGGTTCGTTTTCCTGAATATTGCGGAGCATTATCAATAACTACTACACTCTCCTCTGGGGGGGGGGGTTGGAAAGAAGCTGATTGTTAATTTAAAGCTCAAAGTTTCTGAAACATTATAATAAATTATATAATTATATATATATATATATATATATATATAAATATAAATTATAATAAATTCTTCACAAACACCGTTATGAGTCCTGCATGTACGACAATAAGACGGTTACCGAAATACCCCTGGTTGACTTCCATTTTGCATTTCCTATCATTAATATATATAATGAAAAATAAACTCTTGGAACAATGTAACTAAAATAATAAGAACCAGACAAGCAGAATTAATATATTATATATAATATTTGTTATTGTATTTGTGAACACAACAATACATACAGAATCGTAATACGTATAGTACGGTTCTGTTCCCTAAAGCACAGCGTCATTCTATTTTTATTACCTTTTCGAATAATATTTTCCTTTGTTTTTGGCGCTTTTCAATTTGTAACTCATTTCTTTAAGAGCTCATCTCAGAGAGTGAACCCTTAAGGAAATGCAATTCTTTCTTTTTCGAATATCGTATAAAAATTTGGACGTGTATGAACTTCCTTTCTTACTAAATAAAATCGGCTATGCGGTAGAGTGTTCCATTCTTGTCAACAACATTGGAACTCACTTTTGTATGCTCCGGTCTGTTTCCTGCAGTAGACAGAGAAGACGCGCCGACTTCAACCCCGGTACTTGTTCTCACTGAAACACCGGCATAGTTTGTTTGTTTTAATCTAAATTTTATTGCCTGAACTCATCGCATGCAGCTATCAATTTCTCGAGTTTTACTAAGTATAAAATTTCCTTTCTTTCGTTGTTGAGGTACATCCATCATTTGTATGTATATATAATTAATTAGCAGGCCAATATATATAATATAAAATAAAAATAGAGTAACACTATTAACAATGTAACAAATTAACAGTAATTATAACAGTAGAAAGGATAAAAATACTAAGATAAAGTCACACTTGAAATCGCATATATATTATATTAATGAAACATAAAAATAAAGAAACACTATTAACAATGTAACAAATTAACACTAATAATAAAAGTAGATAAAGATAAAACACAGAGAAAGAGTCACACTTGAAATTGCTATATTTCGAACTACTGCGAGTTCTTCAATGGCAAGAAGCTAGACATTGCCATTGAAGAACTCGCAGTAGTTCGAAATATAGCAGTTTCAAGTGTGACTCTTTCTCTGTGTTTTATCTTTATCTACTTTTATTATTAGTGTTAATTTTATATATATATATATATAAAACACTAACGTCCAACTGTTCACTATTAATATTCTGTTTTAGTTAACGCAATGAGAATGGACCGCCGTAAGTATTTGAGTAGCTGATACACATTCCGTGCAGATAAAGCCCTCCCCTCCTGCATACGTCGCTAGCCAACTCTCCAGCACCCAGCAGTATTCAATTTTCCTGCTCCGAAAGTGGTTGATCACGAGCGAAATGTTCGTGACTACAGATATCACTAAGCCATTCTCCACCCAAGTAAAGAACATTGGAGCTGACAGGAAGAATGCAACTATACTGTTCTTTCTTCCACTTCCTCCCCACACGCCGATGCTTTTTACAAGCCACTTTCTCCTAATTTCAACGGGCCTTGAGACTGCATGTAATGAGGCCCTAACCGTATTCCAACTGTAATAAATGCTGTGAATAGCTTCCAAGCACATACAATTGGCCCTGAGTGCAAATGTATTTCAAGATAGTAACTTTGTTGTAACGACAGCATAAACAAACCCGACAGCTCCTACTCCTAAAATGTCAACTTCGTGCATTTATTCTCTTCAAAATTAGACAGCCAGAACCCAAAATACAGAAAGACATAAAAGAAGTTCATCTTATAAGAAGCAGGAAGCAGCTGATTTCTCAAACAGAAGTGAGGGAAAAAGAAACATTGGTTGGTTTTGTAAATTCTGAAAACTTCAACATATTAGGAATATGATCCATTGTATGAGTTGCAGGGAGTGGGCTCATTAAGGGGACAAATGTGAAATGAAAAAGAAGAAATCCAATTTGTGTATTTTATTTAAAATTATTCTGTTTTAAACCATGTTTTTATTATTCTCCAATATTTTAAAAAGAATCAAACTATAATTCTAAAATAGCCAGCTTTTTGTGCATCTTACACCAAAATGTAGAAAAGTTCAATTTGGGAAAGAACTAGTGATCAAATTCATGTTAAGTTCATTCCTAAACTGGACCTATGCAGGCTTTGAATGGAACAGTAATACTGTTTTTTTTTTTTTTTTTTTTTTCTCTAATTTTCAGAATTTAATTTTTTATTAGCAGTTCCAATAGGAATGCAGTTTTCTTTAATACGAAGTCATTTCTTAATTTGTTTCCTTGTGGTTTAAAGTCATTATTCACACCATAAAGCTGGTATTGAGATGTTGGTAAAATAACAACGGTTTGGTATCTTCCATGTTGATATAAATTTTCTTCAACAGTGTGAAGAAATGAGTAAGATTAGTTTCTCTAGTGAGTTGTGAGACTGCTACTGTGACCAAGTGGCTTTAACCACTGAATTTAGCAATTCCTCATATACTGATTACTTTATTTGCGGCTCCCCCCCCCCCCTTTAGAAGCCGCATAACCTTGAAGTTAGTTGGAGAGGGGGGGGCTTCCATACTTCTGTGGTTTGTACTGGAGGCCGCATTCATGCCAGAGAGGCCACACAGGAGATTGCAGACAAAGAGGCGGCTTGCCAAGTCAATCCTACAGTACAGTGCGACCCGTGCTGAAGAGGTGCATGACGCAGAGCAAATGTGTAACTAGGTCACCTCCAGTAATCTTATTCTTAATACTATTATTTATCGCTGATACATTCTTATTCTAGCCTAATCAGCATATTCGAAGATTGTCGAAATCGGCACTATAAATGCTTTTACATTGTTTACATTAGCATTCTTAGTCGCCACATTTTCTAGCCTATTAGTCAATTTGTGTTAATTTGAAAACTGTCAAAATTGATACTGTTTACAAAAAGTTATAATGTTCAGTATTGTATATTTGTCATCGCCTAGTTACCTTTGCTACATCTTTCCAGAATATTTCTCGCTCTTTCTTCAACATTTTGCAATTGCACAAGATGTATACCCTCCAGACATGGGTTCTCTGCTATTTTGAAGTGACGAAAATAGGCTTCAAATCTCCCGTGTCCTGAGAGGATACATCGCTGTATTATTGGGGCTTAGAAGGTTGTGGGGTTTTAACCTTTTAGCTACTGCCGGAAAATAAGATTTTGTAATTGCTCCGTTCGTTGTCGTTTGTCACTCTGTTTCCCATAGTTGCGGATTTTCTTCTCTTAATTCATTGTACTCTTCACATTTTGGGATGAGATGATAATCCACTGGCAGGTCCTTGCTTTTCGCTGCTTCTTTCGCGAGTCGGTCTGCTATTTCATTTTCTTCTTTGCTAACCCGTGCTTTAACCCAAGAGTATGTCTTACCCACGTATGCAGGACTCCGCCTAGGGAAACCATATAAATCCCTAGCTTCTAGTTGAAATCGTCTTAAAAACCAAAATCTACTACTGAAGACCACATTCGTGAACCCTTCCCTCGACGTGGAAGCTTTGTTGAAGTTCCTCAGATATGGAACTGGGTACTAACTCTTCTGAGGAGATTTGGGCAAAAAAGTATTTTAAGCCTCGAAAGAGTTACACATTCTAGCCAATCATAGCCTTATAGGTCCTTCTGATCAGCCTCCAACATCAAGGCTGTCTTCTGTAAAACTTTCAAAGAAGAAGGAACAGACCTAGCCCTGATTCAAGAACCTCGGATTAACAGGAGCCGACTAGGAGAATGTCAAGGTAAGTCGATACATTGCAGCAAGGGCAATCACCTTGGGAGTTGCATTCTTGTTCGTAATGGAATTCCTTGAGTTCTACTGTAGTGATATCACCACGGTGAAAATCGACTGCAATACAGGGGGAGAAAAGAATGGCCTATTACTGGGCTCTCTCTACCTCCGCTACGATGACAGCAATCCACCCACCAGGGAACTAGAACAGTTGGTCGCACATTGCACTCAGAGGAGAGCAAACAATCTTTGGTGTGACACAGCGAAATCTGGGGCAGCAAAGATATCAACACAATATTTTCTTATAATCATCAAACGTGCTATCGGAACAACCTGGGGCCTAAAATCACACATCAGCCATTGGCTTTATAGTGCAATGGTCAGATATGTTTTTTTTTTTTTTTTTTTTTTTTTTTTAACGGGCGACAAATTTTGATCAGAGGCCTCTTCTTTCAGGTTTAGGTTCTTTATCGTGCCGTAAATGTACGACACGGGACCCACGGCTTTACTTCCCTTTCGAAGGAAGCCATACTTAGGATTTTTATGCCCCCGAAAAAAATCCATTGATCCTGGCCGGTTTGAATCCGCGATCTTGGGTTTAGAAGGTCAGTATGGTTACCACTACAACACCAGGACCGACGTATGATTCAAGATATCTTACGGCACCATTGTCTGATGGCGAAAAACATTACAAACTACTATAGAGGTTACCAAACTACAGAGATTATCATGTTTATGTGTTACATGGGTCTTCAGAAGTACCCCAACCATTGGAGACTCTGTTGGGTTTCCCATCCATGGACATTTACCTACAAGAAGAGCCTAGGCTTACTGCCGGATCTCGAGAAGACTGGATGGAAGGAATTGCGACTGAAAAAGGATGTAACTAACTTGTGCGGTTAACCAATGGATCCCGTATAGGGACACAATCGAGCGCAGGCATATAATGGACCAATATGAATATGTCTTGGAAAATATTCCACAGTTTTTCAGGCTTTCCTGGACTGTCCTGTTGGAGAACTTGAGAAAGGTTACCATGGTAAACGAATTTCATCCTCACAGATAGCCAAAATGCTTTAAAATCACTTCTTTTCGAAATTGCCTCGACTAACCTAACTTCTTGCAAGAGGCTTGAACTGCGATGGGTGCCAGGGCACTAGGGATTTTATGTATTTTATTTATTTATTTATTTACGGACGCTCTTTAACATCTCAGGTCATCAGCGTCCCATTCAAATCAGGATGTGAAACTGCCGATAACTTTTTCTCAGAATCTACGACACGGGATCCACGGATTTACTTCCATTCCGAAGGAATCCATACATATGATATTTACGCCCAAAATAACCCATCGATCTTGGCCGGGACTGAACTCGCGATCTTGGGTTTAGGAGGCAAGTATGGTTACCACTACATCACCAAGACCGACAGGTAAGAAAGACATTTACTCTTGCTATAATCAGTGAAGTTCTGAGAACAGATGCTGAAATTAGAACCAAAATACTGCAACTTGTGAAAGCGTCTCTTCCTAAGGGGTTGCACCAATGAGCCTTTTCGTGTGACGTGCGGGAGATCGATAAAACTCCAATACCCCCCCCCCTGTTATCTTCTACCATATTTGCACTTATTTATTTTAGAAATGTGAATTTTGCAATTATTATTCATTGCATGTAATTGTACTTTTGAGAATCGACCAATTTCTGCCCAAGAGTGAGAGCTTTGCTTTAGCGCCCTTGTTCCTAACGTTGAGATTTCTTTTCCGTGCTACCGTATTCAAGAAAGAGCAACATTTTGCACACTCCAGTAGTAAGCCAAGTACAAAATAACCGCTTTAAAACCTGTATAACTGTTTTTTCAATTTATATTCTTCATACTAGAGATTGTTAACACAACTTTCATGTTTTCATACATCTTTTTTATGATGTAGAAAACTTTCAGCCTTTTAATTTGTCTGTAAAACATCATTTATTTGCTAATGTTGATGTCCTAGATATAAAAACTACACCATTATCTTGAGATAAATAATATGTTAAACAGTTATGATAACTATGTTTTGTTTAATTATTGTGCAGTATTTCTTCGATTTGGACAATTTTGAATTGTTTTTGGAGAACTTCAAATCTTGGAGAATACTGCTCTGGTTACTTGGGAAAGTTGCATTCTTATTCAGATTATTTATGAAGTGAGCAATGAGAGGAGCTCTGGGGAAATATAAAATTAAATTAAACAATGGGAAGCATAAGGCACTATGAATGGATGAAGTAAGTAGCACTGCATTTGGCGAACAGAAAGCCCCTAAGTTGAACTTTTGATTTACAAATTGTAAATAATGAATTACTATTTTAAAATAGAACAGAAAATGCACGTGTATTTCAGTAAACAAGCTCCCAGTTCCAGCTTAACTGTGAGTGTGTGTTTCCCTGTATGACGTAAGTTCGCGAGGATCTCTTCGAACGCTGCATAATCAGTTTACTCCCCTCCCAAATGGTTGTGCGACTGGTCTGTAACTTCGCAATGTCGGGTCGGCCTTGACCCAAATTCTCTCGAAACCGGGCCAGGTTAGAGCACGTCAAAATAAACCAACCGAGCATAGCCATTAAATAATATGTTAGCCAGATACAACGTTCAAGCGCTAAAATAAGCTTCGCTGAATGTGTAAGTGTAACCAGGGACGGATGATTGAATTAACTGTAGATATTTTACATTCAAAATAACTTTCTATATTAACTAAAATGAACAGTTAATTTATTTTTGCAAATCAAATACCTATATTTTGTTTTTTAAAATTAGTTTATGATGCGAAATATTTATTGCAAATCATATACTTACATGGTTTATAATAATTTATCGATCATAAATATACAATGTGAAATGTTATTACTTAGTTATAAATTATGATTATGATGTATTACGTAAATAATACATTTACCTTAAACTGTAAACATTACCAGCGAGCAAATGCTGTGGGGGGGGGATCATTTACACAATTAATGGTTGTTTTCTGATAGTTCCTATTGATAAGATGACACAAATAAGATTTACGCCATAACACAGAACTTGATCGCTGCTTGATTTCAAAACAGTTTCCATCTCATCAATTTTTAATTACATTATGTTTTATAGAATTGTTTGTAATGTCATGAAATTTTGCATCATCTTTACAAATATTAAACGATGTCAAGAAGCTGCATGAATTAAAGCGAATCTTTTAAAGTTTGATTTAAAGTTGTATAACAATAACAATTGTTTATATTTTAATTACTTAAAAGAGATTCGTGCTGAAATTAAACCCCTCAATTTTAAACTTTTCAGAATTTCATTGTTCCATTTCATCCCTTAAAAAGTGTCAGTATACAGCAAGTATCCCCCTTTGAGGCCCCCACCCATCAAAAAAAAAGTTTACTAATAAAATGTAGCCTATAACCATCACATGCTTGATTTTATTTTAAGAGAGTAATGAACCTGCAAAGCATTTGTTGACTTTCCAAACGAAAGATGAATTTTATTAGCATTATGGACAAAAAGATGAGTTGGAAAAAGGCTATTGACATTTTAACGAGATACCATTAAAACTGAGAAGCTGAAATGTTTAGCTATTTATCAGCCAAATCTGCTAGTTCCTTATGCATATCCCTGCCCTCCCGCAAAAAGGCCATGTCCAAAACTTACCCAATATGAGGGGGATGCTTCCCCATATACACCGTCCAATCACCGTTTAATTTCATTGGGAGTAAGTCCTTTTGTGAAGAACTTAACAACAGCTGGATACTTCATTTTGAACATTTCACAATCTTCTGTACATAGCCTTCTTTATGCAACTACATCTGAACAACTGAACACAGCGGAGCGGAAGTTACAGCTGCAATTATTTACTTAACAGATAAGGTATGACACCAGCTAAGCGTTTTGTGAAGACGAGGCCGGAAACTTATGGACCTACCCTCGTATAAGTTCCATGAAGCATTACAATAGTGATAAACTGACAAAAGTATGCTTATTGTCATAGCATGTTTGCATGATTAGCAAAATAAGCCTTAATGCAACATTGGATAGTGCTTGTGAGATTGTAAACGTACAATAAGTTCAACAATGTTTTTCGAAATTTACATTAGTGAAAACGATTAATATATTTTCTTCAATATTCCCTTAGCTTCTCTGGCACTTATTTTGCAGTAGAGTTAATGTTGTCAGTCATAGTTACTTATCGTCTGTATAGTTTGTTTACGCTATTATAAAATCGTGATAAGGTGACGGAGACCAGCTTTTTAATATAGATAATAGTGTGCTAATAATAGTAATTTAATCAGTTAATAAGTATTATCAAGTACATTACACTTCGCGCGATTTAATTTACATTACGTTATATTATAATGCATTATAATTTCTATAATATTAATGCAAAGAAAGTAAATATTAACGCTAGGTAATTAGCAAAGAGTCCTGAATGAAAAAGCTAATGCTTCTATGATCGTAGCAACACAGTCTTTTGTTGCAATTTGCTTTTACATAATTGTCAGCTTTATGAAAGTTGACAATTTACCTTGTGACAAGTTATAGTTTGTCCTGTCATAAGTGACATATTTGTAAGTGATATGAAACAATTAATTGTTACAATATACCACAAATTTGTCAAATTGTCAACTTTTATGAACTAGGGGCCTCGTCGTTCCACACCAGCATAAACGCGGAAGGATGTAAGGTTAACTGACAGTGCATATCATTTCCTTAAACAGAAATTAGTAAACGCAAACATGAAAAAGGAACATCCGACACCCGGTGCTGAAGAGCTGCAAACAGGTATTGCTAAATGACTTGCCCTTTAGTCACGCCTCCTTCCACGAAGGACAGCGAAAAAAGCCGAGCCCAATTCGTGACTGGTTCAAAGTATGGTCTTCGTCTTGTGACTGCAATAAATGTACGGAGATAGAAAGGTTGCAACGCACGGAAACAAGCAATGGGAAAAAAAAAAAAAAAAAAAAAAAAAAAAAAAAAAAGAGGACCATTTTGTCCATTTGGTTTATAGACGATCTTTAAGATATGAGTCATCAGCGTTACATTCAATTCAAAGGGTGAAACGGCAGATAAATTTTGCTCAGAGGCCTCTTCTCTCAGGCTTGAGGTTTTTTCCTGCCGTAAATCTACGGAATGGGATTTTTACGCCCGAAAAAATCCATTGACCCTGGCCGGGATTGAACTCACGATCTTTGGTCTACGAGGCAAGTGTATGATTAATACTAGACTACCAAGATGGACTTTTTTAAGATGCATGTTAATAGTTATCACATTCAGCATACAGCGAAATGAAATAAGAAACTGTAATATAGCAATGTAGCGCGCAAAGGAAATAAATGATACGGGAAAAGGCATATGATTTTAACAGTGCAGTTTTAGCATATACATATTTTAATCTAAGCTAATCTAACCTAACCTAAATTTGCAACGTACATGAAACAAAAGTAAAATTTAACAGTATAATTTTCGCCTATTTAATTTTTTAATTTATTTATTTTTATGTAGTGCTAAGTCATCTGCAATATTTATGCTGTTGATTACAAGGATTTTTCTGCCTATTTCTGTACAAGGTTTCTCTCTTGTTTGGTTCTATATTTGTTTATGAATCGTAATATCATTTCATATTTTGGAGTAATACTTTTTAATATGCTGGAAATGCAACTTGCAAATTGTAACATTATGGCCCACGAAATGATTCAGGTGTTAATACTTGGGACTGGTAGACTGGGATTTTCCTCATTTTCCTTGGTTAATTTTAAGAAGGAGAAAAAGTCAAGTCAGTATTTCTCTGCCACTGATTCATCTTCAATTTCATTCTCTTAATATATGGATCATAAATTTTGCAAAATTTCTTTGCCTAATAACTGATTAAAAAAAAAAAAAAGTTCCTGCTTTATCTGACACGATTGCTTTAAAAATGAAAAATATTGATCGGTTAAGCATGTTTAAACAAAATATTTATCAAGCTTTTAGTTGTAATACCATTAACACCGCGACCTGAAGATCTATTGTCATAGATGGTGAGTGATGATAACTTGGTTGAATAAGTTCGGGGGATTATGTGGTCTAAGTTTCCCAGGCACTCATATAAAGAATTGAAGAAAACCTCGGTTAAGAAACTAATTCAAGCGCCGGCCGGTGGGAAGCGCAAACGCTACAAAGGCGTTTATCATGCATACTCTCTGCATGCTTACAACCTTAGAATTGTGTTATGAAACACTTTAATGATCGCGACTGCTTAGCTGCTAGCGGATTGTACATGTTACAAATGTTAATGTTTCGCGTACTGAGTTCAAATTTATGAAACAGAATAACAAGAAGTAAAAGTGAACAGTAACAAATGCAAGGTGCTATGGAGTTGAGACAGGAATGCGACGTTCAGTTCCATGCCAACCACGTCCTATGCAAATGTACGGCTGGCTGTAGCGTGAAGCCAATGCCCCTTTTAAAACAGGTAACAGTAATAGCGACACACTGTTTACAATATACACGCTTTTATTCTTTACGTATAGACCATGGAATTTTGAGATTCGATTACCATGCATTTAATAACAATTGTATTCATTACACCTGTTTCAATTTTATTGCCTGCATGACTTAATTTAATATTTCGAAGTCAAAACTCAGGCGCAAACAACATAATTATTCACATTACCTGGAGGAAAAAGGACACCGCCACCAGAAATATGCATACAAAGAGAGAACGTCTAAGCCACTCTAACATAGAAATATACCCACACGGGTGGCCCCAAGTGGTTAAGGCAAGGACTTGCAAAGAGAGATCTGATGCTAGGAGTGACCTCGCTGATTGAGGGTTTTCTTTCCAAAATTTTCATAGTTCTTATAGCAAATGCCGAGGAGATACCCAAACCTGTACTTAAAACGCTTCTTTCCCGAGTAAATTTCCTTTCCTAGCTTATAATTCAATCTTATGAATCATTAGGTGAGGTCGAAAAAAACGTAACGGTAGTTATACGGCACATAAAGCTCTGTTTACAGAGCTGCAGGATACGCCTAAAACACAGCGCACAGGGGAGTGGGAAATACAGAGCTTTCAGAAGTTAACGCAGCACAAGATGACAACAGTGTGTCCGTTATTTTATCTTCAGGGTGAGAAGCATAAATGAATGAAAACGTGACATTACACCAAAGCATGTTCCTCAGTATGGGCAGATATACCGAGGGTACTAACAAAATGTATACACACTTTCACAGCAGATATCTGTTTAACACATTTCAAAGTAAGATCCAAAAACAAAAGTAATGTGCAGTATAATGTAAACAAATTTGACTTACATTACGTTATGCTAGCGTTGCTATAACAAAATGGAGCGAAGATTATCGTCTGAACAGCGGAAAGCAATTTTAAGTGGTATTGGAAAACCGAGAATGTTGTTGAAGTTCAAAGGCATGATGTGCGTATAGAACAGAACTGCCAACGCGAGTAACAATTCCGTCTTATCCGCCATTCATACACTCTGCGGAAATGAGGAATTTTACTTCCAACAGGATGGTGCACCACCACATTCCCACCGAGATGTACGTGCGTACCTTGATGACAATCTTACAAGGCACTGGATATGACGAAAAGATCTGATTGAGTTTCCACCGCGTTCTCCGGATCTAACTCAGTTGGACTTCTACCTATGGGTAACTCTTAAGGATGTTGTATACCGTAGAAAACCAGCTACACTGGCAGCACTTCGGGAAGAAATTGAAACGGCATGTGCTGCAATTGCTGAGGACACTTTCGTAAACGTTGCTCAATCAGTAGTTCAACGTACTCAGAAGTGTATCGACGCCGATGTCGGCATTTTGAGCAACTGTTGTAACTGTAAAAGTCTAAGATGATTAGTGCTCATCATTTTCTGTTTGTATGAATTCAGTTTTGTTATGTTTATACACTTTTTTCTTTGTTTGAAGTGTGTATACATTTTTGACACCCTCTGTACTTTCTTTGGTTTCTGTAAGTTTTGCATGGTGAACACACGAGGAATTGTGACATGTAATGTAAGGAAACACTTATATATATTTTTTTTTTAGTGGAGGAAGTTTTTTGCAGCTGTTATTCCGCTTATGAAATTACAAAATAATAAACTGTGTGGATTTAAAAAAAAAATACCCTTAAAGACAAACGCAAACTATTCAGTGATGGGACAGTGATGCGTATAACCTGCATATGCAAAACACTACGTGAGAACATTTCAATTGAAGAAACAACGGATGCCAATATGATTGTAATGTGCGGTTAGATGCACCTTCAACAAACTGACTTACATACTTTGAATTCTTTGCAATTTGCGATATTTGAAGCAGCGAGCCTACTTATTTTTCTCAGTTGGATGAATTCTCTTGCCGAGTTCCTCTTCTTCTCTGCTCCTTCCAGGAACTTTCATCTCTTTTTGTAGCGAATACCTGGAGATGGATAACAGTTTCCTCAAAGAAAAGAATTAGGCGGGGCCTCGGCATGGCACTTTCCACTCTGGACCAGGAAATTGTGTCGCATTGGAGAGTGAAAAAGGAACCTCCCAGCTTACCGCTCAGTTTACGCTTGTGTTGAGTTGCTAATTGGGATATCTGCCAGAGAATTCCCTAAAAAGAAATACTGACAAAGGAGGATACTTCGGTACGCCTGGACGTTTGTGAGGGCCCTCCGGGAGTAAGGGCGGCCAGGATCCATAGCCATGTTTCCGGGACAGAAACCTTTCCAAAGTGCAAGCCACGTAACAAAACAATTAAACCACCCCAGATTTGCCTAAGTGACCAAGTGAAACCACACACACAAAATCAACAAATAAAGGAATAAAATAAGTTGAACACCAGGATGACCGACTATAAGGAGTTTGAACCCGGAACCTCCCGAATGCGAGCCCCAAGTGTTGTTTCCTAAGTCACGCTCAGTAATTTTAAGTTTAAATATACATAATAGTGTGTTCTGTAAAAGATAAAATGTACTGTAAAAAAGTGGAGTAGGAAATTCCTATATTAATAACAGAAAAAGTCCTGTTTATTTTAATTTTCATCTTTATATTAAGTTTATCATACTTTGACATTTTCACATTCGTTTAACGAAGTTCCCTTGCAAATGGGAGATAAAATTCTTGGTTTTCATATTTCAAGCTACCAAAAATCGGTCAGGTTACATGCAGGATTAATGAAAAAGAAACAAAGATCAGTGTTATAAAGTTCACGTTAGTAGTATTGCCTAATTCTTATAGGCTATTTTCCTTTTCTTATTAGAAGTAAGAAGAAACGTTCGTAGGTTTATATCAAGCCTAGTTCCCAGCACACATACAAAATAGTTCTCTTTCTATTGGTGTTATTTTACGGAACGCTTCATCGTATTTTATATTTTACATTCAGTGTTCTTTTATTCTATTCCCCCTTTTAATAAATATTAAATTATAATTTAAAAGATTTCGTCGTCATTTGAATTTCTAGATTCGCAATGTATTGAAAAACTATAAATGTTGCTAGTATAACTACAGGTACACACACACACACACACACACACACACATATATATATATATATATATATATATATACGTTTCGTAGGAAACTGCACTGTTTGTATATTCCTTATATTATGTATAAAGTTCATAGTATTCTCCTTCAAGCGTCTCTGATTCAGTTTATGCTTTTATCGATCCTTTTCTCTCTTGCTTCCCCCCCATTTACAACGCGGCCTTGTACAAAGCAGCATATTTATTTTCGACTGGTTTCTGTTTCCTTTACTGTACTTACTAAAATAATAGTATAAATAAACATGCAAAATACGATCTATATATTTCTTTTGAGCCAGATATACAAAAATAAAAGTAAAAGCACCAACATTCATATAATCAAACTAAATAGAACATTTAAACATTATTGAAGCATGTAAACACAACACGTTACATTACTTTACCGACAAAGGGATCAAACGGTCGGGAGAGACTTGGCATTTGCCACATTATAAATACAGTCATGTAAAATTACGAACTCACAGAGCTCCATGAATCTTTTTCTAAACATTTTCTTCCACTCACCACTTATTCGGAAGCATGATAATTTTTTCTGCCTGATGTTTGAGGTGAATCACGTAACAGATTCCGAATACAACACTTGCCCCATAGACCCAAGATCGCGGGTTCCCGATTAGGATCGATGGATTTTTATGGCACAAAAATTCTAATAAAATTCTGAACAAAATTTATTAGCCGTTTGACGCCCTAAGTTGAATGGGACGGTGATGACTTGACACGCAAACAGCGTCCGTAAACAACAAGATTCCGGATCTACGAAGAAAGTGAAATATGTTTATGGGACGCAATAGCGTCTATATTATAGTTCAGTTCTAAGCCCCTGAATAACTACGCGAACATAATGAGGCAGTGAACACACTGGTGGTTACTATCAGGAGTATGCAAAGATTCAAAACTGCATACCAACTGCTTCCTTAGTGGTGAGAATATCATAACCAGTCCATACAGCGACAGCCCAAACCCTGGTACTAACTGCATATCGAGTGATGCAAAAACAACACCAAGGAACTTATTCTCAAGCTATACAGCTTAATAACGGAATAGACAACGGTTGTTTTTCGCGTTCGGTCATTACTAACGTTTTAAATTCTATTGTTGATTGAGATGTTCCCCTATTTTTAACAATGTTATGCACCATAATCGCAAAATCCATTCCTTGCACTCTACGAACTTCTGTAAGTGTTCCAGTAAAATGACCGATAAAGTTTGACAGCTCTGTTACACTGGTGGCCAAAAAATCTGGAAAATTTAAAATGTGAAAAATGACTGAACACGAAAAACAAACGTTGCCTACTCTATTTTTAAACAAATGCGTAATTCTATAGTACAATGTGCGTGAGAAAAAGATTTTAACACTCAGAAGCATTTTTGTTTTGCTTTTGCATTCAATCCATATACAATTAGTACGGGAGTAAGTTGATGTGGGGAACTACATGTTTGAATAGGAACCTGAGGCTATTGCCACTAGATGACAGCATTAGTCGGTGGCAATTGGTGACATTCACACGGTTCAATACGAAACAGCAGTTGAAAGATGACGGCGCTTCTAAGTGAGAGTACAACCCTCGATTAGCGCTCCGTTGTGCGACTTTTATGAGCACAGCTATGGTATCAAAGAACAGTTATAAAGAAATGCTTCCTATCTACAGTGAGAAGTACCTGACATGTCAAGTTGTTCACAATTGGGTTCAGATGTTCTCTGAAGGGCGGACACGTACCGAAGACGAACACCGTGACGCCACAGAGGCGGATTTGCAACGATTTGAAGACTTAATCCGAACAGACAGAAGGGTAACTATAGGCACTATAGCCGCTGCTATTGGTTGTTCTCGCGGGCTACCTATAACATCTTTTTTTACATCTCAGGTCATCGGCTTCCCATTCAATTCAGGGCGTGAAACGGCCGACAAATTTTGCTCAGAGGCCTCTTCTTTCAGGCTTGAGGTTCTTATTCGTTCCGTAAATGTACGACATGGGACACATGGCTTTACTTCCCTTCCGAAGGAAGCCATACTTACGATTTTTACGTCTGAAATAATCCATCGATCCTGACCGGAATCGAACCCGCGATCTTGGGTTTAGGAAGCAAGTATGGTTACCACTACATCACCAGGATCGACATCTCATTTTTGATGGAGAACGTATTTGACTCCATTACTTCCAAAGAAAAAATCCCTCACCACTCCATTTTTTTTCGTCCATCTCTTTTCTATTTACAACAATTATACGGTTATTTCGTTGCCTTTTATTGAGAAATGGATGATCTAGATTTTATACTATTTCCAAATTACTTCCTTCAACAGCCCCTACAGAACTACTGAAATCATAAGTCAATGCACTTATTAAACTACAGTAACTAACATTACAATGGACCAATTGTTATTACAAGTAATGAGAAAATAATTTCCCACGTGGTAATAAGTTTAAATGTTAAGTACTTAATCAAATATTATCACTATACCTATATCTCAGTAAGTTACTATCAATAATGCAACAATTCAATACAAGTACCAAATGTTTCCATTAGGGTCTATTTTCACTTTGATGATCTTGGCCCAACACGAATAAATTCATGACTCACGTTTTGCATGCTCTTATTGCACATGTGACAAATACTCGTCATCAAATCTCAACACAACACATCATTTTCTTATTTCTAAATAATATTGATATTTAATTTCTGTTTTTTGATCTATCACTTATTACATTTTACAGTCTTCTTGAAGAAAACCGTGTTTTATTTGCCATTTCTATCAATATTCTGACAACATTTATTACCATTACAGCATTAAAAATCCTATTATGCCTGTGTTTCTATAGGTTCTATGGTATTACGATTTATAGAAATACTAGCGCTATATCAACGAGATTTCCTTTTAGGAGTGAGAGGCCCTTCCTATGGCTCATACTCAGTGGCGGCTCGTGGTCCCTGTAGAACGGTGGGCCAGGGGCATGACTACATGTGGGGGAATGTCTTGTTTTATGAAGACTTATACTCTTCCTCGACATACTCTCATAATTGCAGCGCCATCATACGTTTCTGGTATAAATGTCTGGTTTATATGAAACTCTTCAGCTGTTAAAGCCTTCTGCAGTCAATTCAGAAACAGCATTGAATGTTATGAATCTTTCAACCGGTTTACCCCACTGATGTATCACAAATCACAACAAATTGTGACATGCATGTGATATCTGTCATTTCTTCGGTCTGTACAGAAATGAAATTCGCCTTTTCTACTTCTTTACTAAAATCATTCCTATAGACAAGATACGTTTCTCACTTCACACGCTGTTCAAATAAGCTGCTATAGCTTTCGGTTGATAAAGTCGAAATCGTTTCACTTCCAACTTAACAGTCATACTTTGTCGCGAAAATGAAGTCTTTTCTAATCATTATCTTAAAACAGATACGCTTTGGGGGGGGGGGGTTAACTTAACATACCAATGTGAAAGTCAACTGTCCACTAACAAACAGTGAGGGAGCCACCCAATTTCAAACAAAGTGTGAAAACCACCCGTAATCAGAGTGATGTCAGTAAACCCTCAACATCTGGTTCCTGAGGAAAGAGAGAATACAGGGCGCTGACCACGTGCCGTCTTCTTGCTGACCCAAGAGAAGGCAGAAATAAGAAGGAGAAAGGTTAACCCATCTTGGAGGAAGACAAACATAAGCCCTTCTAAATCTTTGCTGGCCCATGAAGATACACAAGTTTAAAACGTAACATTTTCGGGTTGCCCATGAGCTTCCCTCACTAACGGAGAACCCGCATGCTCCCGCTACTACAGTGGAGAGGAAATGCGCTTGTTGAGTAAGATGCTATTTAGAACTAATCGGTTACACATCGCCATTTTGATGCATTTTTTTGTTTTAAAAGTTGACTAAGAGAAGAGAAAAAGGTAAATAATTATAGCATTTTCTCTGGAGGGTGGGAGCCATTGGCCCTTATTGACGGGTCGTCCCTGTTAATAATGCAAATCTTTATTTATC
The DNA here is from genome assembly GCA_030762175.1 of Metallyticus violacea. Taxonomy (NCBI): domain Eukaryota; kingdom Metazoa; phylum Arthropoda; class Insecta; order Mantodea; family Metallyticidae; genus Metallyticus; species Metallyticus violacea. The sequence goes on from CM060830.1 coordinate 79,142,445, forward strand.
ATTAAATTGACATATACATATGCAACTCTTTGTTAAAAATTAAAGAAAACATTAAAAAATAGAATTCTAGATCACATACATACAACAATCTTCACAGAAGGTCCAATGTCATAGAATGATATTTTTGTTCTGTAAAAGTAAAGGTATTTAATGAATTGCCACAGCATACACATGAAGTAAATTTGAGAATGTCCAGTCTCTTTTTGTATCGATGGTTATTAGGAGAGGTTTTTACAGTGTAAAATAATTTTTAAAAATTCTTATATATTCAGTTAGTTTATATTTTTGGAAAATATAATTATCTAATATAATTGTTAAATGTTAGAATGTTTTGTAATTACTTTACAATACAAAACTGGAAAAACTTCCGCTCCTCACAGAGCAAAAAAATTCATGGAACATTGTACAAAAAATACGTAAAGACTGTAATGGAACTATCAGTACAGTTGACACTGGAAGCAACTTCACGAAAATACCCAGGTAAAAAACATCAACTTTTTGTAATGCCTTTTTTTTTTTCCAGCCGATACAATAGACAACATAAATCAAGTTTCCATACGTCAGCAATCATCCTTTCTGTCCTCCGGACACACGAGACGACATTCCCTTCAACTATAAAAAAGTGGATCGTTTAATTAGCATGCTCCTGGCTCAGATCTCTCTCTCTACCTTTATTCTTTACAAAAGTTCACAACAAATGCTCGGGATATTTCAGATATTTGGAAGATGGGCACTCCTGCGACATAAAAGCCTACTCCTTTAGACCTATCAGTTTGCTGTAAGTCATGGGGAAAATGTTAGAGGAAAACATAAATGACAGAATAATATCTCATCTGCATAACAACATGCAGCACGGCTGTACGCCAAACGGCCTCAATTGGATTGAGACGAAGAGTGTTAGGCTTTCCGATATCGCTTTTAACAATGCATGGTGGCCTAGGAGACTTTGTTTCAATTATTGTTCTTAAAGCAAAAGTAATGCCCGAAAACTCATTCAGACAAATCATGAACAATTTCGAAACACAGAAAGGCACATTTAACGTTTTCCGGAGCACAGTTACTCGGCTCATAGGTTGAGTATGCCACAAGGATCATTATGAAGTCCTGGATTATTATGTAACACATTTTAAAACCTGGAAGTAAATCTCCCAGAAGACTGCAGCATCGTGGCTTACGCAGATGATGCAGTCTGCTAGTCCACGCCTGCCTATCCTCACTGGCAAACTTTCATTTAATGCCGCCAAAACTACATCCTTGGTAATGACCAGAAGAAGGGGCGTAGAAAATCCACTGTTGTGCCTAAATGAGAGACAACTAATATTTGCAAACAACCTCAAATACTAATGATTTATTACCTTCCGGGAATGTATTGCAAAGAAAGCTACAAAACTGCTTAACAGGCTATCTATAGCAACCAGACCTCCTTGGGCCCTCAATGCCTCAACAATGAAAACGCTGTACAGGAAACTGTAGAACCATTTGTTCTTCATCGGCCTATCAAGATATCCTGAATAAGTGCTGGGCTAAAGAAAAACTCTGTCAGATACAAAGAGGGTTTATACTGAAGACAGTCCGAGGATATTGAACGATCTCAAGAGATCTCTAGAGATGAAACACTTATGCAGCCGACGTTGAACCCACTTTGCTAGGAGCTATGTATATAGCAAGTTAGAACAATTTAAAGAAAGGATACCGAAAACATCCATGCTAAAGATTGTGATATAGAAATGAAGGTATGTTTTTTAGGGACCAATCACCCTGATCTAAATCATGAAATAGCAAAGCAAGAAAGCTGCGAAAATATAAGCATTATATATAAGGAACAATGAACAAATGAAGCCAAGATTATCGTATGATGTTCTGTAAACATATCCGATTCGCATTACGTTATGTTAGCGTTGCTACAACAAAATTGAGCCAAGAGTATCGTTTGAACAGCGGAAAGCAAATTTGAAGTGGTATTGGAAAACCAAGAAAGCTTGAAGTTCAATGGAGACGTGTGTACAGAACAGAACCGCCAACGCGAGTAACAATTGCACGCATTCGAGACAAATTTGAGACTCGTGGTACTGTATGCGATGTTCACAAGGGCAGAGCTGGGAGACCTCGCTGAGCAACAAATTGAAACGGCATGTGCTGCAATCGCTGAGGACACTTTCCCAAAAGTTGCTCATTCAGTAGTTCAACGTACTCAGAAGTGTATCGACGCCGATGGTGGGCATTTTGATTGATTGATTTGTTTTTTATTTACGAACGCTCTTTAACATCGCAGGTCATCAGCGTCCCATTCAATTCAGGGCGTGAAATGGTCGACAAATTTTGCTCAGAGGCCTCTTCTTTCAGGCTTGAAGTTCTTTTTCGTGCCATAAATGTACGACTCAGGACCCACAGCTTTACTTGCCTATATATATATATATATATATATATATATATATATATATAGGATGTTTCAGAAATACTTTTACATGCTTCGGTGATGGGTTTCTCTCTCTCTCTCTCTCTCTCTCTCTCTCTCACACACACACACACAAACACGCCATATAATTATATTCCCACAGAAATTCTTAGTTTCTGTGTTATTAATGACAGTTTACCTCAACGCGTTTGAAGGTACAATCTAAGAACTTAAGTTTGTAACCGAAAATTCGTTTTGATATGTAATCGATACAAGTCTGCTGATGCACTCACTGTATCCTAGACAGCCAGGTATCGCCAAAGAGACTTGTTTACATTTGTCGTTTGTGTACATTCGTGGCTAACCTGTTTCTCGCGTTTCATTTGTATTGCGTTTAACCATGGCAGAATGTTCATTTCATGCCCTAGCAAATAAAACCATATGGTTTATGCATGATGGGCCTCCAGCATCTTATAGCCTCGTTGTTCGAGATGCACTGACTGATATCTACCATGACAGATGGATAGATAGGGGAGGACCAGTTTCATTGCCTGCACGTTGCCCCGACCTCAATCCTTTAGATTTTTATCCATGGGGCCAAAAAGCAATTGGTTTATGCAGTAGGCATTCCTAATGCAGAGACGCTTCATCAACGTGCCATTGAAGCCTGTGAAACCGCTCAACATCGTCTGGGAGTATTTGAAAGGATGCCATAGTCCACGACCCGATGAGTTTTTTTTTTTATTTGGTTTATTTACGGACGCTCTTTAACATCTCAGATCATCAGCATTCCAATCTATTCAGGGCGTAAATCGGCCGACAAATTTCAGACTTGAGGTTCTTTATCGTGCCGTAAATGTACGACATGGGACCCACGACTTAACTTCCCTTCCGAAGGAAGCCATACTTGGGATTTGATCTGATGAGCGCCTCTCGTATGTGGAAGCAAGAGGTTTGAACATTTGTTATTAGTTTCTCAGTTGACAATGTGTTTGTTGGGTTTTGTTTCGTGTTTTGGTAAACGATATATTAATAACTCAAAAATTAAGGTTTTCCAGATCTGTTTCTAGGAACTTTTTTCTTGTTTTGGTAAATCTCATTAATAACTCAAAAGTTAATATTTTCTGGACATATGTTTATATGGACCTTTTTCCCCCTCTTGTTTTGATGTGAGGAACCCCTCACCAAAGTTTGTAAACCTATTTCTGAAACTCTGTATATATACGCGCGCGCGTGTGTGTACGGACGTTTCGCTTATAATAAATAACCAGGCAGAGTTAATTCTCTGTTGGTTGTTCATTCGTTGTGTTCAAAAACGACACACAGATTTAGACTGGCACTACTACTAATATATTTCAGGCAGAATGTTTGCCATTTATCAAGGAATACGATGATGTGCGCAAGCTGCAATGATAAATATAACAGTCATCCTCTTGCAACATAAATAAAAAGCTATGTTTCTGAAAGCACTTATCATTCCTGCTTATTTTGGATCAAAGGACATGCGCAAAAGAAAGAGCTGCTTCTATTGCAAAACATTCTGCAAGATGAAATGTTGATATCTCATGCACAACCTGCTCGATCACACGCATAAAAGCCACCTTTAAAAATTGAAATGCAGCTTGGACAAGGCCTACATCGATTGAACGCAACGCGCATATGTTTTGATACAGTTTCTTGGTGGTCATGGACAATTTAAAACTATTTTCAAAGATTTGGTATTTGACACTTTGTGTAAAGGTAAAGAAAAGATATATCGTGTACTCTTGAACTGTGACCAACATATGTTTATCTTCAATATTATAATTAAACTACACCCAGCCACTAACTGATGTAATTCATAAACAGCACTATAGCTTTAGAGAAATTGATAACTCAAATTTATTAAACACTGTAAATTAAAAATAGTTACATAATTTTATATTATTACATTTTATTATATTATAAGTTATACTATTATTAATATTGTGTAACATAGTATATAACATAACATAATATGAAATAGGGTTAGATTATATTTGAAGATTAAATAGATAAATAAATAAATATAAATTTAAACTTGAATTTTTTCATTGCCAGCCAGTTTATAATGTCACTATTGACCTTTATAGCTTGTGACTCCATAGATAATTAAATAGATATTCAGAAAAAGTTTCGTATCTTCGAATATTTTTATTATTTAATGTCTAACCGTTGTTGATTAGAATAGTTTGTTTAAATTACTGCAGATACCTTATTTTTAAGAAATAACGCTAATATTCATTGCTGGAGTTTCAAAATAATAAAGAAAGAGAACGAAACATGTAGAATTAGAAAAAGTTTAACATTTGTTTTAGTGAATTAAAGGAATGGAGCGTTTGATTCTAATTCCGTTTATAGAACCTACACACATACATAGCATGAATTACATAATTGCACATTTGTGATCTTCAAGCCGGGATATGTAAAGGTTACGTAAAAAATTGTTACTCTTTTTGTATACTTTCCACAAGTTATCATATTTACCATTTTATGTAATGTTTTACTTATTTTTCATTGCCTTTGAGTCGGTGCTCGTGGTGTAGTGGTACACAAACTTGCCTTCTAAATTCAAGATCGCGGGTTCAATCCCGGCCAGGGCTGATTCTTCTTACGGACGTAATAATTCAAAGTACGGCTTCCTTCGGAAGGGAAGCAAAGCCGTGGGTCCCATTTACGGCACGATAAAGAACCTCGAGTAAGAAAGAGAGGCCTCTGAGCAAAATTTGTCTGCCTTTTCACGCCCTGAATAGAATGGGACGCTGATGACCTGAGATGTTAAAGAGCGTCCGTAAATATTTCTTTTAAGGGCATCTAAAAATCTATAAGAAAAACGATTTTACACTTTTTGTTTATTTTTTGAGATCCTTATCCCTATAAAACAATTTGTTGGTTGTTACAAAAAATGAGAAAATTAGTCAATTAAATTTGTAATTTTGTTTTTAGAATTTTTTTTTTTTCCAGTCTACTGTTTTGCTTTTAAGCTCACAAACGTGAGATATTTTATAATTTGTTAAAATTAAAAAGGTGCTAGACAAAGTTGGCTAACACATTTTAAAATGTTCAATACTTAACAGTCACAACTTTTCAAACCACTTTCCCTCGCATGGCTGGAAAATCAATGACCTTCAGCCTTCACAGTAGGGAAAATGCTGGCAAGTGTCAGGTCGGGACTGCAAATTGGATCTATCAACAGTGCGCTCTAAAAATGTGAGTGTTGTGTTGGCAGCATTATGCTTTTTACGACTTTGCAGTGACTGAACAACGGTCGCCAGATGATCACCTGTGAACAGAAAGTGGCGACCATTTTCTTTCCCACATAGCTTGTCCTTTTGGCTTTCACGGGTGACTGATCATTAGGAAAGATCCAACTTGTAGATTGGCGCTTGGTTACGTGGTAAAATGAAAACAGAGTTTTCGGAAATCAGTAAAAACTAGCATTTACTTATGCCTAGTGTTAAAGGATGCATCTTTCACCTATTAACAGTCGAATATGATTCCTACATGCCAACAAATCTCCGACCCGTACATTCTGAGATTCTAAATAAAATAATTTGGATATAGGTTCAGAGCGAGTTATGACTTCAAGCACTAGAAAATGGAAAACAACACAATTTTAATCAAACTGTTATCATATTAATAATTATACAGTAATCAACCAAATTAAGTATACATAACTTGAAATTACTTTTCACTTGCTTCTTGCATTTGCAATATAAAGGTTCTGTCTTTTAGCTGTATTGTTGGAAAAACTAATACAACATTGTAACAAAAAATGTGGTATCTTCAAATAGCTTACGTTTTACTTTTGTTACAATACCAGTTCCTCGTGTTCTCAAATGAAGTTTCCCACATCAGATTCCATGTCATCTGCTTCATGTAACGTTTGCTGTTGGTCAAGCAGTTTCTTTAAAACGTCCAGTTTTTCATGTTCCTTCCCATGTTTTGACAGTAATGTGTTTAGATGGGAAAGTTTTTTTTTCTTTCTTTCTTTCTTTTTTTTTTTTTTCCTTCCCACATTTCAAAATACCTTTACCTTCTCCAGCTTCCCTTACTTTGTTTTGTTAATAATAGCCTTTTTTGAAAGTTGCAATTTAAAATACCATTGAGCGGGCTCTTTATCCCTTTTGAAACCTAGTCCCTACCAGTCTTGCACTGGACATGTCTGGCTTCCCAAACGAATGACAGTCGCATACGATTCAAAAATCTTCAGATAATCTTTGTAAAAAAAAAAAAAAAAAAAAAAAAATTTTATAGCAGCCTCTATTTGCCAAAAAAAATTGAGTCTGGAGAAATATAGCAGTGGCTTAACGTATCAATGATGGTTTCATCCTTGTTTTGGGCACCAGAGCCATCTGTAAGCAGTCTGACTGAATTGTAGCCTGCAAGATCTGTTGCTACTATGATGTAATGCAGAGGTAATTTGATTTAAACCATTTGCATAATAATTTTCGAGCCAACTGTACACAAGTATAGCTGCCTGAAATGTGAATATTTTCGGCAGCCAAAATTGAACATACGTTCACCTTCGTTACAATTACATAGTTGGTCATAAACGCGTCGTCTTTTTTTTTTTTTTTTTTTTTTTCCTATGTACAAATGTTCAAACCTGTTTACAAATCTTGCTTCTTCAGGATTTAAGGGATATCTGTGGCTGGTGAGCAGAAGCCGAGATTCTGAGCACTAACAAAGATTCATATTTTACGTGAAAGTTTGGTTCATGCACATCATTGTAATGAACCCAAAGACTCTTGAGGCTCAATGTAAAACAATAACGCGTTATATTGTTGTATTTTTACTGCTTGTCGCCTGTCAACCGATCACCAACCTCTTCGCTCAATAAACTTTTGACACAATGCTTGCACCGCATTCCTTGATAGGCACAGTGTTTTATAAACAGCTGTTTGCAAACTGGTAGATTTTCAATTCGATCACTTTTTATGCATGGCATGGCATGATGCATATGAGCACCATTGAAACTGACTTCACTGCATCGAAAAGCTTTCGCGGCTTTGTGTTGACATGCAGGGGATAGAGGAAATGATCGCGCGGAATATCTGAAACAAACTGTATTATACTTGATTTGAATAAGAATTTGACTTGTAGGTATTCAGCTAACCTATACAACACATTTATGCAAGCCTTATCTAATTCTCTTTGCCACATTTCATTTCCATGGAGCCTTCTTTCTTCCTTTTCCCATTTCTGATTCATTCATTTTTAGAGGATTCATATTTTGTAATATAACAAACATTTAGTTACACTTATGCGAGTTTCTTCTGCAACTTCTGCTTTGTTTATAAAGTTCGGAAGGAATTGCGATGTTATCTGTTTACCATCTCAGGTTGACCACATGTTGAAAAGGAAATTTACCTATTATACTGAGATTTTTTACAATAATAATTATTAAATATCGATTTACGCAACTTGTACTGCAAACTGGAATATAAGAGTTCTGCACAAGTTTTTTGTTGTAACCTACAGATAATTATTGTAACAGGTGACGAAACTTGAATATATGAGGTGATATCCACAATATTCGGGACTGTGCTACCATTTCGATAATAGTTGCAGTAAAGTTTTGTACCGCTAGGTGGCAACACTAACACGTCTGATGAGTGAGTGTTTAAAGTTTCATGCAGCTCGGTAGATGTGTTGAGATTCTACAGTACTTTTAATGATACTCTGTGTGTACTGTGTGGCGATTTTACGATGTATCCAAGATTAGAACAGAGAGTGTGCATCAAATTCTGTGCAAATCTTGGGAAAAATGCTACAGAGACCCTCGCAATGATTCAACAAGTATTTGGGGGACAAAGCATGAGCCGTACACGTATGTTTGAGTGGTATGCTCGGTTCAGAGCCGGCCGTACAGCTATTGAAGACGATGCTCACACCTGTAGGCCCGTCAGCTTGTACAACGCCTGACATCGTTGCCAAAGTTCAACATCTCGTTCGTGAGGATCGACATCGAACCATTGAAGACCTTGCTCATGAAGTGGGAATTGGTTATGGGACATGCCAACGAATTTTAACTCATGAATTGGGCATGCATCGTGTCGCCGAAAAATTTTTGCCAAGGATCCTGACTGCTGATCAGAAGACACAGCGTGTTGAAGTTTGCACGGAGCTTCGTCAGGTCGTATCCGATGACCCAACCTTCTTGTCCAGGGTCATCGCCGACAACGAGAGCTGAATACGCGCTTATAACCCTGAGACAAAAAACAATTCTCCCAGTGGAAGAGCCCGAACTCATCAAGATAAAAAAAAAAAAAAAAAAAAAAAAGCGAGACAAGTGAAGAGCATGCTTCTCGTTGTCTTTGATACCAAGGAGATTGTGCACAAAGAATTTGTCCCACCAAATCAAACAGGGAATTCCACGTACTACTGTGAAGTTTTGTGACGGCTCCGTGAAAATGTCCGGAGACGACGGCCCGAACTTTGGCTTTGCATCACGATATTGCGCCCTGTCACAATTCCTTGTTCACCAGGAGCTTTTTGACGAAAACAACACGAAGGTTGTCCCCCACCCAGGTATTCGCCTGATTTGGCACCCTACGACTTCGTTCTATTTCCCAAACTGAAAATAAAGTTGAAAGGACGTAGGTTCGACACAAGTGAGGGGATTCAAGAGGAAACGCTGTCTCTGCTAAACTCCCTGAAAGACTTCCAGGATGCACTTGGAAAATGGCAGAATCGCTGGAACCGGTGTATACGTGTGGAAGGGAACTACTTCGAGGGTGACAGGGCCATTAGTCTCAAAGTAATTTTTTGACCAGATGGCAGCACAAATACCGAATATTCTGGATACCACCTCGTATTCGTATGAACCGGAAACTAAGCAACAGTCCACTGTTTTTTGGTGTTCCAAGATGAACTGAATCTCTCAAAGCATTTCGTTCATGAAGCACTTCCAAGAGAATGATCGTTTGTTTCTTCGGTTGTATTGGACAGGTCGCGCCGTCCTTTTACAGAATTGAACAGTTATTGCTGAATGGTAAACAAAAATTTGTTCGCCAGAAGTCATCGACGAAATCAGGAAAAACAACCGAAAACATTGCATCATTCTTCATTATGACAATGCTAGTTCTCACACAGCACGTCAAACAATCAATTATTTGATAGAGAAAAACATGGAATTAATATCTCATTGCCTGTATTCACCTGATTTATCACCTAACGACTTCTTTTTGTTCCCGAACATCAAACAAAAATACGTGGACAGCGATTTTTCATCCCTCAAGAAGTTGTTGAAGCCTTTGAAGACCATGTTTTTGAGATACCAACTTCATAGTGGAAACTATTTTCGAGAATTTATTTGAACGCATGCAAAAGTGTATATTTTGAAAAGCAATAAAACAGTTAGTTTGTTGGTTTATTTCCTAGTTTTTTAACAACTTAAAAGTGGTATAATCTTGCAAACTCTCAATAATATGAAAAGCTCATGGGTAGATTATATTCTGTAGTGTGAGTCCGGGACTTCCGAAATAAGAATTCAAGCCTAACATGAAAAGTTTAAGTGTTTTTCTGCGCATTATCGCAAATGTAATAATATAAAATTACACTAACTTATACTTTGGAATATTGTGTCTATGAAGGAAATTTAACTTTGCATTACTTTAAATGAAGTTTTCGCATTATCTAACCCACTGGGGAAATATATAAACATGCACACATAAGTCCCAAAGCTATAAGAAAACATAATTAGAAAGTAAACAACATGTTGTACTTTCAGTTTGTTGTTATTGCACACAAATCATGTTTTCATTCAGGAAAGTTCCAGATATCGTGTACAGATAATGGGGTGGATGTTGTTACGTGTTGCACGTTGAGCAATGGCATGTTAATAAAGTAGGTTACGATTAATGTGCACCGTGTGATTGGAATGTAAAAATATATTACAAGGCCTGGGTTCGAAATCGCAAACTGCCATTGCACTTGTTTAAAATGTTTAGATTGACGTTAGCCTGTGCTGTTTGTTCGGCACAGGAAGTAGCAGGCGATCTGCTGATGGTATTGTAATCCGAACATGCACGTAGACAAATTATCGGCGACCGTCTCTATTTTCTCGTATGACCAGCGGAAGTCAGGTTGTGTGTTGCACATTTTGCATGTCTGTCTCTCAGTGAATCAAGTATAATAATAAACCTGAAACGTATAAACGTACACCATTCATGTTGTGCGCCTTTTTCATCTCCCAACATTTTTATTTTGATACATGATCACATCCTGATAAATGCCTTACATACTATAACTTAAATAAAATCTTATGGAAGCACTCTCTAAAATGTACAGAGCGATGCAAAAATTGGGAACAACTTGCACCCATAAAATATATTAATAAATAAAGCAATTTATTTATTAGTTTGTAGTTGTGATTACAATGTACTGGGTGCACAAAAATAACCATTTCATTTTTTTGATATCACCAAAAATACTTCCATTTCAATTAACAAAAAGTATTACATTCAATACAATCACATCGTCTTTGAATTAAGTAACTTTACATGTATCATCCTACAACTATCTTTTCTCTACAAGGTTGGCAGTTGTGTGCATCTTCCGTGTTTCTGAGACATTCTCTGCATTACTCTGTGGCAGTTTCTTAAAGTTGCTCACAACCACAAGTTGGGAAACCCTTTTGGAACGATTCAACAATGGTGAGTAGGGGGATGCGGAAGTATGGATGATGTGTTGACTTAACTAAGAATTCGGTTAATCTTAATGGATGACGTGTTGACTTTCTTCTTCGCCCACTCACGGCTCCTTTGATGGTGTCTTAATGCTGGGGTTTCCTCAATGCTCCGGCTAATGTTAAGTTGGTATTGTGGAAACAAATTTCTTGTCTGGAGGGTAAAGGAGATGGAAAGGTGACTGTGGATACAATACACTTATTTCGGCGATAACAGCCTTGATTTATTCAATTGCTCTGTGGCTCAGGATTCCCAATCTGAACTTATTGAGAAAGTTCTTCGAAGTGCCGGAACTAAGCTCACACGCTCTCACCACTCCAACACTTTTTTTATAAGGAAAGTTCTCCGCAGCAGATTTTCTTTCTTTCTACTAATTAATGATTATCGATGGACACAACCTAATAACCGAGCACAGATGGATAGTACTTCATTATTACACAAAATTCTTCCTGTAGGTTACTTTTGCTGCTACCTCGCTATCAGTCTCGCGGCCAACTGTTTTTCTCTATTGTCGTCCACGGCTACTCCGTTTTATCGCGCCAAACTGTTTTCCTGTATTGTTGTCTATGGCTGCTCTGTTCTCACCTCTTTTTCTCTATTGTCGTATAACAAGCAATGCTACTTTCCGATGCCACCTTCAAAGGGCTGGTTCGCTACTTTAAAAGAATTCTTAAGACTTGCTCACCCCAACAAAATAAAACAATACATACATACACTTACTTCAGTCGGCAAAGATAATTGCCTACAGTGTTCGAATCGGGAGTTCCCGTCTCAACTCTTTCGTGGTACATGTGGAATTGCATTTTCTACCTCCATTTTGTTAGCATCTCCAGGGCTAAACTTTTTTGATACGGAAAATGACCCGTGACTGCAAATTGTTGGCAGATTACTGTTGTTCGCCATTTAAAGTCTGAGCTGTAAAGAGTCCTAACATTCTGAGTAAAACCACGAAGATCAAAACAAAGAATTTTCGAACTATATTTTTTTATGATTGTTTAAGGGACGAAGAGAGGGGCATTAGACCAACAACGGTAGTGACCTAAGAAAATATCCCGCATATAGAACACATGATCAAAGAAGATGGAAGGCTGAGGAACTAGATTTATGGCCCTGTGCACCATCCTCGATTAATGTTTCAAGACGGTCAAATAAGCATATGATCGCGTTCAATGCGATTTTTAAGTGCATCGACAATAAATAAACTCAACTCAGTTGATTACGGTCAAGCTACACAAAATGGCTTCCCGTTTCGATTTTCTTGAAGGTACTGAGGACGAGATAATGGATGGCTTAAATCGGGACCAGCATCAAAACTGGATTATTGTGGAAAGAGGTGACCCTTTTGAAAGAGTATGGAGACAGGAAATTTGAAGAAAGATTTCGATATCAAAGAATACAATGTGGTGCTAGTAAACGAAATGACTGAGAGGTTACAGTTTCCTACTAACCGTGACTCACGCTGTTTTAACAAATACCAATTTATTTATTTATTTGATAATTACCACATCCCCACAGATGGCCGAGATCGTCAAGGCGCAGACTCGAGAGCGGGAGGTCAGGGGTTCGAATCCCCCAGGACCGTCCTTCCTGACTAAAGTTTTTTTTTACAGATTTTCCTCAGTCCTCATAAATAATAAATGCCGGGGAGGTAACCTAAACTGAGGCCTGGAACGTTTCCTTCCTTAAAAATAAATCCTTTCCCAATATATCACTTCATCTCGTGTATCATCAGTGTCACCGCCTGTGGTGCCTCAGTAGTAAAAACGGGCGTTAAACACCATTCAGGAAAAAAGAAGAAGAAAAAAGGATAATTAGAACTCGGTTGGTGCCATTTTGAAATGGATGGCCAAATCATTCCATGCCTCCTTCTTTTCCTTTTAGAACATGAGATAGCTAGTTCCAACAGAATGTCTATCTCATGCTGAGAAAATTTTGGAAACGTTTACTTGTTTTCCATTTCCGTTTACCTACATATTGTAATTAAACACAAAACAAGAACAAAGCGATACAGACAAGGAGATTATAATTGCACTTCAAACACTTTGGCTATAGAGTTAGATGCTTTTCTTTGAGTTATCATCGCAGAATCGTGATTGTTCAGCAAGCTAGCGCCCGGTCAGCTGAGGCGATTCGTTGAACGAGAATTAACTACAATTTCACAGCGGTCAAAGTTTGATCACGTTTCAGTAACCTTAGATCAGCACGAATTTGATCGAGAATGTTAGAGTTTGCACTAAGGATTAGTTCATCAAGTGTCTCACTTCCATTTTTATGAAAGATGTATACATCATATAAGATGTTTAACCAAACGACTGAAACTGTGCAGAGTGGAACGGTACCAGGAAATGCTTCACATAGAACACTGAAAAATCTTGGCGCGTGTCTGATATTGTCACAGGTTCTAGCAATCTGAACATGAAACCAAGGGTTAGTTTTCCATGATGAACATTTATCCATAAAATAAGAAATGACATGAAGAGATGGAAAGAAAATAATTTTATTCTTTTAAAACTGGTCTTCTGGCGATCGTTGTTTTAGAAAATCAGAAAATCCTTTACTGCAAAGGGATACACCTTCGCACTGAGTTTCACAAAATGTCGCTTTTTACATTGTCAACACAACAGTGACATCCTAAAAGCATTGTAGAGGCATCCACCTTACAGTCCCGAATTCTTGCTTTTGCTTACTGGGAAAAACAACGCTCGAGATCAGCAACTTTCGCAGCCTTGAAAGGAATTGGCTGCAGTGCGGAAAAGTGACGGCGTGGGGGTTTGAGAGGTAGTTTGAAAATTTCAGAATGAAGAACAAAACTTCTGTAGCTGTTGTGTAACTCATGACCTCATACTTTCTACACTTGTAGGAACACAACGTTCCGCTGTATGCTTCCATAGACAGTTTTATAATTGAGACATGTTGGAAAACTTTATGAACTATGAACCAATCAAGATGTACAAGAATGTGTCTTTTACAAACTGTGCTTTGTAATGCGCAATTTTCAAACGAAATCTTGAATCGACCTGATACATATACAGGGTGCCAAAAATTATACGCACTTTGTCACAGTAGATATCTATTTAATATATTTCAAAGTTGGACTGAAAAACAACAGTAATGTGAAGTATGATGTTCTGTAAACAGATGTCACTCACATTATGATAGCGTTGCTACGTGACAGATAGATCAACAATGAACAAATGAAGTTAAGATTATCGTATGATGTTCTGTAAACAGATGCGACTCACATTGCGTTATGCTAAAGTTGTTACAACAAAATAGAGCCTAGATTATCGTTTGAACACCGGAAAGCAATTTTGTAGTGGTATTGGAAAACCGAGAATGTTGTTGAAGTTCAAAGGCAATGGAGACATGCGTACAGAAAAGAACCGCCAACGCGAGTAACAATTGCTGCATTTTAGACAAATTTGAGACTCATGGTATCGTATGCGATGTTCACAAGGGCAGATCTGGGAGACCTCGCACAGCAACAAGCCCCGCGCACTGTATCCAAGGCAATGGATAGGACGAAGAGGTTCGATTGAGTTTCAACCGCGTTCTCCGGATCTAATTCCGTTGCACTTCTAGCTATGAGAAACTCTTAAGGATGTTGTATACCGTAGAAAACCAGCTGGTAGCACTTCGGGAATAAATTGAAACTACACGTGCTGCAATCGCTGAGGACACTTTCGCAAACGTTACTCAATCAGTAGTTCAATGTACTCAGAAGTGTATCGACGCCGATGGTAGGCATTTTGAGCAACTGTTGTAACTGTAAAAGTCTAAGATGATTAGTGCTCATCATTTTCTGTTTGTGTGAATTCAGTTTTGTTATGTTAACACAGATTTTCCTTTGCTGGAAGGGTGTATACAGTTTTGGCACCCTCTATATATACAAGGTAGGTCGAAAGTCGCTACTCATTTTAATGAAAAATATAATACAATTGAATTATCACTTTGTTTAGCTGCATGATCATTATTATTTATTAAAGTGTTTTTCAACGGTTCTCCATCTCTGGGATGCTTAGGCATACTTGTTTGTATAATTGTGTAATTGCAACGATTTCTCGAAAAATATTTCCAATGGCTGCTTTTAAATCCTCAGGGATTTGTGATTTTGTAGCATATACTTTATCTTCAATGTAGCTCCAAAAGAAAAGAATCCATTGGTGTAAGGTCTGGCGATCTAGACAGCATTTCTATTGACCCTCGGCTTCCAATAACTTTACCATGAAAAGACTTATCAACGTAGTTTCGCACAAGTAATGCATAATGTGGTTGAGCATCATCATGTTGAAAGTACAGTAAGTTGAAATTATCGTAATGTATTTGTAGCCCTGGAATGACATAGGTAGCTCACATTTCCAGGCATTTCTCTTATAGCAGTGCCATCAAAAAGTAAGAACCAATAACTCTATGGCACGAGATTCCATCCCAAACGGTAACACACGTTGACTCAGCTGCTTCTCAAATGGTATGGTTTTCGGTGTGGCAATAGGTGCAGCCGTATCTGTTGACGTGGCATTTTAATTTGAAATATGTCTCATCACTCCAAATTATTTTGAAAAACAACTGGTCACTAATCCTCGTTGATTGTACATAACCTCGAAAAATTAAATCCTGCGAGCAGGATCATCTTTCAATTAACCATTTACAAGACGATGTATATAACACTTGAATTTGTAAAATTGTTCGAACAAACGTTCTTGAATCAATCTGTTCACAAGGCAGCCTGCGAATAAAATGTTTAGGATTCGCTTGTAAATCGTTCAGCTTACTTTTATTACATGGCCTACCTGACCTGGAGCAATGCGCTATAGCTGCGGTATCCAGAACACATTTTCGTAAATGTAGACTGTCTTCCATGTTGGTTGAACAGTGTTGAAAGGTTTATTCCATTCACTAATTGTTAAATTATAGTCACCTTTGCAATAGATTTTTAAAGCAAAAACCCTTTCTGCTGTCATAAACATCTTCACCGCCGTGAATTAAAAATGTCAAATGAATTCGGTTGTTTGAATACCAATGCTCTACTGGTTGTATAAGAAACTATCAGATACAAACAAAAGACTGGTAATTTAAATCGATGCAAACAAAAGATACATAAGACGCGTAATTTAAATCGATGGGAAGATCACACTCAAATTCATCAATTTCTGTTTACAATATGTAGTGACTTTTGGCCCACTCAATAATTTTGTCTTCCCACTCCATGCGCCTACGCAGTGACGAGACGAGCAGAGTCTGTTGTTAGGTAGCGGTTTAATACAGTGTAATTATGAGGTATGCGAGATAGACGAATAAATATTGAATTTGCAAGAGAGCCAGGCTTGTGGGACATCTGAGTGGGTTAATAACTTTTAACGAAGGACGCCGTAATGCGACAGGCATTGTTCGATCAGATCGCCCTAATGTAAGTGAAGAAATAAAAGTTGCTTCACTTTACTGAAAATGGATCGGCGTTATAAATTTCGTTGTTAGTCCTAGAGACCTATCGCTATGCTTTATTGTGTCAGAATAGGTTCCGCCATGCTGCTCAAGCGCTACGAATGCCAAAGAGGGACTTTCTTACACCGATCATTACGACTATAAGATATACCAGATCCAGCAATGTGATTCTCATGTAAGACTGTCCCCAGGGCAGATATGTGACCAGCTTTGAGAACAAATGATGACACATTCCGCAGAACGTGAGAATGCATGTGGCTGCTTTGTTCAAAATGTTTTATCATTCACCATAATCCTGTAATGGTAGTGCTGTTTTTATTTGTCCTTTTTTATTTGTATTTATCACGCAGTACGCCATCTTAAAAACGTCAGATCAGCCGAAGGGTGGTCGCTTAATACAGTAGTGACATGAAATGAAATGAAACTGCACATTATGTAAAGTGCTAGGGCCTCCTCCTAGAGGAAAAGTCCATTTTGTGGCTTACGTGGTGAGCTATTCCAAGTGAGTTAGGGATTTACTGAAAAAAACTCTACTGTTTTATAGTTTCCTGCCCATATTCAGTCCTTGCCACTTCTCACTCCACTCACTTCTATTGCGGGCGATTCTTAACCAATGAACTCCAAGATGCTCCTTGAATGTGTCTGGTCATCTTCTCGATCTCCTGGAGTTCCTTGTCCTGCGTAGGGGTCCCACATGGTGGTTACTCGTTATCTGCACCCATCTGTCCTGCTGTTACCTCGCTACGTGCCCGCCCCATTTCCACTTTATCTTTGCAACTCTGTCCATGATGCTTTCTGATTCTGCGATTTCTTGCAGTGTTGGAGATCTTGTCTCTCAGTGTTATATATAGGATCTTCTTCTCCATTTTCCTTTGACATTTTGCTATGCTCTGCCGCTGTCTGTCTGTTAGAGACCAGGTATCAGCACCAGGAAGACACACGAGTAGGTTAGATAAATTTCCATTGCGCATTCCACCATATTACGGGAAAGGGGAACTGAAAAGAGCATCACAAATGTAGAAAAAAAAATGGACAAGGAATTGAATATAAAAAGATGTATATTCTCTCCAAGGACATCATTAATGCGTTCACTTGGAAGAGTGGCTCCAAGGACATCATTAATGCGTTCACTTGGAAGAGTGGGTCGCATCGGAAAGACTGAAAGCAATTGCCGAAATGGCTACTGGAAGAATACAATAAAACGAAGAAAGAGAAAATGTTCACACAATTGTCACTTAATAAACACTTTCGTTGCAAACAAGAAAATGATATAAAAAAAATGATCGAATTGTTAGGGAAAACTCTCGAACAAGTATGAAATCTTGAAAAGGCAAAATCTGAAACTGCAAACAGAACACGAAACGATAAACCAACTGAAAGAAAAATTTCAAGCCAGGCGGGAGTCAAACCAAAACTAAAAGAAAAAGAGGTTATTTTTCAAAAAAAAAAAAAAAAAAAAAAAAAATCTGTTCATCTCGTTATCCAAAGAAACAAGCATTAAAGAAGTACAAGACAATTTCACCAAAAACCTGACACCAGAGGAGGAGAAAATGAAAATTATATACACGAGATCAACTCAGAAAAATGAAATATAGGAAGCAGAAACAGGAGCAGATTTGGTGCAAATAATCAACAACAATCAATTTAAAGACAGGGAATTAAAATGGAGTTATGAAGAAAGAGGAAAGAGATGTTTTAGTGGGAACGAAAGAAGAAGAATTAGAAGAGCAACTCTACAAACAGCAGCAGAGATAGCAAAGGTAATTTGAGAAAATGTAAAATTTAGATTCAAAACGGAACCCAGAGATAAAGCCGCAGTGCATCATGTTGCTGAACTATCAGCAAAAATAGAATTCTTGCTAATGGGAAGAATATTTACAGGTACTTTGAGAAAAATGGTGTGGTTGAAATTTTAGTGACTTTGTTAGTTTAAACTAGTTATTTAGTAATGCAAATCTGTACATTTAATTAACTACAAATGGATATAAAATATAAAATGAAATAGCAGATATCAGCATGTAAGACCTGCAAACGTTAAATAAAAATAAATATTGTTTACATTATATATTCATAATATATATTTGTCCCTATAATCGCGCATTTATCATTTCATAGATATATGTTACTCACACTTTTACATTCATCTTTTAGCTTATAATGATGATTCAATAAGTGCCTATTTAGCAAATCAATTCCAGTAAATGTATTTCTATGAGCAATTAAATTATATTTGTTCCTAGTACTACAATTATGCCTATTGTATTTATTTACAAATATTTGCAGTGTTTTTTAATGAATATAATTTTATTTATGTACAGGTTTTAAAAATTAGGCGGAAAAATTTGGGATCGGATGGATAACAAATGTTAAAATACATTTTGTCAAGGTGCCCATGAGCTGCGATCATTGATGTTAGTGCAATGTGATATTATGTAATTAAACTGATGAATCGTACAGGAAAGGAATGAAGCAATTACTTGTGTGAAAATTAATGAATTAATTTAATTTACAACTCATTTATGTTACATGTATTTATTTGACCCCAAAATAGAGCAAAAATCCAATAGAAAAGGAAAAATACTTACTTCAGTGCTGAATTAGCAATATGAACCGTTTACTTTACTGCTCTTTCATCATCATAGCAAGTGCTGAAACACTTGACTTACAAACATTCACGTGCCACATTCTGTCGTACCCGCTTTCAACTGCTGCGGATGCTACAGGATGTTTTTCGGAATTAATTGCGACTTCATATAAGGTGAAGTCAGACAACAGGCTCAATTTGACCAAAGCTCAAACGATTTTGAAAGTTGCGGGAATTAGACACACATGGCTGAAAAATGTGGTTGGAGTTGGAACGGTTATTATTGTGAAGGTTCCACTATAGGGGGGGGATAATTTGAAACGGTTAATATAGTTGTTCCAATGTAGGGGGATTGATGGGTTCTCAGGGTAAATTTGGACTGTTTTTAACGACTTGAAAGTTGTTAGGGGGGGGGGAGAAGATTGTTCACTGTATTAATAAGTCCGGCACTGTTTGAACATTTGATTTATTTAACAACTTGGCAGGTTACTTCCTGGCGGCTCGTAGCTGACCTCACTACACACTTAGACTGACCTTAGAAATGACTTATACTGCCCTCAACTGAACTTTAGAAATGATCTAGACTGATTACTTTCGGATGACTCAGACTGCCTGATTCCGTATATTTCTTTCGCGTCTCTCGTATGATGTCCCTGTTTCTCTTGAATGTCTGAATCTCAATCTGCGAAGGTCTGAATGTGCGAGAGAATGTCTGAATGTATGAATGACTGACTTCTGCGAGTGTGTGTATGTGAATCTGTGAGTGTCTGAATGTCCCTCTGACTCTATGACTATGTGTCTACTGAGTGCCCCTCTGACTTCTGTACTCCAGTTTTTCTACTACTTCGCCACGCCTTTCGCTAAATTAAATTCCCTGGTATTTTATCTATTTCTGTGTTACATGTTCGTCATTGGCTATCCTAAAATTATTTATTTGTATCTAAGTTCTCCTGATTCGTTAACTTTTATCCGCAGACCATTGGTTAGAATTATTCTTTCCCCCTGATCTAATGTCTTCCCACGAACTTGAATTTTCCCAGAAGAGCCTTCCTTAGTTTGTAGATTTCCAAATGTTCTCAGAAATACGGCACGTGTTTATGGCTGTTTTCGGCTTTCCTGTAATAAAACATTTTCGTCTCCGTTCTGACATTCTCATTTTCTCTTAAATTATTGCTACCTCTGACTTCGTTAAATACTGTCCCGTTACGGCCACATGTTTCTCTTATTGTCAACTCCTAAGTATTTCCTGGGTAGAAGGTTCGTGACCTAACAAAAGATAGTTTACCCTTTCTTCAGCCTTGTCTAAGAAGCGGTCTGCGGACGAATCGTCAGGTATACATCTGTCTCTTTCTCACATATTTTACACAAAATGTATACAAAACCCTTTTGTAAGTTACAAGTTACAAATTATTTCTATTTCTGTTATACCTATCTCTAAATGATTTTCTTATACCTATACATAACAATTACCCTCATCAAATCTAATGCCTTTATAAATATAGCTCTGCAGCCTTTAGTTATTCAACTAATAAAGGCAGCCTTATTTCCTGCTTCAGAGTTAATGTTCATGATGTAATTCATTCTTTTTTTGAGTCATTATTTCTTTACTTTTCATTTAGAATTGATATTCCTATATAGCTATGGTTGATTGCATGTTATCATCAATTAATTTATAATAGTTTTCCCAGTTTTAATTGTTAAAATATTTCTCAGCATATATATACTTCTTGTCTACTTATACACTTCCTTTGACCTAATTGAATTTATGACATTGTCTGGAATATAGTAATATAATTAAATATACGATGTGTTCCATTTATAGCCGGGTCATAGATCGCATATATGCGTAGTTCGCTTGCACTGCATTGACCTCGTATTATTCCAACAGCGCACTAGCGGTGAATGAGCAGCTCAAGGCTACGTTTATCAGCTGTGTCAGTTGCGGCCTTCTGTTTGAGCTGTAAAGACTAGAGTTTGTTCAATGTGCATCTCAAAAGTGAAAGTTTATTCAAGACATCTGTGTTGTGTGTGAATTAAATTAGACTATTCTTATTAGTGTAGTGAAATGCCTATCGAAAAACTCACGCTTGAATAAAGAATTTTTCTGTACGATACATACGTAAATACCGAATCATGTAGACAGGTGTGTACACAATTTCAGGAAAAATTCCTGGTATTCCAGTTCCAGGTAGAGAAACTGTTAGACATCTGGTTAACAAGTTTAGGCAACAAACGCTAAACTTAACAACCTCGTGACGACGAAAAACGAGTAAATTTCTGTAACTGGATTTTACAAAATATCATTGACGGTACTGTTGACTAACATTTAATAAATTTCTCGGATGAGAGATTGTTTCATTTAAATAGGAACAGTTCCCATACAATACACGGATTTAAGAACAATATAAAACAGAAATTATGAACATTATGCAAGAACATATGCGTGTGAATGGAAATTTCATCCTGAACTCTACTGATTTAATTTCATATCCTGTATACACGCACGCCTGAAAGGTACTTTCCCAGTAAAGGGTACTCTACTTTCTTGAGTACATAACTCAAAGATGCAACTCATCAATACTTGGAGTATGTGGTTAAAAAGTATACAATAACTTGAAATTTAATTGTGTTAAACTAGCTTAAACCAGTGAAACAGCCATATACAAGATGCTTACAGACTAATAGCGGATGTACAACAAAACAAGGCAACCCTTGCTTTAAATCTATTTATGGCTGATATTTATAGTTTTTCTCAGCATACAAGTGATGTATTTGACGAGCCTGCTTCTTGCAGTTTGAGCGCGATGCTCTTTCCTTGCTTTCCTAATAGCATTTCGCTTATAGGTGACTGGGGTCCGCTTACTTAGCCACGTTTCTGAGTCTGTTCCCATAAGCGAGTAACTCTCACTTTTCACCTTATAACTAACTACAGCATTATTTACTAACTTCTAATGTCACAGCTGCTGTATGAAAACTCGAAGGATGCTTGACAGAGCTACCAACGGTCTATTCGGTTCTCTTCTTGCACCAAACGCAAGCAATTTGTTGTTTGTTTGCACAACGCCGTTAACAGCTAAATCACGACCATTTTATCACTGAAATGTAGCTCTAACCTACAGTGAGCAAAGCCACAGTTAAACAAAAATACTAGTTCGGAATTTTGAGGTTATGTGTCCGTGTTAATCGAAAATCTGCTCACACTGGTATCTCATTGGGAGCATCTTCTGCCCTTTTACCTTTTATCCCAGTCTTTTGGTTTCTTTCGCTCCTCGTTTTTATCGAAGTAGTTGTGTTTGCCGGCGAATGATGTGGGTTCACGCTCATTACAGTGTAGGCTTACATTTTGTTTTAAAGCTAACAGGTGCTTTAAATTCTGTTTCTTTAATTAATTTTTTATTCTTTACAACATTTTGAGACAGTATTTATGAGCTGCCATCTCCATATTTTAATTACAGTAATTATAGCAAGTAATTTTATGTAACTTCGTTATAGTCATGAGTGTAATGTCATTTTCCTATACAGGTGTTCAGTTATTATGTGTAAAATGTTATTTTCTTGCAAGTGTGCAGAAAGCCACCCCAGAGCCATAACATCTGACCTGGAATTTTCTGTTGCCTGTTGTAACAATATTTGTAAAGATGATCCAAACAAAACGATGCTTTCTGGAAAATTTTCTTAAGCAGCGTAGGCACCATAAAACCTTTGGCGACTGCAGGGATGAAAAGACATGCCGATAACCTCTTCAAGGGAAGAAGTCAACCACTTGAGTTGATTCTACGTGGAAAAGTCACGCAGACCATGTTTAATTAGTCTTGCAATTTTGAGGCTCGCGGTCAGTTTTGCAAGAATATCCAGGGGGGCGATATCAGTGGAAGGGCTTTCTCAGTTCCGTTCAATTAGTGGAAAGCTGTAGTTAGTTTTGGAAGAGTAGTGCATAAGCTTTATTAGTTCAGTGCAGTAGTGCAACAGTGTATAAATAATAAATTGTGTTCCATCTTCCATAACGGAAAATCTTATTTATCACCCCCCTATGGTCACAGAACCATAAAAATATCGAGCATCAGAGTCTCGACAGCCGTGGCAAAACTGTAAGACAGCGGTAACCAGAAGAAATTATTTACCCCTGAGATTACATCCAAAACTATCAAATCAAATTTCCTTTTCCAAAATCTTTCCCTCCACCCATAAAAAAACTTAATTAATTAAAACCCTCATTTAATATCGCTGCAATATCCTGTGGGTTCTTTAAGACTAACAGGTAATATTGATGCTTTAAATTCTCTATTTTTAATTATTTTTATTTAAATTCTCTTTTCTTTAATTAGTTTTTTATTCTTTATAACACTTTCAGTGAGTTTTTTATTTAAGTTTTAATTATGAAATGTAGTGATGTTACCTTTTCCTGTAAAATCTTGCCCTTCTCAGTGAGAAAGGTTTTTGATTTTCCCATGTTACTTTTCCTTTGTTTAGGTTAACATCATTTCTCTCAAAAATATTTTGTTGCTGCAGCTAGTAATTATATTATTGATAACTAGACCATGTTAATTGTACTTTTGTTTAAAACAGCACTTTTCGCACTATTAAAATGGTGTTTAACGCCAGTTTTTACTGCTGAGGCACCACAGGCTGTGAACACTGATGATACATGAGATAAAATGATATATTGGGAAAGGATTTTTTGTTTAAGAAAGGAAATGTTCCAGGCCTAAGTTTAGGGTACTTCCCCAGAATTTGCCAGTTATGAGGACTGAGGAAAATCTGGAAAAAACCTCCGTCAGGAAAGACGTCCTGGTGGGATTCGAACCCCAGACCTCCCTCTCACGAGTGCGCGCCTTAACGACCTCGGCCACCCGTGGCGGTTTCACACTTTGTCATTAGCTATTTTGATACTGAGTTCGACATTATTCTTAATATGAAAAGAAATCATTTCCTTTCAGAATTATTCTAGATATTCTTTAGACCGTTCTATTCGAGTATCGAGGAAACAGGCATTGCCAATGATATTCAATTCTTTTTACGTGGTTTTCGCAACTACTACATCGAGAAACATCATATATTCTGCGGCTGTAGTAACGTAACTGCGACATAAAGACACCGCATTCGGTGTAGAAGGCGTGAGCATTTTATAATGCCATGTGTTAGTTCTATGATATAACTCTGAGTCCAAAACGTGCGTCTAGT
Source organism: Metallyticus violacea (assembly GCA_030762175.1). Lineage (NCBI taxonomy): Eukaryota > Metazoa > Arthropoda > Insecta > Mantodea > Metallyticidae > Metallyticus > Metallyticus violacea. Next base: position 79,166,758 of record CM060830.1, read on the forward strand.
TTAATAATAATAAACAAGGCGTACCAATGACAGCCAGTGAACTGAGCACATGGTTACAAACTAAACTAGGTAATGCTGCTGGCATTTTCTGAAGCGGTCAAACTTATGTAATATTCTTGGAAACTCAATCCGGTTACCCAAACATGATTCGTACATCTGTTAGATCATTTATTATATTTAATACTTTTCTAATTTAAGAATAACAAATTACTGGGACACACTATAAAAAAGAAACATATGCAACGGTTAGTTTCTTATTATACACGTCAGACCATCCATTTTGGTGTACGAGGGTTGGAAAAAAATGTAACGACAACATGTTTGTATGTGTTATTATAGAACCAGTATACTGTTACATTCCGAGAATATATTCTTTTACTATTTGAAAGGCCCTGAAACAGTAGCGGTGCTGTGTTTGTTCTAGCGATCTAATACTCCGGTAACTTTAGTTTGGAGAAGAAGCGAAAGTCGCAGCGATTTCCATCCTAAACGTACAGGTTGCTCACAGCAGTAGCAGCATGATACCGGGCATTGTGGGTATGGGTAGTCCAGCCCTGAGGAATGTGCATCACTTTCACATTTCCAACATCGTGGCAGCCTCTACCTCCAGCAAACAGTGAATAAACTCCACATGTGCTACCATGTCCTTGCCAAATGCTTCTTGTGTACCTCAATTAGCTTTCCTTCTACGGCACTCCTCAATTTTTATCTTATGAACTTGTGAGTAACAATATTATAGTGTATTGTGATGTCTCAGTGGTGCAACAGCAGCATCCTTAAACCGGTTAGTATCCGAATTATCGTAGCCGTAGGGATGATCCTATTGAAGGAAAAAGCCCCGTGACAGATTCGGGAACAGAAGCAAGAAGCTCTGACTGCTAGGTTCATAAGCTTCCTGCCTCGTCGATAAGGATTAACGCCTTCACAAAACCCTTATCTGTTAAGTAAATAGTTGCAGCTGTAACTTCCTCACCGCTATGTTTATTTGTTCAGATACAGTTGCATAAAAAAGGATATGTGTAGAAGATTGTGACATGTTCCAAATGAAGTTTCCAGTTGTTATTAAGTTCTTCACAAAAGAAGGACTTATTCCAAATGAAATCATACAGTCATTGGACGTGTATATAGGGAAGTATCCCCCTCATATTCTACAAAAAAAAAAAAAAAAAAAAAAAAAAAAAAGGCCAATTTTTTTCGATTGGGTCGAGAAAGCATTGAAGATGAAGAGCTTGCAGGTCAACCCTTGAAGATGTACATTCCTGAAAACGCTCGCTCTTGTGGAAGGAACTATTACGGAAGACCGGCGGCTCAAAGTTACAGAAATAGCAGCAAGGTTGGGCCTTTCTAAAACAACAGTCCTTCGAATTATTCATGAACATTTAAACATGAATAAGGTTAGTGCAAGATGGCTGCCTAGACTTTTTTCCTCAGTCCAAAAGCAGCAACGAGTTATCTGTTGTCAGGCATTTTTGGAGCTCTGCCGTGCCAACGAGAGAGAAGTTCTGCAAACCATTGTTACAGGAGATGAAACTATGATCCTCTACTATGATCCCTTGTCCAAAAGAGAATCAATGGAGTGGCGTAAACCTGGCGAAGCACAGCCTCTAAAGGCCAAGGTCACTCAGTCAACCAGGAAGACCATGGTCACAATCTTTAGGGACTGTGAAGGAATATTCTTCATTGACTTCAAGGAGAGGAACACTACAGTAAATGGGGAGTACTATGCTGACCTACTGCACAGACTGCGTGCTTCCATCAAAGAGAAAAGGCGAGGAAAGCTGAGTGGTGGTGTGCGCCTTCTTCACAACAACGCGCCTGTGCACACAGCTCTTGTTGCAAAGGAAGTTGTGAAGAAATGTGGCTTCAACGAGATCGTTCGTCCACTTTACACCCAGATCTAGCTCCCAGTGACTATTTCCTCTTCTCAAAGCTCAAGAAGGACCTTCTAGGAAGAAAATTTAAGTGCGACGAAGAAGTGAAGTGTTTATGCCCATGTTGCAGACAAGACTTCTGAATTTTTGGGGGGAGGATTGAAATGTTAATTCAAAGATGTGAGAAGTGTATTGCAATAAAATGTAACTATATAGAAAGGTGAAATATAGTTTTTGTCTTTATCATATCTAGAAAATGGTTAGGCCGGAAACTTATGGACCTGCCCTCTCGAACATTTCCTTTAACGAGTATAGCAGGCGTTGGCAAAGTACTGCGACTAGTTTTATTTCCACATCTTGTTTAAGCGCAAGAAATGTTACAAAATAGTTCATTTTACTTCTTAATGCTTTACGTATTTATTAATATTATTTTAATATTTATGAGAGAATTTTTAGCTCTGAAAACGTTTCTTAAATACATGCTAAACTGGAAATTATTATTTTATACGAGTATTTTTCTTAAAGTCACTATCTTTAAGTTGGCATTGTTGGTATAGTGGTAGCCATACTTGCCTCGTAGACGCAAGGTCACGGGTTCAAAATCAGGGCAGTGTCCATAAATTTTTTGCATGCTAAAATCCTAAGAATGTCTTCCTTCGAAAGGAAGTCATGTGCACGCCACATAAGACTTCAAGTTTGAAAAACAGAAGTCTCTGGGCAAAAGTAATCGGCCGTTTCAAGCCCTGAATTAAATAGGACGTTGGTATTAATATGCCGTTTGAGAAGTGAAGTTTGGTAAAGTTGAGTATCTTAATTACTGGCACTATCGCTGTCATATACCGGAAATAGCGCAGTATCGGTGGGTGATATGATGAACTGAAAATGATTCGTAAATTAGTATTAAATAATGTAACAAGTTTGTTAAACATACACAATATTAACTACTGCACATTTCTGTTAAGGTACATTCAAACTATACAGCAATATTTAAACACGTCTAAAAGGGCTGGCAACAATTAATATATTTGATAACACAATTGAGCTATTAGCATGTTAATTTCTCGGAAAAATTCGTTCCATAAATATTTTCTGAATAGTTCTTGAAAAGCTAAGACCCATTTTTTTTTTGCATCCATTTTCTAGTTTTGAAACTGCCGGGGGCTGCCTACCAAACAAATACCGGTGCTATCTATAGGCAAATGGTTGAATAGTGTGCATATTAGGCACAAATTCCTAGATGCACTCGGCACCTTGATTCTTATTATTTGTGTTTTATTGTTATTTAATTTAAATTATTTGCATTTTAGAGATTTTCAGGGGGAAAAAGTTATTTATTTTTAAACCAGAATTACAATAGAATCAAAGCAATTTCATATGGGATTTTCATTGCTCCTTTCCACCTGCTTCGCAAGTTAAGTTCAAAGACAGTCTTTTCACCACGTGACTGAAAATAAAACGGTTTACTGCATGAAATGCTAATGAACTCTGGATTTGTCTCACAGGACTAAATTAGTAAAACGAATGGTTTTGTTGAAAAGTTTTAACATGAAGCAAAAGACGCGATCAAAACTGCTTTTATGAAAAAATATTTTTATTTTGCTTAAACTCGTGCTTTCCTGTGTTCAGGAGATGCAATTATGCAGTTTGCTGTATCAATCGCACAGTTGAGTAAGGCAGCTCAAGTAGGGCTGCCTACATTAACATCAAATTCGCGGAGTTTGCTCAATGTAAATGTTGTAAACTCTCAACTGTTAGTGTATCTAGCTCTCAGACTTAGGTAACGACGACGATAACAACAGCAACAGCAACAACAACAACAACAACAACAACAAATGCGCCTTGTAGAAATTGGAGATATTTTTGTTCTTATTTCTAGCACTACGTGGTTAATTTATTTCGTTTGTCAACTATTCTCTTGTTATTTTTGTTGTTTTGCATCAAAACTTCGACTATATGCATGAAGGAAATTGATCAGAACATAAAATAACATAAATATATAATCCTTATGAAAAAAATGTGGTTATTGTTAGTTTTTCAGTATATTCCAACTCCTCGCAATTTTGCTCTTAATCATTAAGAAAGAAATTAAATTATATTATTAAGAGAAATGTGTAATTCGCTAGCCGAGATTTATCTCAATGTTCTGAAAGCAAAGTTGAAAACGTTTGCTACTTCGTTTTGTCTTCTTTTCCACAGTTTCTATTAATGACACATGGGTTTTTATAATGAGTTTATATGTTAGAAATCAAATTTTAATATTTTCATAAAAAATAATTTATATTTATCTTAACCTAATGGGTAGACATCGAAATTCTAAGTACTAAAGCAAGAATGAAGCTACATGTTGGTTCTGAACTGTAGACAACGGGCGGGGAGGGGGGGGGTACAATACGTCCAGAGCTACAAACCGCCCCCTCCCCTTGCTCTTGTTCGTTAGTTCTCGCTTACCTGCTGAGAGGTGACTCATAGCTTGTAGTTTTAGTTTGCGTGTACCAACTTGATGTTAAGTGCTTATGAATCCTAATGGCTACTTATGTAACGATAACACACTGAGTGACGTTAAGAAAGAACTCTGAGTAAAATATTTGGAAGTAAGGCGCTCCTTGAATTTCACGCAAGCCATTATAATGAAATATCGAGGGAAAAACAGAGACAAAATTATCTCCCAGCTTTCTTGTTACAGACACGCATTTTAATTTTATTTATTATTTCCTTGAAAGTTGTAATAGCTACGAAGCAATAAAAGAATTTTCTGATTTAGAAGAGTTGAGAAGCAACTGAATCTTCATTATGTATTCACAATGAGGAAACCCCGCAGGTTTTATAATCACAATGTTTTTGATACAAATGTTTCTGAAAATATTGACAAACCGATATGTAAAGCAAAAAAATACATTTTCTTTTGTTCTATAATAAATGCAGTTCAGTTTCCAAGACAGAAGCTATTTGCAAATTACAAAAATAGATGGATTCAACATTCGATGCTAAATGTTTCTGAAGTCTATCAAATTAATAAATTTAAATGAAAATACTACAGGGCTATTTTATGATTTGAAATCATCATTAACGCCAGAGCAAGGTATTCAACGTTTTCAGAATGATTTTTGGAGGCGAAGCTGGACTGTGCGCAGTTCAGATGTGCACTTACATCAGCGACGGAGACCTGCTACGGAAACAGTGACAGTATGCGCTATACAATTAAAGAAGATAACCGAAACGCATACGCCGAGACTCGAGCATGAGTGCAAAACAAAATCATCTTGCTGGAGGAAGCTGTGTGCTCGCTGCATCCCGTATAATTTAACAAACAAATTCGTGTTCGACTGGTGCAAGCAAATGGTTACAAAATTAAACCGAGAATGAACAAATTCCGTTTTTGACATCACAAGTGACCTAATAGATTTACTGTTATGAGCCAAAAATAATCGGTAATCGGCACACTGGATCTTTCAACACGAAGAGGTCCAAGCACCGAAAACAGGAATTCATTTCTGGTTTTATCATCTTTCCATCGGAGGATGTTCATATGATAATACTACTAGAACTAACGGTGAACTTTTTAACCTTTTTACAGTCTGCACGACACCATGCAACTTATTTTTATTTGAACCACTGGGAAAGAGAGGAAGGAAGGAAGGAAGGAAGGGAGGGAGGGAGGGAGGGAGGAAGGAAGGGAGGGAGGGAGGGAGGGAGGAAGAAAGAAAGAAAGAAAGAAAGAAAGGAAAGAAGGAAGAAAGAAAGGAAGAAAGAAAGAAAGAAAGAAAGAAAGAAAGAAAGAAAGAAAGAAAGAAAGAAAGAAAGAAAGATGAGGCCTTCAGCAACCTGATACGAAGTTTCTCTAGAAAGTGGATGCCTTCCAGGCTCCACCGAACTGACAGAGAGAATATTTTCAGAAGTAATAAAGCCAAATGCAGGAATAATTTGTTGCTACACATGTTAAGTTTTGTGTGCCCTCGTATTAGATAACTAAAGATCCTGTCATTTAGACATGCAGCATTTACTGAAATGTGGTCTAAATATGACACGTTTCTGCTTATAATGCGATGTCTGCAATGAGATGGAACATCTGGTACATTCTGACGGTTGGCTTGATCCGCTGAGGTGACCGGACGTCTCGTCTGTGCCGACAACTCGCTGCAGGGGAAAGGTGGGTTATTCATGAGGAAACCAGGAATGTGGTTTCTGTAAGAGACCTCTCCTTTTGCAGAGATCAGTTCTAAGAAGAGAATAACGTTCCAGGTTTCAACAAGGGCCGTGAGCTTAATAAACTTTAACCTCAATCGAAGTGATTAGTAATTTTATATCTGGTTCTATTTATTAAATTCAACCTGATTTTATTTCATATACGAAAATAATTATGTAATCTATTATGCACTGTATTTCTTTTTCCAACTATAACGTTAAATGATTTGACTTCCAACAGTTAAGAAATATTTTTCTGCTGTTGCATTGCAAAACTTCAATAAAAGAATCATCTGCTTTCGGCAATTTGTAACTGAAGGGGACTGAACAAACTGCCTGATTTGTAAAAAATATCGTGCTCGTATAACAGATTTCGCGGGTTCATTATTTAACTCTCCCCCCCCCCCCTCAACGTATAAATTAAAATAAAAATAACTATAAATGGAAGGCACTAAAACTACACAGAAGCCATTAAATGAAAAGTTTTGTTCTAAAGTTAAACAATGCAAAAACCTACACAGAATGGAATTTGAGTACAAAGACAGATGGAAAGCGTGCGGTTGGGTGCAAAGATTTAAAAAAGGGAAGACAAAGCATAGGAATAGAAGATCAAGTTGCCTTGCAGCAAACGGCGAATCCTGAGTCACTATTGAGCAAATTACTATACCATTCAACATGAGTCACGGCTCTGCTATTACACAGGGTAACAGGTGTAGTAAAGTGTGCAGCAGAAGGGTCCCAAGCCATTCATGGCTGTGGTGTCGAGAGCGCTTGGATTGCGCTGCTGATGAAAAACTCAAGACATGTGCTTCCCTGATACAAGTGACACAGCGGATAGTGATCAATAGTGTGACATGCTGAAGTCTGCGGTATGGACGAAACGCCGGGAATTTTGTTGTAAAATTTGAGGCGTTGAAACAGTTAGAATAGTTCGCCATCTTTTTCTTGTTTAGGCCTTTGAAATAATATTTACGGAGTCAGAAGTTTGCAGGCGACAACGATGGAGGCATTAAAGTGAACGCCAAAGTTCTTCTTCCTTAGGTACCTCTGCAAGCTTATGTACTGGTGGATCATGTGAGTTGCAAAGCAAGACATGTAGAAATATAAGACACAAACAACTTCTGTAAGTGCATTTGAGAAACAGTTCATATAAAATAACATATTTGGAATGACTTTTTAAAAGTCTTGACAAGTCTTTTACCAAGTCCAATTCTTCAATTAAATATTCAGGGGATAAACATACAAAAAGATTGTGTTTTACGTACATAATATTTCCTTGCTTGTCATGCAAGCCTTTAAATCTTTTGTAAATGAAAGGTACACATTTTAATACAAAAATTGTAACATCAGCTCCCAAAAATATACGCTTCTTATGCTTAGTTCCTTTTACGGTGTTTGTAAAGAAATGGATAATATTAAATTCTGGTTAGAGATTGAAATGCATGGTTTTCTTAGATTAAAACCATTTTATTTATTTTTTTTCCCCTCCCATAGAACGCCAACCTTAACTTTAGTTGCTTAAACACCACGAGATATTCGTGTGGTGTTAGCGCTTTTTCTATAATTATGAGAGCTACCCATTGCGATTCCCTAAGCAATTGTTGTTGTTGTTGTTATTATTATTATCATCATCGTCGTCATCGAAACCGTCTGCTGCTTACACAGTCTAGTCATTATCCTTGTGATTAAAACTTTGTTTTCATCTGTTTGTTTAGTCAATGTCCAATGCACCAACATCATTAGATACTTTAAGCAGACACTCAGCAAGTAGTTATTGCTAATTATTCTTGTTTACTGGTTAATATCTGGAATTAGCTGTAAAACAAATAAGAACGTTATTTTTTTACTTCTGTATAGTTTGTACTATTTTGCCATAATCGATAGCATGATTTGTGTTTAATAACATCTAGACAATCCAAGTCGGATTTGGTGGTCTAATGTTAACCATACTTGCCTTCTAAACCCAAGATCGCGGGTTCAATCCCGGCCAGGGTGGATGGATCTTTACGGAGGTAAAAATCCTAAGTATGGCTTCCTTCGGAAGGGACGTAAAGCTTTTCATATATTTACGACACGTAATAAAACCTCAAGCCCGAAAGAAGAGGTCTCTGAGCAAAATGTTCGACCATTTCATGCTCTGAATAGAATGGGACGCTGATGACCTGAGATGTTAAAGAGTGTCCGTAAATAAAACAAATCAACAATAGACTAGCCAATGTTTTTGGATAATTGTCAAATAAATTACATTTTATTTATTAAACTGTGCTCCCAAACCCTTGGCTACTAAGCGCAGCATAGTCGGTGGTGTTTTTACTTCAATTTCGCTTTTCACAGCGTGTGTATGTTACATGAATGTTGGAACTGTCAACTATTGAATGTTTACATTATTAACAATTCCCAATAAGCTGACCAGTGTTCCTGGCTACTATTCCTGGGGTCCCCGGCTGGATTCCCGGATATGTCATGAAGATTTTTCCTTGGCAAGGAAAATTCCCATGGCGTCCATGGTCTAGTTAGGATAGGTTTTATTAGCTTAAGGACCCTTTGGTGCAGCATAATCATCTTCAAGTACTCACTGGCTTTTGCCTGCTTGAAAAATTAATAACAAATTTCCTTCCAAACACCATTTCGGATCCTGCATGGACGACAAAGAGACGGTTACCGAACTGGGCTCAGTCAATATGCCTGGTTGACTCATTTTGCCAGCATTTCCTAATTGTTAAATTATTGTGCACCCAAGACTCATTAATATAATATAATATATACACATACATGAAAAATAAAATATTGGAATAATTGAACTAAAATAACAAGAACTGGAGAAGCAGAAATACATTACATATAATATTATATATATACATATAATATTATATATATACATACAATAATACGATTTTGTACCCTAATGTAGCGCATTGATTTCAGACACACCGACATTCCATTTTTTGTTTGGCTTTTCAATTAACATTTTCCTTTAATTTTGGCACTTTTTCCGTTTGTAGCCATTTCTTTAGGAACCCATCTCAGAGAGTGAACGTAAAGCAAATGCAATTCGTTCTTTTTAGAATATCGTATAAAAGTTTTGGACGTGTAGGAACTTCCTTTCTCACTAAATAAAATTCGTCTATGCAGCAGCGTATCCGATTCTTGTCAAAGTCACCTGAACTCAGTTTTGTACTTTAATGGTGTTTAACGCCCGTTTTTACTACTGAGGTACCACAGGCGGTGAACACTATTTTTTTTTTTTTTGATTGATTTATTTATGGACGCTCTTTAACAGCTCAGGTCATCAGCGTCCCATTCAATTTAGGGCGTGAAACGACCGATAGATTTTGCTCAGAGGCCTCTTCTTTCAGGCTTGAGGTTCTTTTTCGTGCCGCAAATGTATGAAACGGGACCCACGGCTTTACTTCCCTTCCGAATGAAGCCATACTTTGGATTTTTACGCCCGAAAAAATCCATGTACTGGCCGGGTTCGAACCCACAATCTTGGGTGTAGAAGGCAACCACTACACCATCAGGACCGACGGTGAACACTGATGATACATCAGATGAAATGATGAATTGAGATTTTTTTTTTTTTTTTTAAAGAAATCAAAGGTTGCAGGCCTAAGTTTAGGGTACCTCCCCGGTATTTGTCATTTATGAGAAATGAGAAAAACCCCGGTCAGGGAGAACGGTCCTGGCGGGATTCGGTCCCCAGACCTCCCGCTCACGAGTTCGCGCCTTAACGACCTCGGCCACCCGTGGCAGTGTGCTCCGGTCTGTTTCCTGCAGTAGACAGAGAAGACGCGCCGACTTCAACCCCGGTACTTGTTCTCACTGAAACACCGGCATAGTTTGTTTGTTTTAATCTAAATTTTATTGCCTCGACTCATCGCATGCAGCTATCAATTCCTCAGCTGTACTAAGTATAAACTTTCCTTTCTTTCATTGTTGTGATACCATCCATTATTTGTATGTATATATAATTATATGTAACACTATACACTAACGTCCAACTGTTCACTATTAATATTCTGTTTTAGTTAACGCAATGAGAACGGCCTGCCCTAAGTATTTGAGTAGCTGATACACATGCCGTGCAGATAAAGCACTTCCCTCCTGCATATGTCGCTAGCCAACTCTCCAGCACCCAATAGTAGGCTTGATTTGCACGAGAGGATCCCCAACAATGTGTCGTGCCTATTCACTCTTCATTCGATTCTCCAGCTCGGAACTTTTTTCGCTTGTACAAGGCTGAACACACAGAACATCAAACAGAACTGAGATGGACATTTAATTTCGCCGACTGAAGAACGAACGGAACGGGTTTGTGCTATTTCCAGAGTTTCTTGCACACAACTACGGAAGCTGCAGCGGCGTTATCCGCGAAGAAGAAGGGAATAACATCAAACACGTTTATATACACAAAGAAATGCAGAAAATGTTGACAGTTTTGTAAGTGAATTAAAGTTTCAAGCTGAGATGTGGACAATACAAAAATTTCACAAGGATGACACCTTATAGTTTTGAGTATTTATTAAACAAATAGAAAAACAGGATACTGTAGTAAGAAAAACAAATCAGATGGTTAGCGTTAACCTTCAAATTCTTAGCAACAGAAGATTCATGGAGCATCTTCAACATTTATTTAGAATCTCAAAACAGTCCATAAGAAGCACCATATCCAAAAGGTTTGTCAGGCACTTGCAGATGTCATACAAGAAAATATCAAAGTTTAAAAGCGTCAAAACTAAACAAGAAACGCATTGTTGCAAAAATAAACATTTCTTGTGCTGTATCAAATCACTCCAAGTACATACAACACAAAATGTTTCCTTCACGAAAATACAAAGGAATATAATCACAAATCAATATACTACATTACGTATGTTTCGCTATGAACATTATCTAGTGAATTTGAAGTACGAGGCCTAATTATTTTCTAGGTATGATAAAGACATAAACTATATTTCACCTTTCAATATAGCTACCCTCAATTGCAATACACTTTTCACGACTTTTAACTAACATTTCAAACCCCCCCCCCCCAAATAGCCAGAAGTCTTGTCTGCATAAACAGCATCCATCACTTCTTCATCACACTTAAATTTTATTATTCAGTTTTGAGAAGAGGAAATACTTACTGGGAGCTAGATCTGGGCTGTAGGGTGGATGGTCGATCTCCTTGAAGTCACATTTCTTCACAGCTTCCTTTGCAACAAGAGCTGTATGCATAGGCGCGTTGTCATGAAGAAGGCGCACATCACCACTCAGCTTTCCTCGCCTTTTCTCTTTGATGGAAGCACTGAGTCTGTGCAGTAGGTCAGCATAGTACTCCCCATTTACTGTGGTGTTCCTCTCCTTAAAGTCAATGAAGAATATTCCTTCACAGTCCCAAAAGATTGTGGCCATGATCCTCTTGGTTGACTAAGTGATCGTGGCATTTAGAGGCGGTGCTTCGCCAGGTTTACGTCACTCCATTTATTTGGACAAGGGATCATAATAGAGGATCATGGTTTCATCTCCTATAACAATGATTTGCATAACTTCTCCCTCGTTGCCCCGGCAGAGCTCCAAAAATGCATGACCCCCTGCAAATGACTTCTGCAGTGACAAATATATATTAAACTTATAGTCAAGAAACATTAATAAAAACCATATCAAAATTAACAGAAAATTTCAAACATTAAAATGGTATATAAAAAACTATAATATAATTTTAATCCCCCCACCCCTTTAACACTGCTCTCCGTATTCCTCTTCCACCTATGAAATATGAAGAAGAACGGCTAACTGAGGTATAATAAAATTCCATGTATAGTAAACATCTACTCGAAATCCCAATAACAGAAACTACAAACAGAGAGTGAAATGGACGTAGGTAGACCGGTTCAAGGGCGTCGGTCTAACTCAGAAAGCATAATTATATAGACCGTCACTGTTAGGTAAGTCCAAACAAATGCAACAATGGCATAAGGCAAATAAAACTCTTAGTATAGAATAAGTCAATACCATGATCTCAGTTTAAATGCACTAATGTTTTTTTAAAAAAAGAGATACAAGTTCATTTTAAAATTTAAATAAAATAATCTATAATTGCCAAAGTTTATTCAAAATCAATCTATTTGTTAAAATACCTTAATATAATTTATTTATTGGTTAATAAATTAACCTTAAATTAATTTATACCCTATGCTAATAAAATATCCATAGGCCTACACGGTAACAATGCATTTACATTGGAACTTTAAACTGTTTAAAGAACGGACCATAAGCAGGAAAAGAAATTATTTGCTAATTTAAATTATTAATTTTAAAACTATCTTTTCGCTTATCCACCCATAATCTCTGCGTACATTAAACGCTTCAGAGTTGCAGACAGTTTTACTTTAATACTAGTGTGTGTATTAACAGATGTTCAAATTGATGTCTGTCTAGCATCTTCTAATAAAGTTAACATTCAAACGCAATTTTATTGTAAGATATGGGGTAAGTGAGAGCCATAACTCTTAAAAAAATGATTCCATAATCAGTAATCTCGCTTAGAGATTGCAATGTGGGCTATGGTAAAAGCACATTGTCTCTCCTTATCGATAACAGAAAACACATCTCATGCGATACCTCACTTGACTTGCAGCGACAGCAAGTCAATTTTTTCATCATGCAAAAGAAAATCCGAAATTTCTGTTCTCTAGTTCCTGTGGCCTAATAAACAAATGCAAGAATGTAAATGAAACCAGGCATCTTTGAAAAATAGTAAACTATAAACTGCAAATCAGCAACAACCCGCTAGTTTGTATTCTTGCCAGTCGGCCCAGGAGGTGTAGTAGTGACCATACTTGCCTCCTAAACCCAAGATCGCGGGTCCGATCCCGGCCAGAATTGATGGATTTTTTGGGGGCGTAAAATCTTAAGTATGGCTTCCTTCGGAAGGAAAGTGTCCCGTGGGTCCCGTGTCGTATATTTAAGGAAAGAACAAGAACCTCAAGCCTGAAAAAAGAGGCCTCTGAGCAAAATTTACCGGCTGTTTCACGCCCTGAATAGAATGGGACGCACTAACTTTAATTTAACCTCCGGTAAATCCTAAAAACCAGTGAACTCAGTGGTTTGCGGCAGTTCGCTACGGCCTAATGGCCTACGCTCGCCCCCTTTTCGTAAATATAAATTTATAGCGGATTGTGTGCGTGGTACCATGTTAGAGAGTAAATCATTGAAATGGTGGCAAATCTTGGATAGGTGATGCCATCAGTTATTTGGGATGTCCATTTTGAGGAAAGAAAACCTTTTTCTGGACAAAACATCGCAACACTTATGGACAAGTTGAAAGCAGCAATTCAGGAAAATGGTGTTTATATATAAAACACAACGATGAACTTGCTAATTCAAAAGCAATCTTTTAGCAAAAACTGAGAGAATTGAGGTTCGAAATCCTTGAGCATTCACTGTATTCGCTCCTCCAGATTATTCTGCTGGAACGAGATTTAGATGGAATGAAGAGGTTGCCGAAGCTGTATGAAATGATTTTGGGGGTCGCTTTCAGGAGGAAATGTAAAGCTGGAGAAACGTTGGCCCAACTGTGTTAGCTTAGAAAGTATTATATTGAAAAATAAAACATAGCTTTAATCAAATATATGTTGTATTCATTGTCATTCTGAGAATATTTCAATCTACTCTCTTATTTCTAGTCAGTTATTCTTAGTTTTATAAATTTTTTCACTCTTCAATACTTCTCATCTTAATTTTGCAAGATTCAAAAAGTAACTAAATGAATTTTGTTTAGCAGTTTCTTGTGGGCTCCTGGGTCACTTTTGCATTGTGTTTCTGCTTTAATGTGTTTGAGACAGAGCAAATGTCACAGCTTACTATACTAATAGCAGCATTATCATCTCAAACTGTCACGGCTGGGCGGTTGCTCCACGCCATTTTTGACCTAATCGCATAAATAGTTAAATTTTCATGGTATTAATAGGCAAGAGTTCTTGGAACACACGACAGACAGCGTAGACGTTAATGAACGGTTACAGTATGGGAGGGGCCCAGAAGTGTACAGCTGCACCGGAGTTGTTGTGCACTCTTTAGAAATTATTCCGCATTATCTTAAAATAAGGTCACGATCTGAGGCTATTAACTTTGTGGTAAAAATGAATGTTCACAGATAAGTTCAGCGTGTGTTTTGTTTCCCTTTATTCTCAGGCATGTTAAAAATAAATCTGCTATGGATACTATGCTATAGGGTTCGTAATTAAGTTCTTTCCTAATAAACAACTGGTAAAATAGTATCCTGTTTTAGAATATCGCTACACATAAAATATTAATGAATCTGCTATGAATCAATTATTAGTCCCAATGGAAAACTAACTGTGAAAATTACCATGCTCGTATGGCAAATGTTTGTCACAAATTCACATTGCGTTCAATTTTCATAACCTACAAATTGAAGATCCTGTAATGATCACCAGAATGACAATTTATTGTGTCAATCTTTTTATTGGTGCTTAAATGAGGAATTTCTTAGGTCAGAACCACTGATAACAGCATTAGGTGAGATATATTGATATATTCATCGCTCAAAATCTCTCGATCAGTACCTTATTAATCTTAACTCCTAATTTTCAGTTAATTCACTTCTTCTGTCTCTCCCAATTCTACTACGTTCCTAAATATTCATATTTCTTTTTGCAATGGCTCTTTTCTTACGTCCGTGCATACTAGGCGCACCAATTAACTGCAGTATCTTCATTTTGATAGCTGTCATCCCTAGCATATCAAAAGACCTATTAATTTTTCTCTATCAATCCGCGACAACCGTGTTTGTAACAACCTTCATCTCTTGATGCCTATGTTAAAAACCTAACTCAAAAGTTACAGACCAAAAACATTTTTAATAATCGCGTATCAAAAGTTCCAATTCAACCAAACTTTCAATAAGAAATCATTGACTTTTTTACCACTTACGTGTCTGGAATTGAAAGCACCAAATCTATTTTGAAAGAATGTCACGATACTTTATTAATGCATTCATATTTAAATTATTTTTGTTAAAATATTGTACCTCGCCTTCCCTTTAGGACGCCCTTTAACCTTAACAACATATTTCGTCGCAACTTATCATCATCCAATTTGTCGGTGCTGATGGTATAGTGGTAACCATGCTTGCCTCGCAAATCCAAGATCGCGGGTTCAAACCCAGCCAGGGTTGATGGATTCTTTCGGTAGTAAAAATCCTAAGTATGGCTTCCTTCGGAAGGGAAGTAAAGCCACGGGTACCGTGTCGTAGATTTACGGCATGTAAAAGAACCTCAAGCCTAAAAGAAAAGGTATGAGCAAAATTTGTCGGCCTTTTCATGTCCTGAATTGAGTGAGACGCTCATGACCTGAGATGTTAAAGATGCGTCAATAAATAAACTAAATCGACAAAAAATCCACCCAATTTACCTCGTCCCATCCCAGACTCGTATCCTTGCCAACGCCCTAAATGTAAAACCTGTGCGCTAATTATGCCATGTTATTCTTCCACAGCCCTAATTAATCAGATTACTTCATTTGCTACCTGCGCTTCTAAGAATGTTATCTTGGAAGATTTACAAAGCATTTTACATTGGTTTAACATCCACTGATGTTTCGCTCATAGGCGTTCTGTTAAAAGCAAGTTTGCCCAACATGCCTTGTCCCACTCTAAGCATTTTGATAACATTTATTGATGCGTTAACACTTATGTCTCTGAAAGTTACTTTACAGATAACCGCTATATTTTTGCATAAAGGGCGTACTTCACCGGGTTTAAATCTTGTGTTAATATTCCACTTTCACTTTTATTATTATTGTTTAAAATTAATTTTTTATAATTGTTCAGCTCTTAATATACTTCTATCTTATTTCTCCTCCCATCTCCTTTTCCCCTTGTTGCTTTTTTTTTCTTCTTTTTTTCCTGTTTTCGTATTACGTTAAATTCAAAACTGAATGTTTTACTTTTACCACCTTCACTTGTCTTCTGCCTTTGAAATATCAACATTTAAGTGTTTTTTATCTACTTCTACTTCTGTAGCGTTTCTCTCTATATATAGGACCTACTCCTACAATTTTCATGTTCAACATATTATTTTTTATTTTATTATTATTTTTGACATGTTCTTTTCTGCCTTTCATGAAACACCCGTTAATTTTGTGTTACCTATCTCCATTGCAATAATTTGATCAATAATAAACTCTGTCTTGACCCTATATAATTATTGACACATTGTTGCAATTTTCATTTTCAAATTCATTTACTCTTAACAATCAATCAATTAATCAATTATCAATTATGAAACCAAAATATTGAACCAGAATTGGAAATTCTTTAATATATCTGTAATGCTGGTATATGCCAATATAATTTTCTATAAAAGATGTTATGCCATTAATAATAATTGTTTCCATTTTAGCATTAGCACTTGGAAAGTTACAACCACTTTGGAATCAGAGAAAACTTAGGATACAATTTGGCTGGTGCACGAGCTAGAGTAATAAGCATAACAATGAGCTTCTGCGCCGGTAATTTACGTCTTTCTATATGATCATTTGATTACTAAAACTGGTCATTAATTTCTGTGCTTCTTGGAGTTAACTTGGTCTGTCGGTAATATCTCGTTTGCCCCTATTTCTTAATGAAATGTAAGAACTGTGAAGGGGAAAACTTATTATGTTAGTTGCATATGTAACAATTTTTCATGTACTACAGAGGTTTTATGATTACTATTTAGGCACAACTATTTACTCTTACTCTCTAAAGAAATACTTCAGTTAAATAATTGCAGCTGTAACCTTCGCTCCGCTGTGTTCAGTTGTTCAGATATAGTTGCTTAAAGAAATCTATGTGTAGAAGATTGTGACTTGTTCAAAATGGAGTATCGAGCTGTTATTCGATACTCCAAAATCACAAAAGAACTTACTCCACATTAAATTAAACAGGATTGGAAGCATTCCCCTTATATTCTACTGTAAAAGAACGGGCTAAACTTTTTCCAATGGGTCGAGGAAACATTGAAGACGAAGAGCGTACAGGTCGACCCTTGGAGGTGTTCACTTCTGAAAACATCGCTCGCTCTTGTGGAAGAAGAAATTATGAAAAATCCAGCGGCTCAAAGTTACTGAAATAGCAGCAAGTTTGGGCCTTTCTAAAACAACAATCCTTCGAATTATTCATGAACATTTAAACATGAATAAGGTTAGTGCAAGATGGGTGCCTAGACTTCTTTCCTTGGTCCAAAAGCAGCAACAAGTCATCTGTTGTCAGATATTTTTGGAGCTCTGCCGTGGCAACGAGAGAGAAATTTTGCAAACCATTGTTACAGCAGATGAAACTGTGCACCTCTACTATGATCCCTTGTCCAAAAGAGAATCAATGGTGTGGCGTAAACCTGGCGAAGCACCGTCTCTAAAGGCCAAGGTCATTCAATCAACCAAGAGGACTATGGTCACAATCCTTTGGGATTGGGAAGGAATATTCTTCATTGACTTCAAGGAGAGGAACCCCACAGTAAATGGGGAGTGCTATGTTGGCCTATTGCACAGACTACGTGCTTCCATCAAAGAGAAAAGGCGAGGTGAGCTGAGTGGTGGTGTGCGCCTTCTTCATAACAACGCGCCTGTACACACAGCTCTTGTTGCAAAGGTTGACTTCAAGGATATGAACCATCCACCCTACAGTCCAGATCTAACTCCCAGGGATTATTTTCTCTTCTCCAAACTCAAGAAGGACCGTCGAGGAAGGAAATTTAAGTATGGCGGAGAAGTGATGCATACTGGATGGATACCCATTTTGCAGACCAGACTTCTGAGTACTTGGAGGGGGGGGGTTGAAATGTTGATGCATACATGTGAGAAGTGTATTGCAATAAAGGGTAACTGTATTGAAAAGTGAAATATAGTTTTTGTCTATCTTACCTAAAAAATGGTTAGGCCGGAATCTAATGGACCTACCCTCGTAACTACTGCTTTGTCTTATACTGCCATATGCAATAAACATCAATGTTTAGCGGTATTTTAAAATTGACCAGAACTTGCATTTCCAAAATGTCTACATATAAAATTGAGCACGTTTCTCTATTTGGGTCCGAAAATTCATCGTACACTTAAATAGCGGATTTTCCGTGGAACCCGCAATACAAAGACAAAACTCGCAGAGAAGCCAACCTCAATCCCATAGTACACATTATTCCTCTTCCTTCCGGCAAAGTCATCTAGAGCCAGTTCCTGTACTGTAAAAGTGCACCTAGCAAATCTTTATCCAACGAATGTTGCATGTTAATAGTGTTTAATGCCTGTTTTAACCATTGTGGCATCACAGGAGATGGTCACTGATGATAACATAAGAAAGGGTTTTGGAGGGAGGGAAGGAGGGAAGGAAGGAAGGAAGGAAGGAAAGGAAGGAAGGAAGGAAGGAAGGAAGGAAGAGTTTGAATGTATCATTGATGAGGACAGAGGGAAACCTCTCACAAACTTCAATGAGAAACCATAGGCCTCCTATCTTAATAGCCTCCGACATACGTGTTGGTACATAAGAAGAATTCATTGTTAATGAAGACACGAGTTCTGTTTGAATTCCTCCCTTTCTCTCTGTCGGAGAGTTACTGTGGGCACATTTGTGCAGTTTCTCATCAATTCTATACAATTAAAAGAAACTCAAGAAAAATATAATATTGATACGATGCAAATTTCTATACAAGTTTATTATGTTAGCTTTTATGTTCCAAATACGCATATCTTTAAATAAAATGATCAGCTAATATAAAACAGTTTTATGAGAATGCATGCTTAAGACATGAATCTTTAAGAGGATTTTTCTCCAGGATGTACCTAAAACAGTCATATAAAACTCTTTAACAGATTTAACATCACGATCATTTTCTTTCAAGCAGGCTCTGCATTTGCTTCAGTTATCAAATCCTCGTTGGCTTTCTGGTAACGAAATAGGAAACTGAATCAGACAAATAGAAAGAAGTTTCCTTCATAGAATATTTATAGTTACAGAAATATATTTATATTGTTCAAATCAGCAAGTGTCACTTTTATTTGTGGATCCTATAAGAAAGATTTCAAACTGTTTTGTAATCAAACATTTTTCTCTTTAAGCCCATGACAAAGTTTTCTATTGCTCTATATTTTTTTTTAATTGTTACAAGAAGAGAGGGAGCAGTGTGCGCTAATATGCTTCAAACATTTTGTGAGACTCTGTAACAATATTTTGATATGCTTTTGCTTTATAGAATCCTTCTCAATATGGCAAAATAACTGATCTAAAATGTTGAAGCAGTTTTTATATGCAGATGTTGATGTTGTCGTTGGATGTATTCGAGGGTCCTACTTCATACCCCGGGTCGTTCAGGGTCTTATTGGTCACGGGAGGAGGGAGGTGGAAGGAGGTAATTCAAATCACACAACCTTGCTTCATTGAACGCATTGAGATGTTTAATCACATTACACTTAGTTATGGCCACCTGGTTCGTTACCTCTATGACTTTGATAACGCGTGCCACATATGCTGCTTGAAATTGCATCTGTGTGCCTCTCGTCCATTGCCTCTTGTAAAGCGATGTTGATTATCAAAAATGAACGTACTTTTGCAAAGTTGTTTCCTCTTATATACGAAATTCAAACAGCCACGTAGTTACAAAAGCTCACAGAGTTCACAGCATTGCGCCCACGGCTTCCTGAGCATTTAAATTATTTAAATACTATTGTGAGCTCTTGAATTCCCAAACGCGCTTACTTTAAATTCATCGCCTCTTTGACTTCTTATTGGGGAGCTCCTGATCATACGATGTAATGATGTCATCGCCGACACTTGCTCCCGTTCTGCCTTTAACGAATTTTGAAGCATCTTCAGCAATTAAGATACAAAGGATCTATTTTTCGGCCACCTGCATGTACTTAGCTTTGTCACAATAGAGAGAGCCGTTGCTCTAGCCATTAACAGTAGAGGAGGCACAAAAGATTACAAAAGGCAACCTTTTCCCTATTGTCACAGAGTTATATGTCCAGGTAATCATTAATACATTTTCGTAATACATGAAACGTTCATGTTTGTTGCTACAAGCTATATATTTAATAATTATTGCTATTTAAATTATCTAAAGGCATTCACTCTTGGGCATGCGTGGGTGTGAGGACCTGTCACAAATTTCTCTACATTTACTGGCAACTACACAGCTACTTACTGAGCATATGACGTGAAAAGCCCACATACGTCTCCTTCACAATTTTGTCAATATATTTTACTGCAGTGTGCGCATTGTCAGAAGAAAAACATTTACAATTTTTTCAAGGAATGTCTTGGGAAGACAACTCATTTTTCAATAAGAACATTTTGTTTCCAGCGTAGTCATTTGTCCTAACAATGGTTAAAGAAAAAGAACATTTAACCTTTCTACATATTAAAAAAAGACCAACTAAATGATAAAACTTTAATGTTACTATCACCAGTAGCCTAAGAAAATGACATTTCTTTTCACAAATCAATGGGAGGATAAAAGGAGCATTTATCTATAACTGTTAAAAGTTTTATGTTATCTTTTTATATTTATTTGGATTTCATTGTGACTAGATGTTTTCTTGAAAGTGTAAGCTATTCTCTGTGTAATAGACAAATTAAAAATATGAGCTACATACGTGTCATATTCTTGCACTGCGTACTTCTCCGCTATTATACAGTGCTCTAAACAAATGCCCTGCATGGTCAGAAACAGCTGATGGGATATTGTGCTCTAAAAGAGAGGAAGTAACGAAGTATTAGATATTCATTAGCAAACGAAATACGCTTTTCCTCTGATTTAACTTTGGAGTCTATGTGCCTTCTACAGTCATCTGCCAGTCACAATGTGGCACAGAAAAATTACGCTACAGAGAACACGCGGTTTTACTAATCACGGTCATTCCTTTGTGAAGCCACTCGACATTTCACTGCGTTTCAGATGTTGAAAAATAGCTATTTTACTTTTTTATCTAACGGTAAAATGAAGGGTTGATTATAATATATAACGCATTTTGGGAATTCGTCCAGGTTAAAAAAATTAAATTAAAAAATTGATAGTTCAAGAGCATTCTGTGACTTTCGTAAAAAATAGTAGATGGTGTACATGGTGTGCCAGGTGAAATTTGGAAAACAATACAAATAAGGGGAAACATTCCCTTGAGAAAAATGCAGGTTTCAGTGTGCTTTTTTTTTTTTTATTATGGTTTGTTTATTTACGGACGCTCTTTAGCATCTCAGGTCATCAGCGTCCCATTTAATTCGGGACGTGAAACGGACAACATATTTTATTCAGAGGCCTCTCTTTCAAGCTTGAGGTTCTTTTACATACCGTAAATGTACGACACGGGATCAAGGCTTTGCTTCCCTTCCAAAGGAACCGTACTTACGATTTTTACGCCCGAAAAAACCCATCGATCTTGGCTGGGTTTGAACCCGCGATCTTAGGTTTACGATGCATGTATGGTTACCATTACACCAACAGAATCGACCTTTTAGTGTGCGAAACTCCAAGTGCTCTTAGGGGAATTTTCCGACACATTATCATAAAACAAGAACTCATCCCATGATGCAGTATATTTTAAATGTGCGCTAATTGATTGCGGAAGGGAGAGAAGTTTTTCTGTGAACAAAAACATCCAGATATAAAATAACTTGTTCTGATTGTGTGCAGTGCTGAAAAACAAGATATTGGTTTATGTACGAGTATATAAATAAAACTAGACTACTTATAATAATGTGTAAACTCATGCCTTCAAAATAATAATTAATTTTGTTTTCTGAAGCTCCAAACAAGGAAACATGCGAAGATACTTTTAAAATTCAAAGTTTAAATTAGTAAATTTTCATATTTTCTACTTGATTTATATTTTTCTAATGCTTAAAAATTACAATGTAAATGTATTGTTACGAATAGGCATAGCGATATTTTATTAGAGTAAATTTATAGGGCATAAAATCATTTAGTGTTAATGCTGCTAGAGTCTAACAAATAACAAATACACTTTTACATGATGAATTCTGACAAATGAAGATATTTTATAATACCTCTTAGGCTTTCACGGCCTGTGTTATAATTAAAATTTTCCCGGCTGTTTTAAAAGATATTTACGGTTATTTTTATAACTGTTACGCTATTTCATTTAATTTTTTAAATCTCTTTATAGTTATTTTTTCAAATATTTTAAGTCATGCAAAATCCGATCCCGCCTTACAGTAAAACAATTAACAGGCTGAAAGTATTTTTAAATTAAATGGTTGGATCGCCCGGATTTTTTTTTAAATAGTGTTTAAACCTGTTTTTACTACTAAGGCATCACAGGCGGTGACACTGATTATATATGAAATGAAATGATGAATTGGGAAAGGATTTTTTAAGGAAGGAAGCGTTCCAGCCTAAGTTTAGGGTACGTTCCCGGTATTTGCCATTTATAAGGACTGAAGAAAACCTGGGAAAAACCTCAGTCAAGAAGGACAGTCCTGGTGGAATTCGAGCCCCAGATCTTCCACTCACGAGTCAGCACCTTAACGACCTCGGCCACCCATGGCGGTGGAGTGTTTACGTGCCATAAACATAACGATTAACGTTACAGAATATAAAACTGTATGCAGTTAAATTATAATGTGACTGAAAATGTACTAGAAAAGTATAGCGCTTTAAAGCGTACTTTCACCATTAACTGTATCTTTTATATATTTGTGTTCAAAATGAAAAGCCGGTAATACTAACCCGCATTGTGTGTTGGTACACAAGAGAACGAAGAAGCCTTGGGATAAAACGATTCTGATATCGAGTACAAATTAAGTGCACTTTGTTACTGAAAGGTAATTGAAGACACAAGACATTAACCTCTGAACTCCATTTCCGTCTTAACAATAAAGGAGCGATATTGACTTACCATTAACTTTACAGTCACGCGTCTTTAAGTTGTAATTTTTGTTAGACAACTGGGTGTTACCTCATTTGACATACTTTAATAACAAGAAAGGAAAAATAAATAAATATGTCACGAGAGTCACAATGAAAGTTTCTACAAATTGATTAAGTTATAATGCCGTAAGATTGATGATAAGTACAATTTAGTTCCAAGAAAACTGTTGTGTACAAATTCAAAGGTTAAAGAATTATGAAGTTAAATGTCTATCAGTCGACAAGCTTTCTTATAATTTTAAATCTTTTTTATTTCCAAAACAATGCATCCAACTACTTGCTTGTATAGATGAAGCACCACCAGATGGAACTATATATGATTGGTTTGTAGAACTCAAATATGGACGTACTTTCATCAGCGACGGTTTTCGGTGATTTGACTGTTATAGGGGTCAGTGAAACATGAACACTGTGCGTTAAATGATTAAAGAAGATAATAAAATCACCTAAGCCGAGATTGGAGCATCTTGGGGGATAGACATATTTTCTCTATAATAAACTTATTGTGAGGAAACTGTGTGCTTGGTACATTCCATGCAATTTGACATAAACGAGATACGCAAGGAAATGCTCAAAACATTTAGATAATCGAGGACTGTCAAATTATGTCAGATAGTGAAAATTGGATGAACCAGAAGATAAACGGCAATCAACACAATGGATCTTCCAGGACGAAAATGGTCAACTAAAGTAAGTTGGCAAGTGCCTCTGGTGCTGTCATGTTTGTTTCACCTGCCAGTCTTGATGAAAGTGTATACAGAATCCTCCACCTTCCCACATCTCAGAACGGACAGCGGATATTTTGGTTACTTCAGGTATGAAATTTGTGACCCAGTCTACAGTCCAGGCTACCAACAAGTAAATTATCTTTTACCACCGAAGCTGCAGTGGAGGTCTTTAATTACCTCCTTACCGAAATGAAACATGGGTGAAGTGCTTCAATTTTTAATAATGTTTAATGCCAGATTTTATTGCTAAATCATCTTAGGCGTTGAACACTGGTGAGGACGTGAGATGGTATGATAAATTAGTAGAGCAAGGAAGCATTCCGGGCCTTGGTTTTAGATGAATGCCCGAATTTTGTCATTATTGAAGAGTGCGGAAATCCAGTAAAAAGCCTCAGTGAGGACGTCAAACCCCAAGCCACGCTCTCATGAGTCTACCCCTTAAAAAATGGGCCAACCGTGTCGGTGCAATGCTTCAATGAACGGACAATACAAGGGATTTAATGATATTTGAGGATAGGTCCATAAGTTTCAGGCCTAAGAATTTTCTAGGTATGATAAAGACAAAAACTATGTTTCACTTTTCAGTATAGTTACCCGTTATTGCAAGTCACTTCTCACATCTTTTAATTTATATTTTGACCCCCCTCCCCAAATAGTCAGAAGTCTATTCTCTGCTAAATGGGCATATATAGCATCCATCAGTTCTAGTCACACCTAAATTTCCTTTCTCGAAAGTCCTTGCGTTTTTGAGAAGAGGAAATAGTCATTGAGGGATAGATCTGGGCTGTAGGGTGGATGTTTTATATCTTTGAAGCCACTTTTTTTTTTTTTTTTTTTTTTTTTTACAAGAGCTGTGTGCACAGGCGCGTTGTCGTGAAGAGGACACACACCACCATTCAGGTTTCCTCGCCTTTTCTTTTTGAGAGAGCACATAGTCTGTGCAGTAGGCCAGGATAGTACTCCCCATTAACTGTGGTAATAAGAAAATGAATATATTGACCCGTGTGTAACACCAATATTGAGTCATAAGAAAGTCATTATACTGTACTGTGTCTAACAGCAATAATGAGTGGTAAGAAAGTAATTATACTGTACTGTGTCTAACAGCAATAATGAATGATAAGAAAGTCATTATACTGTACTGTGTCTAACAGCAATAATGAGTGATAAGAAAGTAATTATACTGTACTGTGTCTAACAGCAATAATGAATGATAAGAAAGTCATTATACTGTACTGTGTCTAACAGCAATAATGAGTGATAAGAAAGTAATTATACTGTACTGTGTCTAACAGCAATAATGAATGATAAGGAAGTAATTATACTGTACTGTAACTAACCGCAATAATGAGTGATAAGGAAGTAATTATAATGTACTGTGTATAACCGCAATAATGAGTGATAAGGAAGTAATTATAATGTACTGTGTATAACAGCAATAATGAGTGACAAGAAAGTAATTATACTGTACTGTGTATAACAGCAATAATGAGTGGTAAGAAAGTAATTATACTGTACTGTGTCTAACAGCAATAATGAGTGGTAAGGAAGTAATTATACTGTACTGTAACTAACCGCAATAATGAGTGATAAGGAAGTAATTATAATGTACTGTGTCTAACAGCAATAATGAGTGATAAGAAAGTAATTATAATGTACTGTGTATAACCGCAATAATGAGTGATAAGAAAGTAATTATAATGTACTGTGTATAACAGCAATAATGAGTGATAAGAAAGTAATTATAATGTACTGTGTATAACAGCAATAATGAGTGATAAGAAAGTAATTATAATGTACTGTGTATAACCGCAATAATGAGTGATAAGGAAGTAATTATAATGTACTGTGTATAACAGCAATAATGAGTGGTAAGAAAGTAATTATACTGTACTGTGTATAACAGCAATAATGAGTGGTAAGGAAGTAATTATAATGTACTGTGTATAACCGCAATAATGAGTGATAAGGAAGTAATTATAATGTACTGTGTATAACCGCAATAATGAGTGATAAGAAAGTAATTATAATGTACTGTGTATAACAGCAATAATGAGTGATAAGAAAGTCATTATAATGTACTGTGTATAACAGCAATAATGAGTGATAAGAAAGTAATTATAATGTACTGTGTATAACAGCAATAATGAGTGGTAAGGAAGTAATTATAATGTACTGTGTATAACAGCAATAATGAGTGATAAGAAAGTAATTATAATGTACTGTGTCTAACAGCAATAATGAGTGATAAGAAAGTAATTATACTGTACTGTGTCTAACCGCAATGAGTGACAAGAAAGTGATATGCTTAGGATATTTCATATAACGCCTATCTTACAGGATGAGTACATGCACTGAATGAATTTTGTAAAACAATCTAAAAAACTTTGAAACTTTCTGCAGTATGGAGAACAATAAAGGATTATAGATGGATACGGAAGTATGAAGTTATAGCAATCAGAGAAAGAAAGAGACATCTATGGAAATCGCCGTATGTAACAAACGACGTTGTTTGAAATTCTCCATACAACACGTTCGTCAATAGACCATGGAGGAAGAAACATAATGCATCATAACTGAAGAGAAACTGTTGCAACATCAGCAAGGAAAGTATCAATATTTACTGAATTCTTTGTGTGCACTGTCAGGAGAAGTCAAGCAATTTGAAAAAAATGACAATAACCAAATCTTTCTGCATTCAGCGTTTAACTCTTGTGGACAGGTCGATCTGATTGATAAGCCACCACAAAAAGTGCAGTGGCCTTCGATTGTTGTTTGAAACTTCCAAAAAGTAAAATCGTACACGTATCAGCTTGCCATTCATATTATTTTTGCAGTTCCTGTAATCTTACACTTCGATAACGGATGATTGTATGTGAATTGCGTACTAACTGAAGTATACGGTATGTGAAATGAAATCAAAACCGTTCACGGCAAACCATAACAGGTTCAAGCGAACCGAGATGTTGAAAGGTTATGTGCATGGAGCAGTCAGACCCCAGATTAGACTATGGCACTGCGGTTCATTCAGTTTAAGAAAAATCGTGTTCTCCATTCAGGTAACAAATTTCATATTATGTTTATAGCTCAATTCGTGACTAAATATATTGTGCAAAATTTTTGTTTTTTATTTTATTTATTTATTATGCAAAGCCATACTCTGGTCATGTTTATAGGAATTGTCGATCGCCCTATAAAGCTATGTTTGGAGTTCAGCTAGAGTTCGGTTTATCGGCTGAGAAATTCCTAAAATACTTAGAGAAGAGCATAATTAGATTTTGTTCAATATTATATAGGAGAGTGAGCAAAATCAGTCAAAAGCGAAGATGAAGCAGATCTAAATAAGCCACGAAATATCATAATAAATTAACTAGGTGAGGAAAAATTTTAATCTTTACGATTTTAATTCCATTGTATAGATTTTTAATAGTGTTTAACGCCCGTTTTTACTACTGCGGCATCATATGCGGCCATTACAAGGATGCAAAAATCTTTTGTATTACATTCAAGTTTCGCGGTAGGTAGTGATTTCAATCTCCTTTAATACTGCAAGTAACTCATTTCTCGCGTTCAGCAAACAAAATCAACCAGGAACGCAAGAGATTTTTTATATGATTTATTTACGGACGCTCTTTAACATCTCAGGTCATCAGCGTCCATTCAAATCAGGGCTTGAAACGGCCGACAAATTTTGCTCAGAGGCCTCTTCTTTCAGGCTTGAGGTTCTTTTTCGTGCCGTAAATGTACGACACGGGACCCACGACTTTACTTCCCTTCCGAAGGGAGCCATACTTAGGATTTTTACTCCCCGAAAAAATCCATCGATCCTGGCCGTGTTTGAACCCGCGATCTTGGGTTTAGAAGGTATGGTTACCATTACACCACCAGGACCGACGAACGCAACAGATGAAGCAGCTAAAATATTGAGACAATTCTCAAACAACTTTCCAGCATCTGAGAAAAGAACGATGTTTCCCATACCAGCTGTGGGCCATGCTTGAGGTTCTCCCAGAAATGAACTGACATTAGTGATGACAGAAATTGTACAAAATGTACCTAAAGACCATAATTGTACCATTACTTCAACCGTAATACCATGAGATATGTAGGAAATCTACAAATAAATGTTATTAGCCCACTTTTAATTTTTAACACATTGTTGCCTATAACAACTACACCCGGATGTACGTAGACCATATTGACTATTTTATAATTAAAGGCTTCTTCTATAAGAAACTTATTTGCTGCGTTCCAGGCACGCTTTCAGGCATATTAAAGCAAAAATGTACCAGATCAGAAGAAAATCTCTTATGGAGCTGGACACCGCCAGGGGTGGCCGAGATCGTTAAGCAGCGGCTCGTGAGCGGGAGGTCTGGGGTTCGAATCCCGCCAGGATCGTCCTCTCCAACTGAGGTTTTTTCCAGGTTTTCCTCAGTCCTCATAAATGGCAAATGCCGGGGAGGTACCTTAAACTTAGGCCTGACGTTTCCTTCTTTTAAAAAAATCCTTTCCCAGTTTATCAGTTCATCTCATGTGTTATCAGTGTCTACCGTCTGTGGTGCCTCAGTAGTTAAAACGGGCGTTAAACACCAATCAAGAAAATATAATGGAGCTGGAGGAAGCTTTGGATTCGCCAAAAGGTAGAGAAATAACTCTTAGAGAAGCGGTTTCAACTAACAGTATATAAGAAGTACAGTGTTACGTATCAGAGGTGTCACTGCAAAACTAAATGTGGAAGCAATAATAATTTGCAAGTGTCATAACTGTTTGTGTTGTGAAAACAAGTACACGTTACTGTTTATCATAAAATGAAGTGTCAAGAAGTGTGTGCTATGAAAGCGAGTGTTAAAAGTATATGTTTAACATAAAAGAAAATAAATAGTATGTTTTGGGATAATAGTGTACTTACATGTTGTCTTTATTCATCAACATTGCCCAATTACAACTGGGCATTAACGTCATTGTCCGGACTGTGTTATATTTTCATCTAAAGTATACAAAATTGCCTTTGATCAGTTACATAAATTACCACTCATGGACGTATATTGGCTACAAGTAAACAGTAGTAGTGGGAAATGATGTTAATATCCGGTCAGTAACGTTATTTCCCAAAATACTTCATTATCCGTAACATATTAACGAAATGTTTCTTGTCTGATATTGTGACTTTGTACTACATAAATTATATTAATTAATACATATAATTTACATACCTATTCTTTTATAGAATTAAAATCTTCTATTTACATGCTTCCATTTTTCTAAAATATTTACCTATGAAACCACTAATAATGTTCTGCATTTTACTGTAAGCTTTATATCCTGCGGCATTCGTTATTTCTTTGCCACGTTCCTTGTTGACCTCCATAACTTTAAGTATATTTATGAACATGTTATTTCCTAAAAAAAATATTCCTTATTTTCATTTTTTTGAATTATACAAAACTGCATCTCTAAATTTATTTCTGGTTCTCAAATATGTCTATGATATTCGATATGGGATGTTGCCCAATTCTAATATTGATCTTCGTGTAGTAATTATAACATTTATTCTCTTCTATTAACCGTAACAAGTCACTCTAGGGCACGTAACAATCAAATCAAGCGTGTGCATGGATGATGCTGCTTTATTGATAGGTTAGAAAAGCGGTCCTGTTGCTTGTATAAATAATTTGGCAACATTGCATTATACACAGAGAAACTTTGGTAGCTGCCCTGATTTGCACGAAGCGCTGAACATTGTTGTAAATGTAGTGCATTGCTTACAGCAAGTAAAATATATCTTTTGATGTTACCATTCTGCACACAATACCCCCTATAAATAAATTTTGCTTGTTTGATCAGCTATATTATAAAAAGGTTGGACCAGTGTATGTCCTCGGAGAATATACGAAGTCTCTTCAAAAAGCATCGCTTTTTGAATTTCCGCGGGTTACGTATTTTCGATTTTCGATTGTTTTGTGGCCTTGTGTTGGTACTCATGTCCCTCACTTATGTTGACAAGTTCAGCCATTTTGAAAGTTCAATTAATTGTTGACAGCTATTTTGCTTGGACGTGTTTTGGCTCGTCTTCCATTTTTGCCTATTCCAAAAAATGGAACAAAGAATCTGCATCAAATTTTGTGCGAAAAACAAAATTAAGTGCGCGGATGCATTCCGAATGTTGACTGTGGCATATGGTGAAGCTACCTTGGACCAAAGCAACGTTTATCGGTGATACAAAATGTTCTCAGAGGGTCGAGAAGATGTGAACGACGAAGAGCGTCCCGGACGCCCGAGCTCGTCAACAACAGACGAAAACATTGAAGAAGTGAAGAAAATAGTATGGGCCAATCATCGAATCACCGTTAGAGAAGTTGCTGAGGACCTGAACATATCGACTGACTTGTGCCATTCGATTTTTACCAATGATTTGGGCATGAGACGGGTCGGCGCAAAATTCGTACCAAAGTTGCTCAGTTTCGACCAAAAACACCATCGCATGAACGTTGCTAAGGAGCTGTTGAACTCTGTCCGCGATGACCCAAATTTGCTCCAGAGGGTCATAACTGGTGACGAATCATGGGTTTATGGTTATGACGTGGAAACTAAAGCTCAATCATCCCAATGGATGCTGCCACACGAGCCAAGACCGAAAAAAGTGCGCCAAGTTCGGTCGAATGTGAAGGTTTTGCTTACAGTTTTCTTCGATTGCAGGGGCGTGGTGCATCATGGGTTCTTGCCACAGGGTAGAACGGTCAATAAGGAATATTACCTGCAAGTTATGCGCAATTTGCGCAAAGCAATCCGCCAGAAAAGTCCGGATTTGTGGAAGAACAAAAATTGGCTTTTGCACCATGATAACGCCCCTGCTCACACATCGTTGCTTGTGCGCGAATTTTTGGGCAAAAACAACACACTTATGATGCCGCAGCCACCGTACTCCCCAGACCTGGCCCCCTGTGACCCTTTTTTGTTCCCAAAACTGAAGAGGCCCATGAAAGGACGACGCTACGCCACATTGAGGAGATAAAGACGGCATCAAAGGAGGAGCTGAATAAGATCACAAAAAAAACGATTTTTTAAAGTGCTTCGAGGATTGGAAAAAACGTTGGCACAAGTGTATAATATCTGGTGGGGATTACTTTGAAGGGGACAAAATAGATATTCATGAATTAATAAATACTTTTTGAAAAAACACAAAATTCGCGATAATTTTTGAACAGACCTCGTATTTCATGTAATAATCACTGTCTTTTACATGTTAGTGCGTTCCTTACCTGACAGTCCATTCAAACTCTCGCTTTCTCTCCCTACTTCCCTTTCTTTCTTCCTTTCTTTCCTTTCTTTCCTTCCTTCCTTCCTTCCTTCCTTCCTTCTTTTATTTATTTCTTTCTTTCTTCTCCCGAGTTCACGCCTCTGAATTAAGTAAACTTTTACGCCCTTCTAAGAAAAATAGGCCCCTGCTACATTGGCTAATGCATTTTGATTATTTTGCGGTGTTTTGGATAAATCAAATTCTGCTGTTGGCTTACTTACCTTATTATTAAACAACTGTTCTTGCGTTGCCTTTTAGAATTGATAAGATGACGTGAACACTCAGACGAACAGGAGGTTGTTCTTAATTAGACGAAATAACATTTACCACTACTCTCTGCTTATGTGATTAGTATTTTATCATTATCACAATCTAACCCACAAGAATGAAACAAAACAGTCAGCCAGATAACACGTTAATGTTGAGCATTGTTATTATTTTAATTGTTCATTTTTACTGCTGAGACATCACAAGTGCTGGACAATGGTGATACACGAGATGAAATGGTAAATTGGGAAAGGATTTTGTTTAAGGAAGGAAGCGTTCCATGCCTAAGTTAAAAGGTACGTTCCCGACATTTTCAATTTAAGAGGATTTAGGAAAATCTGGGGGGGGGGCAGTAATCGAACTCACGAGTTTGTACCTTAACGACCTCGGCCAGCCGTATCTGCAGCGTAGTTATGGAAGCCATTTTAACTATAAATATAAACAGGAAGGAAATGTTTAGTTACTGAAATAGGAAGGCGTTTTCACTTTCCATATAAACTACTGCAATCTAGTGAAAGAAAGAAGTTGATGCTTTTGGCTGGGAAAATAAATCTTTCTGCTACATTTATTCCAATCAAAGGAGATAGCGCGAACAGAAACGGGAAGTAGAAAGAAATGACACGTATGATATTTGCCTAAAAACTGTCTTTTTATTAAATCTTGACAAGTATAGTGTTACCAGATACACTGTATTCACAATATGGGCAGTAGGCTGGGCTACGAATTCCTGCATAGTGTAGCTGTTGCACACTGTGATAACTCGCATTATCCATACTACTCGCCGTAATAAAGCTGGTGCAGATTAGGAAGAATTCAGTAAGTAATCACTTGAATAGGATTTTTAAAATTCTATTCCTAAATTTCTTATTTGTACATGGGGTACTCTCTTCGACATTTTAATTTTACTTTTTCTTAGACATTATTGTTCAGTTTGGTGATAGTTTCAGCTTTTCTAACGATTTAAAATTCATTAATCAAGCGTTTTATTTTACACTTGCTCTTACATCTAAAGGCTTAATTTTGATAGCATCTCTTTCTTCTTTTATTACTTTTTTTACCAGATATTTTGATATACCAGTAGCCATGCTAGCTGAATCAGCAACATTTTATGACAGTTCATAGTTTCTTTTAATTTGTTTTAAATATACACGATTTCACAAGTTTGATCACGTTGAAGACGACGTAACTGGATTTCCGTGATGATATTTCTTTAGATGTCGAGGCGGTATCCATTGAAAAAGTCAAATAGTTCAAAAG
This sequence comes from Metallyticus violacea, assembly GCA_030762175.1. Classification (NCBI taxonomy): domain Eukaryota; kingdom Metazoa; phylum Arthropoda; class Insecta; order Mantodea; family Metallyticidae; genus Metallyticus; species Metallyticus violacea. The sequence continues at coordinate 79,199,285 of CM060830.1, forward strand.
CGCATTAAACACTCAATGTTTTTAATAAATGCTTTGCCTTAACACTGTTATAACGAACGAATCACCGTAATCGAAACGTGTACAAAATTCTTGTAAGGGACAATTCTTAATGCATAGACCAAATGCTTATGAACAAATCTTAAAGGTTTCATTTCCTTAGAAAACACCTCTTGTTGTGGGCAATGTTAAGCTTGCCCGTAGAAATAGAAGCGGCAGCGGAGAAAGCCGGACGCGGCAGTCCTGAGCGGCAGCGGAAGAAGCGGTACTGAAGCTGCAACCAAAATGAAAAAGGCATCGCTTTTAACACTATTAAAATGTTGCACGTATTATTTTTCTTTTAAAAGTGATGTAACCTATGCGTTGTCCTCCGTAATTTTCTGGGTGCAATTTGTTGTTACTTATTACAAAACTGCGTTTTTCAGGTACGTATAACTTCATTTTATCACTTTTTACTGCGCGTTGTCTTTGGAATCAATTGGAAATCGCAATTAATTCACACAGGCACACAAAAACCTTAACGTCGGGCAAGTCCTAGAAACCGGTGGACCCAGAGGTTAGCTGCGGCTCGCTACGGCCTGACGGCATACGCTTCCCTCTTTTTCATAAACATACTTGTATAGGGGATTGTGTGCTATTATGTTAGCGGGTAAATCATTGTGGCAAATCTCCTTTAACTCCAGCAAAAAAAAAAAAAAAAAAAAAAAAAAAAAAAAAAAAAAAAAAACGTAAATATAAATTTATAGCGGATTGTGTGCGTGGTACTATATTCGCGAGTAAATCATAGTAGTGGTGGAAAATCTCCTTTAACTGAGCAGGTAAAAATAATGGACCATGAAGTATCGAACCCACTACCTTCCCATAGTACGACGTCCTAACCATATGAGTTAATATACTAACGTAACTAATTATTCACCTATATCTGTCAAAGTCACAGCATCTTCGGCTTTTTCCGCTGCTGCTCGGGACTGGAGCTTCAGGATGCCTCTCTCTGTACGAGTTACTTAATGTAAAGAATGAATTTCTTTCTGTTTAGGAAACAGTAGAAACAGCAGGTCAGCTTGTATGGGTTGAGCGTCCTACTAGAAGTTTGCAATTGGTCCGCTTCATTTCTAGCTGGCAGATAGCAATCCAAAATTATTATAATATAATATCATCGACTGATGACGCATTTTGATCCTCTGATTTGGGGGCTTAGGCGCGGCAGCTCCATCCCTAAACAATAGGTCAGTAGAAGGACAAAGTCATAGTAGCCTGTGCCATAGAGGTACTCTCAGAATATTTATTTTATACCTTGCTATATCCCTTTTCATTGCGATTTAGCAGTTCTGGAATTATTAAAAATAAAGAAACTAAAGAAAGTTGATGTAAAGAGTGTTATAAACAAAAGAACTACACATTCTACCTGAGCTCACAGCACCTCACACCTTGTAGTGTGAGCGAATTGTGGAAAAGATGAACTTTTAGGGGCGGGTCTATGAGCCAGAAATGGTACGCAGTAGCATATTTCCGTGTGCGTAGTACCACTAAAGGGCCATGGAGTGAGTCTTAATGTGATCTCAAATCTTGTTATCGATCAATAAGGAATGTTAAAAACTGAAATAAAGTATAAAATTAAAACATAAACGAAAAGTACAGAGTTCACAAATTTACCCAATGGAATCTCTTAATCCACAAGAAATTGCATAAATACCTTTCGTGAAGGCTGCAATTTCATCAGGGCCGTGCGACTTTTACTCAAATTATTCAAAACATCTGTATAGTCTCCAAAAATATTTTGAGTTTATTCCAGGTATAAAAACAGGCTGCTAAATATCTGTGGTACAAAACATTGAGACAAACTCATAGATGAGAAATCCATAATTGGGAAGAAATTGTCTATAGCGAGTAAAACTTTTCATTTAGAAAAATAGAATTCTTTAAAATACCTGCATGAAAATCACAAAGATTATTTTTTTATTAGTTTACCTAATTTGAACTTTGACCTCCTTTTTCCCTAAGAGGTACACGCAGCATGATATTTGTAGCTGCAAATCTCAAGATACATGTTTCCAATTAAGTGTTACAAGTTTGTTAACGTTTTACACATTTCTCTCTACATACAAAATCATCCGAGGTTCTACTAACTTCATTTCCAGAAATCATTATGTATTTGTTGCCGTCCTTCATCACTAAATTTTTTATTGGTCTTGGTGGTGTAGTGGTAACCATATTTGTCTCCTAAACCCAAGATCGCGGGTTCAAACCCGGTCAGGATCGATGGATTTTTTTCCGGGCGTAAAAATGCTAAGTATGGCTTCTTTCGGAAGGGAAGTAAAGCCGTGGGTCCCGTGTGGTATATTTACAGCATGTAAAAGAACCTCAAGCCTGAAAGAAGAGGCCTCTGAGCAAAATTTATCGGCCGTTTCACGCCCTGAATTGAATGGGACGCTGATGACCTGAGATGTTAAAGAGCGTCCATAAATAAAAACCAAATCAAAAGCAATAAATTTTTGTGAGCGAACTCATAGCACCGATATTTATGACCATGTGGCTACAGCTGTTTTTATATTTCCTTGTGACTATAATTATTCTGTGTGTAGAAAGACATGAAAATACAATCCAAATATAATGCATATTTATTTTTAAAGCCTATAAATAAATAGAACTATATGAAATGTTTAAAATATCCAAAACAACATAAACATATGAAGCAACGTCAATTCTATAAAAATTGTAATAGCACTTTGCTTTAAGCAGTGCAAATTTCTTGGCTAATACCAGGCACAAGAAATATCCACGGTTACTATGTGAGGGAGTAGGTGGTTAAACTTTATGAACCATTCTTGTAGATACAGTGAATATATTCAGGTTATTAAAATGCTTGTTTTTCATCCTGCTAACGTGATATCATTTTCTTCACCACCTTCCTTTTCATTGTGGCTGTTCTTTGCAGTTGCGCCCAGATCTGCTACCCTAGCGAAATTCTTAGCACAACATTCTCATCCCACGGTTTACAGTGTGACAGTGTTCCGAGAACCTACCACCACATCATGCCACTATTTTTCCCGGTATTGCTGCTCAAGAAAACAGATATCACTGGCCTCCAATTCCCGACGAGCGTGCACTTACTATATTCATTTAAACGCGAAAATGCTTTCTTGCGAACCTCATTTATAGAAATGGAAATTGCAAACCATGTTTTTAAAATGAAACGAGTTATGGGTCAAGACCACTGAAACGAACAAACAAGTATTGCAATATTGCAGACTGCTGACAACGAATTCAGTAATTGGATTATGGAACAATTAAAAGCACGATGAAAATATATTGTCATACAAGTTGATCTTCGCTATTGGACCGTATGTTTTTATAGGTGATATGTTTTGAGAACATTAATCGGAAATGCGCTTCTTTACAGAGACAAACAGTAAAGCAAGCCAACCCGAACATTATACTGTTAATTTAACCGCTAGGGGTTGTCGCTAACTCTCGGCCCGTTATTTTCCAGTACAGCTTTCAAACCAATGGAGTAATTCAATGACATTTACTACGAACATGCCTTGGCATATGAGAAGGTTGATTAACTTAGAGCAGATTTGAAAGTGGTTATCATCAAGGCATGCCTCTCATTGTCACGGAAGTTATTCACTAACAGTTCCACAAGAGTCCGTACAGTTTCCCTCTCGCATTGCGCAAAGGAAGAACTCAGACTAGCTTACTTGCTGAAGCACTTAGACCGAAGTCGTTTAGGCGCGGACTCGTGAGCGGGAGCGATTCCCGCCAAGGTCGTCCTCCCTGACTGAGGTTTATTTCCAGGTTTTCTTCACTTCTCATAAATGATGGGGGTACCTAAACTTAGCATAGAACAAGTGCACCATCCTGAAAAAAGGAAATAATTTCAGTGCTGACACTGGAGGTGTGGCAGATAACACGAAAACCTGCTCAACGTTCAACTGGTGGAAGATTTATATTTAGGCTGCGGTTGTCATTGATAACGTATACATTGTACATGAGAAGTCACTCGGGTCTTTAAACTTTTCACCTATTCTTTTGCAAAGAGCTTATCGGGCATATCAACAAGTGCCATATGTCTGCAGTTGCACAAATCAAATTTTATAGTGCCTATATGCACTATATTTTCGCTTAGAACCGATTTTTGCTTTTTAGCGCATTTAATCTTTTTTCATTGTAAACTTCTTCTTCTTCTTCTTCTTCTTCTGGAAGGTATAGGCCAGTCGACCTATTCCGTCCTTAATTAAACAAACATATCATTTCATCTTGTTCTTAACACCTCTAGGTTTGTAATTTAGTAAAAATTTTGGTATCCATTTCTCTTTCATTGTAATATATGTTGGTACCAATTATTTTTAATTTAATTTATTTTTTAATTTAAACATTTTCTGGTTTCTACATTTCTTTGTTTATCTAAGAGAGTAAATCCAGATACTGTTCTTAAAAATCATCTCTATGGTTTCTATTCTTTTACTGCCTGTTCTATTCATAGTCCAGTTTTCACTTTCATGTGTTGCCACTGACACTCTCATTACTTTGTACAGGATGAGCAACGCTTAACGCAACCGCGGGACCAGCTGGCAGCGCTATGTCGGCGTATATTTCTCCTCCGCGAGGCTTTAGTGCAAGTTAAATTCTTGCGCAAGTAGCACGCGTTTGTTAGGTGACGCAGTACAGTGTATTGCGTGAAAGTGTGTCAAGTGAACCTCGCCGGCCGGTCGGGCGTACCCGCGAAACCGGTTGCGTGAAGGATTGTTCACACCGTAGAATTTCATTTCAGTTGATTTTGACGTTTTGTTCTTTAATTTTCTCTTTATTTTGCCTTAATTTATTTACTCGTAGTTTTATATTCACATCTTCATTTTTCATTGTATGATACTTTAAAACTTAAATAATTAAAATTAGAGACTTGTTCTACTATTTCTTCGTCAATAAATACATTACATGATTTTTCTCCTTAAAAGCCGCTGCGTTTATCTTGGTTCTTTAAATTATACATCCATTAATATCCTATAATGATCTAACAATTCATCATCAACAACAACCAAGTTTCGGTCTGGTGAATCATATTCGAATTTAGTTGCGCTTAGTACTTATAGGTGCCCCGTTCCTAAAATGCTATCTGGTGCTAAGATAATATTTGGATGGGAAATGACGAGCAACGTTGTGCAGGGACCTCTTTTTTTTTTTTTTTTTTTTTTTCGGGTATGAAGTTCTTGAACAAGCCACAAATCTACGATACGGAGTCTGCTACTTTAACATCTCTCCCAGATGACTTGTGCTCGAGATTTCTACGTACAGAAAAATCTCTCAACCTAGGCAGGGTATCAACCCATGTAGATCCAGGAGAGTGCGTTACCATAAAATGCAACATGGTGGGTATGGAAGCCAGAACAGGTTTTAGAGTCAGGCACTCCTGAAAACTTTCTTACTGGATACTCATAACTTTCCCGTACAGACAGACAAATCCTGTGCTGCAGTCACGTCTCTTTCACGAACGGTAACGGAGAGAGCCTAGCTCAGTACTGGTACTGTGCAAACGGATAGAACAGTCGTAACTCATGGAAATAAACAATCGTACGCTAAAAATTAACTTTTTGTGATGCGTTTTAATACTTGATCACATTAAGTATACTACGAAATCAAATGGGAAAATGTAATATATCGATTTAACGCGCAAAGGAAATAATAATAATAATAATAATAATAATAATAATAATAATAATAATTGATGCTGATGATGATGATGATGATGAAAAAGGCATACGCTTTTAACACTATAAGTTTTGCATATATTATTTTTTTAAACCTAACCTAACTTTTGAACCTCAAGTGCAAAGAAAATAATGACATGCAGCTTATATATTCATGAAGCAACAGCGGAATTTCTTTTATTTGAGCACTTGGAATCAATACAGAAATAAAAGTAAATTTGCACAATCTGTGCGTTTCCTCCCTAATGAGTAACACTAAAAAGTAACATTTATTATATTAACAACAGAGTAGATAAACTGTAAAGATTGAAAAAAAAAAAAAATTGTACCTTCGGGGGGATAGAACCCACTACCTCCAAGTTATTAGCACGACGCTCTAACCAACTGAGATACCAGGTCGATATGGACACTGGTAATTACTTCCTGCATGTGTTGAAGTCACACACTTGGCTCTCTCCGAGGCTGTTCATGAAAGGAGCCGTGACTTCCAGCACAGATCCGTCTGTCTGTAGCGTCAAGCATACTTGCAGGTACCCTACAATAGACTAGCGGTACAGTTATTGTCAGGCAGACGCTACTGTAGCACTAACTGCCTAAGACCAAGTTTAAATCAGTTGGACAGGCTGATTAGTGGTCAGCCTGTAGAGTGTTGCTGGTGTACTTACTCGTGAGAGAAGGGATGTTAACTGTTTGGACACCTCATATAACCTGTAAATGGACATGTTCCCCAGCGTTTACACAAAGAACAACTTTATGCATTCCAGATCCTTGACAAAGTGGATAAATTCACGAATCGCTTCACTGAATTAATATTGAATCATTTAAGTAAACAATGACCCACTGATAGATTTAAAATTGCAGGTTTACTCTTGAACTATATTGGTATTAAAACAAGTGCAACTAAGATCTAAAAGAAACAACTGCACTCATGAGTGACAAGCAGCATAAATCCAGTGTCATCTACAAATATTTCACTTAAGTCTACGGTATTTGCTTAGGTTTTCATAGAATGACTCAGAAATACATCGTAAATTATCGACAAAATGTCAACGCTGCCAATTCGTTTCCCTATATGATATCTTTCGCAATTGCAGCTCATGCTTCGGAGAGAGAACACGTGCTGAATACACAGCACGCTTCAGTTTCCCACGTGGTTCAATGAATGCACCAAACAAGTATCTGCATTGATCAGCAAGGTGAGAACAGAACGTCATTCACTAAAGAGGGTACTAAATGACTGCGCTGACATTATACGAAAATCCTGAAATTATACTTGCGAAGTGTTCAAATTTTATATAAAGATAACGCAACGGCTTTCCATAACAATCGTACAAACAGTGCATGAGATGGGGTGAGACTTCGCAAAACAATTTACATAATAAAATAGAAACCCTTTGTTAATATGTTTTATTATTTGGGGGCATAAAGATAAATAACATGGCACACAAAGTACAGTTAATATTTCAGTAGTTTAAAAAATGAATGCAATTGACGTGCCTGTTTATCATAAAGCAGGTTTTCAAATATTCGACACGCGCGCGGACACGAACCCACACGAAAACAATGACGTCATTTTCTTCATAAATAACAGGATACAAGTTGTGGGTATTCCTGCATTCTTTTGGTCCAAAACTGGTATATGCTGAGGGAAAAAAAAAAATACTATTTTAACATTGCAGTAGTACATATATTGTGTTCGTGAAGATATATGCTTAGTGTAAATCGATTGTGCTCTAAATATCGATACTCCAGTTCTCGTCACTTTGATTCTCTTTTTCAAGCACGCAACATGTCTGCGCAAGGAATGATCTTCGGCCGTTTAACGCCCTCAATAGAATGAGATGATAATAAAATAAACCTAACCTAATTTATGGAAAGCCCACCATAATATAATTTGTTTCAGGTTTTAAAATAATTGTGAAATGTATCAGCTGAACACTGCAAACCACAAAAACCGAAGCAAAACAAAGTAACGAAATGAATGATTTGCATTAAACTCCGCACACATTATCGCATACACCTTTCAACACTGCTATATTTTAACTGATTTTTATCAACACGTATTAAAAAGTGGATCGTTTCATCTCAGTTCTTACAGAAAATGCTGATAATTTTACCACATGTCAGAATTTTCATTTAAAATTGTTAAATTGTGCTCTAAGCATATCTATGGACATTCTAGAAAAAAAAATTAACGGACTTTGCGATTGCAGAGTAATAGCTATTAGAACTTATAGACTTAGGAAAGAAAATTGTTCTATGTTAGCACACAAAATGTACTGCATTTTGTACAGAATTTGAGATTAAATAATAGAATGTAGATATGTATTTCGCTAATAATTTTAGTTCTTATTTTAGGCCTGAGCATTTGCATATAAAATTTAATTGAGACAATTCGTCATCTTTATAACGCCTGATCTTCAAATTCCATGAAAGCTCTAGGAAATAATTATAGATATAGAAGATTATAAGAAACATATTGTTTTGAAGAAACGATATAGACTGGAATAGCTTGTTTAGAACGTAAGAAAAAAGTCAGTTGCTATTTTCATGTTTGTTTTATTGTTCTAGATCATTTTTAAGATTCGTTAAAGCAGTTCGCCACTTTATCTGTGACATTTGTTTACCGATATAGACCTAAAAATATGAAGTGAAAATAAATAAATAAATATATTCTGTCTTTTATAGCACATTATGATGGCTTTTCTTCTGTTATTAAATTACACAACCAGAGATCAATTGAAGATATTAAAATCTATTTGTTATTCTGGACAAATAAAATAGTGGATAGCAGTTACCTTTGTATTACAGGAAGTTTGGGGATAAGGTAGTTTGAAGGTATTGATACACATAAACGCGAACTTACATGTATTTTGGCGTAGTCATTTCCAACCGATACCTCTGAAAGACTCTTTAATTTTTCAAAACAAACAGACAAATCTAACCGTTTTCCGTCCAATAAAAGGTTAATGCGCGTGTTTGTTACTGGGGTATGCGGACGCTGTCAACACACGTTGGATGCCCGATTTGCGATATGCTGGTGTTGATGTAGACGTTGGACCGAGGGTCCCACTTCATACCCCGGGTCGTTCAGGAGCCCGAATTCGCCTTTCGTGTTTTTATTGGAGGAGGGAGATGGAGAGAGAGGTTTAAATCACACGACCTTGTTTTATTTAAACGCATTGAAATGTTTAATCACACTATACTAGTTATCGGTCACCTGGTTCGTTATCTCTATGACTTTGATGATACGTGTTAAATATGCTGCAACCGTGTGCCTCTCGTCTACTGCCGCTGCTAAAGCGATGTTGATCACCAGAGAACGAATGAAAGTGTGTGACTGAAGAAATAATGTCAGTGAGCCGAACGTAAGACTGGAAAACGCACATGTGAATGAACCGGTTGTAATACTGAGAAGCGTCGTAATGCCTTAATTTCTGCATCTAAACTGCGGCTGCCATCTGGTAGAAAAACGTGCTTTACTAGATTTGTTTCTCCTTATACATGAAATCCAAACGTCGCCACGTGGTTTCAAGGGGTCTACACCATGGTGCCCACGGTTTACCTGAGCCTTTGAAACATTTAAATCTAATTGGCGAGTTCTTGAGCTGCCAAACGCGCTTATTTTAAATCTATCACCTTTCTGGCACTTTATTGGAGAGTTTCTGATCACACGATGTAACGACGTCGTTCGCCGACACCTGTTTCTCCTTCTACTTTTAACGAATTTTGAAACATTTTCAGCTACTAAGATCCAAAAGGATCTACAGTTCGGCCACCTGCATGCACTTAGCTTTGTGATAGTGGAGAGACCTATCGCTCTAGTCATTATCAGCAGAAGAAACATAAAAGATGACAAAGGCAACCTTTTCGCCATTGTTATAGAGTAAGACGTCCAGATAGTCATGAATATATTTTCATAACATGAAATGCCCCAGTTTGCTACTGTAAGCTATACATATGATAATTTTTACTATTTACATTATCTAAAAGCATTTACTCTTGGGCATGCGTGGGTGTGAGGATCTATCACAAGGCATTGCCGTGATATTTACAACATTCATAAGCGTCCAGTTAAATCAGCTCTGAGCATAATAACACTGGAAGAAGCAAGAAGAAATTTGTCCTGATAGGAAGTAAGTGATTCTCAAGATCTGATAGATTGAAAATTGAGACATGTAAAGTACATTCAATTCCTAGATACAACAGATAGGTCGTAGGTAAGAGAAAGGTGGATCAACAGCAGAGGAGTTTCAAACCAAAATCAGGTACTCTTATGAAACTGGATTAGTAACCAAATCAGAATATGAGAAAACAGAACAGAACCTGGGAGAGAAAGCATTTGGATTTTGAGTTTATGGGGAAAATTGAAGAGAGAATTAGAAATGACAACAGCGGTGAACGAATCCTACTATTTACACTGGTACTCTCTTTCTAGAAAGAAAGTCTGAAGTTTCTGAGCACGTAATATGCCAAGATGTGCTCTAGTGACTGGACATCGCCTAGGAGAAGTTCAGAAGAGGAAACTCTAATGCTTGGAAAGAAAGCATAGGTACAAATATTTATATTTAAAGGATATCTCTCTGGGTTGTAAATTCCCTCAAGGCTTCTTTAAAATTGCAATCCTCATACCTAAAGAGTGTTTCTGTTTATGTGTCCATCGCACATGAATGTTCAGTTGCTTCTAAAAGCTTTCATATATGATTAACCTAATTCATAGAAAACCTTGTATGCTAGTCTTTGCGATAAGTGTTTTAGCAAAATTTCTCTCAGAGAATATTCGCAGAGATTTTGATGCTGGCGAAACAATTCAGTATAGGCCAGAATAGCGACAGATAGAGTAAATATGGTTGTAGTAAACAATTCCTCAGAATTTTATGATTTACTATTAAAGAAAATTGAGAAAATCATTCCACATTCATTTATAGCAAAAACACGTTGACAGAGAGACTGGAACATAAATTGGCTGTTATATTATTGACATTAGTGAGAACTACAATTTTGTAATTTGAAATGATCGCTGCAACACAGGAAGCTGTACACTTCATGCTGCAGAAATATGAAAAACTTCATTCAAAAAGTTTGTGTCTAGTTTCCGACAACATGGTTTTTGGCATATCAAACACAAAAGTTCATAACCAATTTCTCTTTCACGTATTAAGGGCGTAGTACAGTTGTCAGAAACTTGTATTGGGCAGTACAAATATCTCATCACCAAGCAAGGTTTGGTATAAAATGTAATTGGTCTCCTAGTGACGGAAATGGGAGTACCAATGCCATTTTGCAACTTTTGTAAAGGGATTATTTACGGGCGCTCTTTAACATCTCAGGTCATCAGCGTCCCATTCAATTCAGGGCGTGAAACGGCCGACAAATTTTGCTCAGAGGCCTCTCTTTCAGGCTTGAGGTTCTTTATCGTGCCGTAAATGTACGACACGGGATCCACGGCTTTAACTTCCCTTCCGAAGAAAGCCATACTTAGCATTTTTACGCCCGAAAAAATCCATTGATCCTGACCAGGATCGAACCTGCGATCTTGGGTTGTAAAGAGAGTCTCAATACATTTAGTGTATTAGCATATAACAAAAGAGGAAATAATCTCAATGAATACAAAAACCATTCCTGGGACGCATCCGTTTGTTTATTTGCTAAATCTCAAATTTAGCAAAGCGATTAAGTTCTGAAGCTAACTACACTGTGATATTTCACATACTTAAACCTGTCTTGAGTTCAGATTTCAAGCTCCAGTTCATATGCTGTATTTGTGATTATTTGTGGTAACCTGGGTTTTATTGAAAACGTGAATAATAAAGAGGACAATGCTACAGTTAAATACGTACTTCCATATGAACCATCTCCATCATTTATTGTCCTGACAAAGAAGTAAAAGTTCCCCCTTTTAACTTTTTATATCAAATTGATGTCGATAAGGGGGGGGGGGAAGGGATCTATGCTTTAAGCGAAACTGTCTTGACTGCAAAATAAAATTATTTTTGAAAATTTTGAAGTTTTAAAACGTGTTGCGGTCTGCTCTTCTAAAATGTTATTCACAAAGGTAGGTGTTGTATTATATAATGTGTTAAATGTTCAATAGGTTACATTATCATGTTGCTAAGGCATAAACTTGTTTGGGATTCGATTCACGGGAAGACCGTCCCTCCTGACTGAGGGTTTTTTTGGTCCTCATAAATGCCAGGGAGATATCCTAAATGTAGGCCTGAAACACTTCCTTTCTTTATAAAAAAGTTTCTTTCCAAATGGATAATTTCGTTTTATCTTCACCAGTGTCCTCTACCTGCAATCCTCAGTAATGAAAACGGACGTTAAACTTAACACTACATCATTTTAAGTCATTTCTTAGATGTGGCAATTGGTAAAGGAAAGCAATTTCCAGTTAACGCAAAGAAATTGATATAAAAGGCAAAAACCATCGCAGTAATTTAAAACGTTTTTAAAATCTTTAATATATTTATTAATATCAATATTTCAATATTATGAATATTAATAATTAATTACATATAAGCTTTATGAAAATTCGATTAGATTGGAAACTGTAGAATTAATGCAATTTTTTCAACTATTGACATTCAAACTACCAAGTTTATAAACAATGTTAATGTTATCTGCTCAACAAATTCAAGTATTTCAATAAACTTTTAAAGAAAGTCATTCATTGTCATATATATCAAATATGCACAGGCAAGGAAAATTAATGGTCATGATATGTGAAATAAAATGATAATGTTTTTAAGGCAGGAAGCGTTCAAAGTATTTGCCATTTATGAGGACTGAGGAAAACCTGAAAGAAAATTCAGTAAAATCCTGGCGGGAATGGAACCCCAGACCTCGGCTATCCGTGGCGGTATGGAACATGTGATCATCTTATGATTTCGTTGCCCACACCTGTTCTACATTACACACTTGTGCTTCTTCTTGCTAACTACCTCTCGTGCACAAGTGGGCGACTCATTTCCCATCCTACTAGGGGGGTAACGAACTGGATCGCCCACTTCCAGGAAATCGTCCAGGCTGTTAGGGTAGGACTAGATCTCATGAGAGATACTCTAGCCGACGTCTGGGTCAGCAGACCATTTAAACGTTACGTAAGGAACAAAGTTGTGAAATTTGTATCTAAAGCATATACGTCATGTAACACTGTCAGTTTCTGTTGTTAATTTACGATAAAATAGTTTTATCTGTGTAAAAAGTCCGACTGTGGCAGCAATTTTGCCAATATTTAGAAAATATAATGAACATGGAACCGTACTTAGACACGGAGAGGAAATTCAGACAGACCACGATCGTCTGGGACTGTCACTGATTGTAGTCCTCGTAAAGGTTATGTATACTAGCATTAAAATTTGAACGAACTTAAATGTAGGTAAAATGCGCAAAAAATTATCTTGAGGTTAATAAAACCGGTATCTACATATGATACAGACATTAAGAGATAACCCTAAATAGGAAAAATAACACAAGAGTAACATTTTGTAATGTGATATAAAATTTAGAAAAAAGAAATTAAGAACCTATAAAACTACAGAGCGTCCCAGTCAGCTAGCAGCAGATAAGGCGCGCAGGCCGCGGTGGTCGGTTGTGTGACCAATTAAGCAACACCATCCCGATCTTATTATCCATAATCTCTTCCTATGTTAAACGCTCATTAATACACACATGATTTTATTTGTTGTGTTATAATAAGTAATACTGATCTGTATTATAGCAGTGTTCAAACGGTGTCAGTTTGCAATAGGAAATTTCTGCGGAGCGGAAAAATTAGTGCCTTCTAATTGAAGCATTCATGCTGCCAATATACAGCATTACTGAGACACTAAATTTTGAGATACTTCATAACGAAGTGACAGAGGAATTTTGTTCGTCACAGTTTTACATAGAACTGGCACTATATACAAGCCCCTCATGAGGGAATCAAGAAAATAGAACTTATTTTAGGATGCTTTTGCAGGTTAATGTCAGATGTGCCTCAAAACACAGTCAATGGTTGGTGAGTAAGTATGGTGATGAAATTGGTATAGGATACCAAAAGGTTTGTTTAAGTTACCAGGAGAAATATTTGAATAGGGATAATTTGGCTTGGAAGATTTAAGGATTAAGAATTGGAGAAGAATGGATCAGGTGATATGTGTTTTGCAAGAAAGGACATGTTAGAAGAGTTTTGGAGGGGCGTTCAGTCCAAATTTGAAGATATGGTCGGCTTTGGGTTCGCCAATATACAAGAAAATGCCTTTAATATTTGAAAAGACTTTCAAGGTGGCATTTATGAAAGAGATGTACATGAAAGTATAAACAGGAAAGTGCTCGATTAAATTGAGGGTTTGGAGGCTGAGGGGTATGAGGAGGAATAATGTGCTCAATATGTGCACAGAAGTCAAATATTCTGTTGGAATGTAAGGTACGGAAAAACGAGAAAAAAGTTGGTTTGACAGAAAGTGTTGAAGATTAATAACGAGCTGGTGATTAGGACAAAAATATATGATAATATTCAACTAAGGGGATTGCATGACTTTTTATGGAATGGAAATGGAATAACTTGAGTGTAGTCATATACCTTGTTATCGGTAGGTAGTTTAACTTCTGTGTCATGAATGGCTGTGTGAGTAGATTAGTTGAAAAGGAAGTACATTTGAAGTTGGTTATGTAATAATAAGATAGGGATGAAATGCGTATCTCCTGCAGCAGAAAACTGATGCACCAGAGTAAGGATAAATTATTGTTTAAAATAAAAGTTTTGAAATTGGCCAGGAACAGAATTAGGTCGTTGTATTTATGACGTTTCTTAGCACAACAATAAATAAAAATATAAATACAGCGCCCAGGACTGTAAAATCTCGAAGGTTAATATCCAGGATGGGACTTTAACACGGATCATGTATGAATCAACGTTTTATTTTTTGTGCCCTGAAACATTGTCAGAGCAAGGTGGGCAGAAATAACAAACTGTTCCTCTTTTCTGATTTTCTAGAACAACCACTTGTTGAAAAGAAAGCGGCTCCTTGCTCTTCTGGCTGGTTGTTAAAGAAGACGCACTTGGTTTCGGAATGAAAACGGTAGATCCTCATGTGACGCCGCTAATCTCCCCATTGCTGAGCTTCTTGGCACCGTTCAGTTAAGTTGTGGGGCTCACAGCATTTTCAATTCTACGGATTTATCCATAGAGCTGCGGTTTTTTGTCATCTAAGGATATACGGCTTTTAAAACTGAATCTACGGACATTTAAGGTAAGAAGTATTGTTTTAATATGTCAGTGATATATCGATAATGCTATTTTATCATTTCATTTTAGCATTTTAGCTGACTACCAGACGCAAATAATAATCGGTTTCTTATTAGTCAGCAATAATAACAATTGACAAAATATTGCATATTTAAATAAATAAGAAATCACAAATCAGGGCCACATGCAGTGTTTTCTACCATTAATTTAAACAAAACTAAAATTAGAAACAGTTTGCCAAGTAGTCTCGTGGGAGTTTAACAGAAAAAAACAATGTTTAGTACGTCAACATAGTTGCCATTTTCATATTCAATATAATTTTTTTGAGTAGTGTTTAACGCCCGCTTTTACTACTGAGGCACCACATGCGGTGGACACTGATGATACATGACATGAAATGATATATTGGGAAAGGATTTTTTTTTAAGGAAGGAAACGTTCCAGGCCTAAGTTTAAGGAAACTCCCCGGCATTTGCAACTTGTGAGGACTGAGGAAACGTGGAAAAAACCTGTCAGGAAGGACGATCCTGGCATAATTCGAACCCTAGACCTCCCGCTCATGAGTCCGCGCCTTAACGACCTCGGCCACGCGTGGCGGTTAAGGCAATGTGAAAACACTCATGAAAGCAGGGAAAACTACAGTCACAAACGAGAAGCTAGCAGTAATGAAAGTAGGGATAAATAAGTACGCAGTTTATGTAATGACACTTGTTTAATTATCGTTGCAGCTTTGACATCTCATTCTAAACTGTTGCAAATGTGATTAATATGATATTATATACTAATGACTCTTGACAGCAATGTCATACATAAATTCGCCTGAATTAGCTGCTAACTTGTTTCTCTTGTTCTTGATATCTCCTGCTAACAGTGTGTTACACGCCTCATCTTTCGTCCCTGCCTCGGCTCCCTTAAACCACAGTGAAACAATTTCGCGACATGTTACACAAAATTTACCCATTTTTATACTCGATATAGGGGGTTTTCAGAACATATCCATAGATTTGCACCAGAAAAGGGTTGGCAATGCTGGGCACTCATTATAAGTGTAGAAACATTAGGCGAACTGATCTTTACAGCAATTCTAAATCCCCATAATTCAACTTTGAATCTTCTTTAACAACGGAAAACTATTGCGTGTTATGTCTCGTTTAAGTCACTTTTAAAAGTATACAAATCATCATTGGAAAACTCCTGTTGGTCTCCAGGGCGTTAGCACCGTTAGATATGGCGATCTCATTATTTGCAGCGGTGCCTGGAATGCCACTCATGATGGCAAACATGAGACGTTAGAACAAAAAAGAATGGTCAACTCTTTCGACACAGAACACGCAACCCGTTTGTCCAGCTGCTATTGACGGCACTGTTGTCCTATTACAACATATCGGCATTAGTTAGTGTGCCTGCTTTCAAGCCAGCTCTTTGCGTGCTAAACGAACATTTTCTCTTGCCCTAGAATATATATTGTTTACACCTATAATAATGGAGCTCCATTTTAGAAAGAAAAGTTTGAACAGGGATAAAAGAAGTTTACAATCATAATATGATTTCAGTTTATATTAAAGAGTGCCCTTTTTTAAATACTGATTAACGCCCGTTTTACTGTTGCTCCTCATTGCTGGCGCATGAGGCGAAATGATAAATTGGTAACCATATTTTTAAGGAAGAAAGCGTTTCAGGACTAAATCTAGGGTACCTCCCCGGCATTTGTCATTTATGAGGACTGAGAAAAACCTGTAAAAATGTTCAGTTAGAGTGGTTCGTCCTGGCGAAAATAGAACTCCAGACTTCCGAATGAGAGCCCATGCCTTAACGACCTGGTCACCCGTGTCGGTAATAGATGGCCGTGAGTATATACGCACAGTTTAAGCTTAGTAAATATTAAATTATCAATACAATAATGTGAGAAGTTAGTTCATATCTTCTAATGCTAATTTTGTTTCAAACTAATTCTCAATTTTATTGTATGGTAATGCAAAATAACGAACATCATTACTGCCATCACAACTTCCTTAATGGCTTAAAAATTAATTAAATCTTTTATGGATATTATTTAATGATTTTATGATAAGCTAAATTCATATAAATGATGAATGAGTTGTATTATAAAATGTAATATACCTGAAATGTGTTAACCCTCAAATATTTATAATTTCAAGAGAGGAATTTGTGACATGTCTCGTCATTTCACATTGTCCACACTGGTGTTCTTTTTCTCATTTGAAAACCTTAATTTTGTAAAGGCACTTCAATTAATGTACCCTCACCAATAAGAAATCGTTCTGAAATGATGAAAAATATTTTCTTTTTTATACTGAGCGTGTTTGATTGAAGACGTGAGAGATTGCAACTGCAGGACGCATACCTTTCTGTGTTGTCGAGCAGGTGAAACATCAAATCTAAAAGCAGAACAAACGTTTCATATCTCTTCTAAGCGACTGCTGAAAATTTGGACTATCTGTACAGCCTGTGTCAGACTTGAAAGTACCGATCAGCATTAATCCGATTAATGGCAAAATTTCATCATTATCAATTTATTTGTAAGATGAACAAGTTGAATATTGTAATTTAGACCTCAACTGATCTAACTTTTTGTATGAGTGGATTACACTTTCATCTGTAAAGAGCAACTCCTAAATTTTGGTAGGGTCATGTTATGTAAACTGCATACTGGGTCTACACGAGCTGGCATTTTTATCCTTGTATTATTTCCAGGAGAGTTTTTCTAGCAGAAATAGTCTGTAGTTGGAGGGGAAAAGGAGGGATTATTGTAAAAGTTCTTACCATCAAAGGAGGACCCAGATGAACTCCAATGTTTTTGTGGTGTATCTTCTTGGCAGACCTTCCAGATCGCTGTTAGGTTCGGGGTTAAATTCTGACAACGATGGTCCAACATTTATAAGAACATGGGTCTAGCAATTCTTTCTTTCAAAGGATTGTTCATTTTCTTAATGCAGATTTCGTTCATTGTGGACTTTTTGTTCATTGTGTTTTTTTTTTGTTCATTGTGTGTGTGTGTGTGTTTTTTTTTTTTTTTTTTTTTTTTTTTTTTTAATGGACGCTCTTTAACAGCTCGGTCATCACCGTTCCATTCAGTTCAGAGTATGAAACGGCCGACAAATTTTGCTCAGAGGCCTCTTTTTTCAAGCTTGAGGTTCTTTATCGTGCCGTAAATGTACGACACCGGACCCACGGCTTTACTTCCC
The DNA here is from genome assembly GCA_030762175.1 of Metallyticus violacea. Taxonomy (NCBI): domain Eukaryota; kingdom Metazoa; phylum Arthropoda; class Insecta; order Mantodea; family Metallyticidae; genus Metallyticus; species Metallyticus violacea. The sequence continues at coordinate 79,217,431 of CM060830.1, forward strand.
TTCCGAAGCAGGATTTTTACGCACGAAAAAATCCATTGATCCTGGCCAGGTTTGAACCCGCGATCTTGGGTATAGAAGGCAAGTATGGTTACCACTACACCACCAGAACCGACGGATTTCGTTCGTTAAATGTAATGATGCTCTTTCGCATTCTGAAGTAGAAACTGAAACGCACCAAACTACAAAGTACGTTGGTGTCAATAAGGTGTGAATTTGGTTTGCTAGTCATGAAGATATAATTGTCCACACAAGGTGTAGGTGTATGCACCAGCACACGTTATTTGTGTTTCAGAACAGTTTTTGTGTTTACCTTTGCCAATCATTCAATAGTATCTCTTCCATTTCTACCATAGTATATATCAGTGTGAACTTGCCAATTAGAGCAAAAGCTAAGAAATTTTTAAACTAAGAAGAAATCATAGTAGTATCATTTTTGAGGCGCCACGCTAAGTGTAGTTTGCACTTACCAATTCAAGTGCAAGGCGTGAAATAACATCTATTGAGGCGTCTGTCCATAGTTTTCAATAAAAGAAAATGTGGTGTAGTGGTAATCGTACTTGCCTTCTAACCCAAGATAACGGGTTCGATCCCGGCTAGGACCAATGGATTTTTTCCGGACGTAAAAATCTTAAGTTTGACTTTGTTCGGAAGGGAAGTAAAGCCGTGGGTTCGTGTCGTACATTTACGGCACGAAAAAGAACCTCAAGCCTGAAAGAGAGGCCTCTGGCAAAATTTGTCGGCCGTTTCACGCCCTGAGTTAAATGGGACACTGATGACCTGAGATGTTAAAGAGCGTCCTTAAATAAATCAAATACATTTACGGCACGAAAAAGAACCTCAAGCCTGAAAGAGAGGCCTCTGAGCAAAATTTGTCGGCCGTTTCACGCCCTGAGTTGAATGGGACACTGATGATCTGAGATGTTAAAGAGCGTCCTTAAATAAATCAAATAAAAAAATGAAGAAAAGCAAATAAAGAACAGGCGTTTTAACCTGGGGAATAAAACACAATGTTTTAAAACCAAAATAGTAGTTATGACAACTCTATCCTAACTATAAATCTTTCAACAGAAAACTTAAATGAATAACAATAAATTTTAATAAAGTCGAAAGGATAGGGTTCTATAATTTTTTGCCAGTGCACTATACGCATGTTTTTATTAATGCCGATACGATGCACAAGCCCACTACACCATTGGCGATTATTACAGATGAAACATTTTCCTTTTCCATAAAACAAATCACACAGTTCACATTTATTTTGACCAATTTCTTCCTCGGGCTCATTTAATTCCTTCTTTACACTCTGGTTTTGAGATATCAGATTCATTTTCCTTACCACTCACGAAATATTGAAATAACGCAATAACGATAATCTAAAGGTAAAACAAAGCAAGAAAAATGACTATAACAATGGGAATAACGCTAGATCGTGGCTTAGAAATGGCAAAATTGAAACATCAAATATACGGAATCATATAACAGAAAAATAAACATTATTCATCAATACTAATAATATTGGACAGTCAACCGTTACAGGAAAATCCAACTCAGAGTAAAATATGGTGCATATATTTTTAACTTTAGGGTCAAAATAAGCGGCAAATTAGATAACACGTTATACCATTGGCGCGATAACACTTCAATTGAGGCGGGTATAACTAGTAGGAGAACGCTGTAGTATAATGCAATACTGCCAACTTAACAAACATTTAAGGGTTAAACGGTGTTTCTGAAATTTGTTAATATAATCACATTCAGCTTGATACAGGAAACAGGCTTACCACCCTAATGCCATGTGATACACTTAACCGTACGTAAAGTACCACTTGGCTCCTTTCACGAAAAGCAGCGGAGGGCAGTGGACAAAACCGAGCCGAACTTGAACAAATGCACTTAGATACAGCAGAGGGCAGCGGACAAAACCGAGCCGAACTAAAGTCAACTCATGCATGTAGATATTTACCACAATGTACATAATGCCATGAAGTACACTTAACCGTACGTAGAGTATCGCTTGGCTCCTTTCACGAAATGCAACGGAGGGCAGCGGACAAAACCGAGCCGAACTAACGCCAACTAATGCACGTAGATATTTACCATAATGTACATGCAGGCCTGTTGGCTCAGTTGGTTAGAGCGAGGTCGTGCTATTTACGTGATGGAAATGGTTTCGTTACTACCATTCACTAACATTTTTTTTTTATACTTTAATCTTTATAATTTGTCTTCACTAATCTGTTCTGTAATATACATTGCCCGTTTTTTAAGGAGGGCAATGCATAGAAAAGTTATACTGTTAACGCATAAGTTACAAATTTTGGTTAGGTTAAGTTAAGTTAAAAAAAAAAAGTCCACAACTTACACTGTTAAAAGCTTATACATTTTTCTTTGTCAATTATTTCTTTTGCGTTTTATATTGCTATATTACAACTTTCCATTTGATTCCGCTGTATATTGAACTTGATTAACTATTAACATACGCCCTAATTTTTTTTTTCGGTGCGTCTGTTATATACGTCGATATTTGTTAAAGTCACAGTACAACAGTTCAACTCTCTAACGTTGAGGTGCGCGGTCTTCTCCGCTGCCGTTCGTGGAAAGAAGGCGTGACTGGTTGATAAGCGGTACTGTACGTACGGGTAAGTTACGGTACTACCAATGTTTGTTACTCAGGAACAATTTGTACCCTAGTCTCAAGCGTAAGCGTATTTATTATGCTAAAATACTGTGAACCAGGAACAATGAGTTTGCAATCTCTTAAATAAAAAAAAAAAAAAAAAAAACACACACACACACAGGAAAGAATAATAATAAAATATGCCAAAAGTTTAAATAGTAAAATGTCATTAGTTGCAGATTATGCATTTTCAATTTTGACGGAAATGTGGAGTAATTCATAGCCATCTCCAACATGTGCAAAAGAAGAAATGTTTACGCTACAAATAATCTATTCAAGAAAAATGACGAACCCGTTGATAACTGAATACTCCAACAAATAAGCAGAACTTGGAAGTGGGAGCGACTGATTTTTTCCGTAATGAACCCCCCCCCTCTCAATTTACATACCAGAACTTGGAATATGATATGCCCTGGGGAAATGTTTCCAACAGTTAAAAAAAGGCGTGAAACCCTTAAGAATTACGAAAACTTTATTTCTCTCAAAGAGTGGCAGTCAACAAACGCTGCAAGTTGCACGTGCGAAGGTAATGATTTATAGGCTTCACTGTTACGTCACCAAAGTATATTTTTGAATAGCTTAGCGGCCGCTATCTTCGGTATGAATAAACACGCACGGGCCGTGCACGTCTCATGGTCTTTGGAAATCCTTTTTCCACTCGGCGAAGTAAACAGAAAGGCTAATTACGTGTTACGCAAGGAGAAACAGACGGATATCTCTCGTTCTCTCATTTCGTACTAGTAGGTGCAGCTATCAGTAGCCTCGAAAGCTACAGAACTCTTTTAAATATGTTCCTCACATCTGATAAACGTTTGAGCTAGTTCATTTAAATACAAACTCTACAACTACAGCCTATCATTTCCCTCAAGGCAATGCGAACTACAAATTTAGAATTAAGAAAACTGCGACTAGAGTCATACATACGAGATATTACACAAAAACTAAATTAGAAACCTACATTATCTCTTCGTGTAAAATGAGGCAAGTGTCGCTGAATTAAAACATTTCTTTTGAGAATATAATGAAAAACTTCAATTAAACTCTGTAAAAGTCTATTTTTCTGTTTACGCCAGGACAAAACAGTCATGTACTTGCAAAAATCTGTCACTAATGTCCGCTATCTAACTTATTTTTCATTGGAAAGAATTTCAGAATTTAGCAGAACATCATTCTCAACCAAACATAAACACAGGTCTCTCCCAAAACACGTTTTTAGTACATTTTATCAATGGGTTACCCTCTATCACGTCCTATTATTTCAGGCTGGCATTTTTCGTACGAGGGTAGGTTCATAAGTTTGCGGCTTCACAGATAAGGCTTATCACCTTCACAAAAGTCTTATCTGATGTCATATCTTATCTGTTAAGTAAATAATTGCGACTCTAACCTCCGCTGTGTTCAGTTGTTCAGATATAGTTGCATAAAGAAGGCTATGTGCAGAACATTGTGACATATTCAAAATGCGGGAGTATACAACTGTTATTAATTCTTCACAAAAGAAGGACTTAACTATAAATGAAATTAAACAGCGATTGGACGATGTATATGGGGAAGCATCCCCCTCATATTCTTCCGTAAAAGGATGGGTCAAACCTTTTCGAATGGGTGAAGAAAACCTTGGAGACGAAGAGCGTGCAAGTTGGCCCTTGGAGGTGCTCACTCCTGAAAACATCGCTCGCTCTTGTGGAAGGAGAAATTATGGAAGAGCGGCGGCTCAAAGTTATAGAAATAGCAGCAAGGTTGGGCTTTTCTAAAACAACAGTCCTTCGAAATATTCATGAACATATAAACATTAATGCAGTTAGTGCAAGATGGGTTTGGAGTGTATACACAATAGAAATGAATTAAGAGTTATTATAATTCTAATTGTTTTAGCGGGAATAACTAAAAGTGCTCAAGTTCCTTTTTCAGCGTGATTACCTGCTACCTACACTTCTTTCCTCAGTCCAGAAGCAGCAAAGAGTAATCTGTTGTCAGATATTTTTGGAGCTCTGCCGTGGCAACGAGAGAGAAGCTGTGCAAACCATTTTTACAGGAGATGATCCCTTGTCCAAAAGAGAATCATTGGAGTGAAGTAAACCTGGCGAAGCACCGCCTCTAAAGGCCAAGGTCACTCAGTCAACCAAGAAGATCATGGCCACAATCTTTAGGGACTGTGAAGGAAAACTCTTCATTGACTTCAAGGAAAGGAACACCACAGTAAATGGGGAGTGCTATGCTGGCCTACTGCACAGACTACGTGCCTCCTTCAAAGAGAAAAACGAGGAAAGCCGAGTGATGGTGTGCGCCTTCTTCACGACAACGCGCCTGTGCACACAGCTCTTGTTGCAAAGGAAGCTGTGAAGAAATGTGGCTTCAAGGAGATCCACCTTCCACCCTACAGCCCAAATCTAACTCGCAGTGACTATTTCCTCTTTTCAGTACTTAAGAAAGACCTTCGAGGAAGGAAATTTAAGTGTGACGAAGAAGTGATGGATGCTGTTCATGCCCATTTTGCAGACAAGACTTCTGGTTATTGGGGGGGGGGGAGGATTGAAATGTTGATTCAGAGATGTGAGAAATGTATTGAAACCTAATTGCGTAACCTCGTGCTTCCTTAAAAATACATTGACTGACACCTAATTAAATTACAAATGTGAAAAATAAACTCTTAAAATGTAAAAGGCAATCGAAAAACACAAGCAGTTTTCAATTCTTTAACAGAATATACACTAACAGGCGAAAAATAGGAACAAAAAGCATCTCGTTGCTATGCGTGTGTCATTAGTCGAAATTACTCCAGTACTAGGGGGCAATGATTGTACTTTAAGCACCCTGTTACTGAGGTCAAATGTTTTACTCGTTTGGTGCCCAACATACTAATCCGTCCGTTAGAAAAAAAAAAAAAACAAACATTTTATGGACCGAAGAAATCGAGTAAATCGTTGCATTGTGTTACTGGGTTAGTGAAATCCCATATGAAATTACGACGAAAGACTTAACAATATTTGGGTTGTGTTCGGGATGCTGCAGGTTCGTGAACTTATTTCTTTTCTTTTTTATTTAAGGAGCGACTATGAGCGAACTTATCTTGACATCCTACAAAGGGTAGTGCATTCCTGATACGAACATGCCGATTTTGCCGAAATGCAGTTGATACAAGCCAGGACGAAGTACCGCCTCCTTATGGTTTAGAGGTGAGGGACTTTAAGCAATTCCATGAATGTGTTGGCAATTACGGGCACAACATGATGTCTGGAATCTTTGTGCGTGTTTCGCTTTGAGGTATCGTGAAAGACGCGGTTTTACTCGCGTGACCTAAATAACTCGCAAAAGTTAAACGGACAGTCGTTTCAAAACTTGGACATGAATTGTTTGCAAACTGTGAATGGGTGGCCAAACGATGTTAATTGCATATCGAAAAGTATGGTTTCCAGTTCGAACTTAAGTGTAAAGAAAAGAAAATGCAAGAGAACTTGTTCTTTTTTACATTTTTGAGGACTGACACTTTTGTCTCATTCTGTACATCTGCTGTTTACACAACATTTCTCTTCGAATCACACTTTCCTTGTAATACGATTTTCATAACATCACCAACCAATACGTTTGAGAACCGAAATTGAGAGAGTAATATCGCGTTCGCAGAGTACAAGAACGCCATACTTTTGCAGAAGCTCAACTGGCAATAAAGCCAGAAGCAAAACAGTTTCGGTAACTGCTCATAACACCGTCGCTTTACAAATAAACGAGGAATTGTGGTAGCAGGACTTTACCCGCCGGGCTGAGAACATTCAACTGCTGCAGCTGCTGATGGTGCTAAGTGCCCAAGTGTCCGAGCGGCTACCCAGAAGAGAGAGCAGAAGTAGTGACCGGCACGGCTATTAGCTGGATAATAATGCTTCAAGAACAACGGTACAGTAGACGGCGGTTAGAGCATCATGTTACCTTGTGAAGAGAGAATAGTGCCATATCATGTTCCCCTTCCCCTCCCCCTTTCTTTCTTTCTTTCCTTTCCTGCCGGAGTTAAAGCAGATTTGCCACGATTACAATAAGTTTCTCGCTGAATAGTTGCGAATTGGGATTGGAGCAGTTTGCCACAATTACAATGTTTTACTCGCTAAACCACTGGGTCTACCGGTTTCTAGGATTTGCCCTAGGTTAGTTTGTGTGTATAAACGAATCAGTTGAGAACTGAAATAAGGAAATAAGAGCTCATTTCCCACCGTTACAATATTTCACCCGCTTAATAATGGCTGTCACAGTTACAATGAATTACTCTCTGAACCACTGGGTCCACCGGTGCATATATGAATTAGTTGCGAATTGGAATAAGAGGTCATTACCCACTGTTACAATATTTCACCCGCCTAGCAATGCCCTCATTACAGTGACTTTCCCGTCCCTATCCATTTGTATTTACAAAGTAAAGTGCATGTGGATAAGTTCCGCTCTATCCCTATAGCTCGCTTCTGGCTACCCGCTCGGGTATTTGTGCACTTTGAAGCAGTAACAGCTGTAGCAGTTGATTGCTTTCAGCCCTGCGTGTAATGCTAAGTGGTTTGTCCTACAACTAAGCAGATTCGCTCACTCCTCTGGCTCCCCAGCCTAACACACTAAAAGTTCGTGATACTTAAACATAACTAGCAGTTTTAAACAGTTCGATGTCAGATCCGCGACATAAATGATGATATCACAACAACAGCCTTTGGCGCCTTCACTATGCTTTTCTTTCGAAATGTTAACAGTACCTTAATGCATACAAAATACAGTTTATTTACATAGATTTGTCTTGTTAGTAGTTAGCAATATAAATATTAAAGGACTATATGTGAAACGTGGCATACAGTTTCCAGTAAGAACAAAAATACATTTTTAATATTCTATATAGTATTAGTAGCTGTTGGTCATAGAGTATATTTCACAAACGTTGGCCTAATACATCCAAGTATAATGGTACAAGTCCTTGTAAAGTATGGTCTTGTAACTTTCTGTTCCACGAAAGAAGTGTAACACTGGTAAAGTATTAGTAAAAGATTACAAGTAACGTCATATAAGAGCAAGATGGAGGTACAGCTGTTTGTCATACGTCGCCCTACTTTCAATTACATTATGTCCACTCCTTAGGGATTTTTAATGTACATAGCGGATTATTGTCATTCCTGGGTCTCGTATTTTTTCTCAGGCATAATGATAATTTAAACACTGTATTACGCATTTATCGATATTTAAGCATAATAATCCACTTTGAGACGCCGGTCCCATAAGGAGCATCAGTTTCAGTCCTCGAGAGATAACAGAAGAACGGAGGTTCCCGATTGCTCTCGGTCATTTATTTTATTAGTCCATTTGATCATTTATATTTATTTATTTATTTGTTTATATTGATGGACAATTACACTTTCGTTATAAGCAAGGAAAAAAAAAACAGGGAAGATGTGTCATAAGAGATTATTTTAAAAGGGAATGAAGAATGAAAAGAAATTATTTTCGTGGCATGTAGCAAGAACCTTAAAAATAAATCAATTAAGATGCTGGTTTGAAATATGCATTTGAAAAACGAAACGCCGTACTTTAATTACACTTAACCTAATTTTATTATTGTACACAAATATTTATTTATTCTTTCTTTATATATATATATATATATATATATATATATTCCTATTCCCATCATTATCATCACTTTCGCTAATACTTAGCACATTTGGGTCAACAGACTCCCAGAATTATTAAAAATAACTTTTTTTTTGCTAGTATTTGAAGTTACTAATATCCTTACATTTCTAGATAAAGTTATACAAATTACCAGTGCCGAACTAATATTAATACTTCTGTGAAACAGAACAACGAAAAATCACTTGTATATTTGTAATATGGGGTTGTATGTTACAAAAGTAGTAGCAATCTTTGTGGAACAGAATTTTACTAATAATTACAAGTTACAAGTCCATACACTTGTAAGTATTAGACCATACTTTTGTGCAACAGGGCCGATCTTCATTTTATCAGTGTGTTACCCTCTATCACATCCTATCATTTCTGGGTGTCATTTTTCGTACTTCTTTTGTACAAAAAGCATAGACAGACACCTAATTAATTACAAATGTTAAAAATGAGCTCTATAGATCTAAAAGACAATCCGAAAAATCAAGCAGCTTTCAATTCCTTAACAGAGCATAAACTAACAGATCAAAAACAGTAACAAAATAACATTTGCATACAACTCAAGATTATAAAAAGTACAGGCAATGTTTGAGCCCCACATAAAATAATTAATACAGGTAACAGGACAGAAGGCAGCAAGGTTTCTTGTTGAGAGTGCCGTAAACAGAAAAACAACCTCTAAATGGCCAATATACTACAGCTATTAAAACGCTGTGTACCGTACAGCATAATTATTTCCTTAACAAAATATACATTTAACTACAGAACCTGCAAATAATTTTATACACATTTATATCTTTACTCTCGTGGTCCTAAAATCTGGTATTGTACAAAGAGCGTTGAGCCTAAGAAATGGAAAAAGTTTAGGTTGAATATATGTAAATAATTTGAAGTTTGTACACAATTAGAAAAAAAAACTATAAGGGTCGTTTGAAAAGTTTAGTAAAACAAGTTAGACAAATTCATTTTAATCTTTCATAAGTCTTCACCGTGGGAAGTTTCCATTTTTTACATCACGTCAGGAAGGTAGATTTCGTCCAACTCTGCCAAATGTTCATTGTTGGCGTCGATTACATTTTTCAAGAACACTTTCATCTACCGAGAAACAAATAGAAAAAATAGGAAAGTAATTAATTAGCCTAAAAACAGTTCGTGGGACTGCCGATATGTGGGGACTCTTGTCCTAGTGAAAAAACATCTTTCTGTGCACTGTGCTTGGCCGTTATCTTTGAAACGGTACAATAGTGCTGAATAATGGAGTTTTATTTATTGTTGTTTGTTTCTTTTCAAAAGCAGTCTAGGACATTTCCTTGGGAATTAGACAAAAATCTGACAAAATAGTTCCACTTATCCTTACCCGATGAACGCATCTGCAGCCGTCAAGGTACTGCCATATCTTAATGACTCATTCATTTACTGTTCCTTGCTCGACACGCTCCATTTCCCTAGTGAATTCACACTTAGTTAAAATATTATTTTAGAGAATTTATTTTTAAAGCTTAGTTACTGCAATGCCTTTCTAGTAAATACTTCTCTTTATCTATATTTCCCGACTATTTCTTCACTCTTAGTGTCCCTCCCCCCCCCCCTGTTGTGGAAACCCCAAAATCTGCGACAGTAAACATCCTGCACCCTTGTTTCTGCCGGTTTCGAATGTCTTCTTTCGTGGACATATGTTCCCGCTGTTTCCAGTTTCTTCACCAGATACTGAACGGAGGAACTATAAACAGCACAATAAACTGTCTTTCTCACTCTTATGTTGAAGAATTTTTCGACTATGTGCGAATAATAAGCACGTCTATTTCACTGTTTATTAATTGATACTGCCCTATATTGCTTACAACTAGGGATATAGTTAATTGTATCACGTGTAATGCACATCGTGTTGTTTATATCAACTCAGAGTTCACTTCAGGTGGTGTTTTTCATGTTTTATACGACATCAGTACAGCAAATAATTGAAGCCATCCTATAGACAACGTGCCTTACCCTGGAAAAACATGAACCAATAATACCTCGTAACTAAATATCTACAGAGGGCTTCGATATATAACAAAAAAGTTTAATGTGTTTATTCCACTTAAAAGCTTTACACGGTATATTTAAAAGCTAGGCAACACAATTATATATATATATATATAATTTTGTTGCCTAGATGTAAAAAATATTGAGCAAAGCATCTATTAATATACATAATTCTGTTGCCCAGATGTGAAATATAAGCATCTAATATATATATATATATATATATATATATATATATATATATAAATTAACAGTAATAATAAAAGTATGATAGGATAAACACTTAGATAAAGTCACACTTGAAATTGCTATATTTCGAACTCGTTGAGTTCTTCAAAGGCAAGAAGCTAGACAAGTGAAAGTGATAAAAGTAAATATAGAGTATCGAAGGTAACGTTATGCATGGAAACAGATTGTACTCTCATTTCTAGTTTCATCTGTTTCCATGCATAACGTTACCTTCGATACTCAATATTTACTTTTATCACTTTCACTTATCTAACTTCTTGCCTTTGAAGAACTCAACGAGTTCGAAATATAGCAATTTCAAGTGTGACTTTATCTAAGTGTTTATCCTATCATACTTTTATTATTACTGTTAATTTATTTCATTGTTAATAATGTTCCTTTATTTTTATTTTTCTTATATATGTATATAAATTTGTTTCCCTGATGTGAAATATTTCAGTGAAGCATTTAATATTCATATATATATATATATATCTGTTGTCCTGATGTGAAATGTACTGAATAAAGCATTTAATTAATCTGGAAGAATGGAGTAATGATAAACGACAGTAATCAGGGTTAACGTGTGATGAGACAAACAGAGAACACGTAAGGTGCTTTTCCGGGAAGACTGCGATGGCACAAAGGCGTGTTTAACAACTCAAAACGGAGGGCATTACACTGCTGCAAAGTGACCCGATGACTTTAATAACACCATGCGGGAAAAGCAGGAAATTCCAATAAAGCCCTCCCAGACCAGTCGCAGATGTCCAGTCAGATTTTTCAGGATAACGCGTCAAGTTGGCGAACACTAACGAAATCTTTCCTACTCGTTCTAATCCTAGACTGGTCATAATGTATATTGCAATAGCGTCCCAGCGCCAGTTGCAGATAATTCCCTTGTATTGTGGCGAATAAAGTATATAGAAATATGGAACTACTATTTCGCTAGTTTTCTTACTTAGTGCTTACCAAAACATATGGGTAAACGTCTCACCAAGTACAAAAATGGTGGCAATTTTCGGAAAATTTAGAACCGTCTGTATGAGTTGAATTCTAACTCATTTCTAAATACAACGCTGGCATTTTAATTTAGAAACTTTTCTGCCGGCCTGAATAAGAACCAGACATACAACGGGAGGGAAAAAATATTTTGAAATATTTAATCATGTTAAAGATATGCCATTTTTCCATACAATGTCCGCAATTTCAATAATCTTCCCACATGTTACATCAAATTCTTTATTCCATTAGAAAAAATTGCTTTTGGTTGTGCCCGCAGTCACGATAGCATTGCTTCTTTAACCTCGTCATCACTTTCAAATCTTTCCTCTTTCAAAGCGTCCTTCAAACATGCAAACACTGAAAATATGAGCTAACAAGATTGGGGTTGTTTAAAGATCTGAAATATCATCCCCCGACTCTGTGAGGAGCTGCTGCGGGAGGCAGAGTGCATGTTATGAAATATCCATTTTTACTGACTTCAGTTTTTCTCCAAAAGTCGTTATATCGGGATAGCGGACTGCTACGGTTCACATTGAGTAGCTTGTGTCACATCAGACATTGTGACCGCCTTTAAAGTTATCTTACGCTACCTCATGCAGCACATTCCAACTGACTTATTAATAAGTTCAGATAATTGGGGGAAAAGAAACACTGACTTTGTAATAATAAAAACAATCACTGGCTGATATTTGTGAAACCTTGTAATCTTCTGCGACATAAATGAAGAATAAAATGTAACTAATCTTCATCATGAAATGTATTCTTTCAAGTTTTGCTTTTTCTTCAGCGGTTTCAAATTTCAGTTCGGATTAATAAAGAAAGCTTCCTTAAACTTTATTTTATACAAAACACAATACGCGCAACTTTCACGACTGATTGTAGTTACAGACACGCAGTCACATTAATTGTCCTTAACCGCAAACTTCCAAACCCGAAATTTATTTAATTACAAATTTTAATGCAACATTATATATGCACGAAGAACAGACACGAGATACATATGCAGGGATGTTTTCCATAAACTTTATTTTAATATTTTTTTAATACCTGGAAAGAAAATGAATATTTCTTTCCATACTTTATAGTTTAAACATTAATAGAGAACTATTGATTTTTAGTATTATATTACACATTTCATACCGTGTTAGATCATTTTGTTGCTCATTGTCGTTACATTCAAGGCGAACTTACAGCAGTTCGTTGTCGCCAGTAATGACCGTTTTAATTCGTTTTCTTTTTTTATGCACAAAACGCACTAGTAAATCTGTTAACCATGACAGCTATCGTCTAAGCTGAAAATATGAATCGCATTGACATTCTTTCACAACAGATGGTAAAATACCGAAGGTATCAAAAAATGTGTACACGTTTTCACAGTAGATATCTATTTAATATATTAAAAAGTTGGGTCGAAAAACAACAGTAATGTGTAGTATGATGTTCTGTAAACAAATGTGACTCACATACATTATGATAGCATTGCTATGTGACAGGTAAATCAACAATGAACAAATGAAACCAAGATTATCATATAATGTTTTGTAAACAGATGTGACTCACATACATTATGATAGCATTGCTACGTGACAGGTAAATCAACAATGAACAAATAAAACCAAGATTATCATATGATGTTCTATAAACAGATGTGACTCATATTACATTATGCTAGCGTTGTTACAACAAAATGGAGCCAAGATTATCGTCTGAACAGCGAAAAGGAATTTTGAAGTGGTATTGGAAAACCGAGAATGTTGTTGAAGTTCAAAGGCAATGGAAAGTGTGTACAGAACAGAGCCGCCAACGCGAGTAACAATTGCACGCATTCGAGACAAATTTGAGACACCTGGTACCGTATGCGATGTTCACAAGGGCAGATCTGGGAGAACTCGCACAGCAACAAGCCCTGCGCACTGGCTCCAATGCACTATCCTAGACACTGGATAGGACGAAGAGGTCCGATTGAATTTCAACCGCGTTCTCCGGATCTAACTCCGTTGGACTTCTACCTATGGGGAACTCTTAAGGACGTCGCATACCGTAGAAAACCAGCTACACTGACAGCACTTCGGGAAGAAATTGAAACGACATACGCTGCATTCGTTGAGGACATTTTCGCAAACGTTGCTCAATCAGTAGTTCAACGTACTCAGAAGAGTATCGACGCCGATAGTGGGAATTTTGAGCAACTGCTGTAACTGTAAAAGTCTAAGATGATTAGTGCTCATCATTTTCTGTTTGTGTGAATTCAGTTTTGTTATGTTAACCCAGTTTTTTCTTTGCTTGAAGTGTGTATATATTTTGGCACCCTCTGTAGTAATATATATTTGAAATTTGCGCACGGATTATTACCAATTGTATAATATGTTATACTTTCTCACAAATACCTCCCCGTTCAGAAACCGTGAGACTGAAATAGACGAAAATCGACTGTTACAGTCGCTACCGATCGATTTATTTCTAGCAACTGAGAAAAACAAAACACAAAATATTTTACCATTCTGAACAACGTGTTTATTAAGATTTATGGTTGCTTAGGCAGATATTGTTACATAATTTATAAAATGATTTCAGACTGTTTGGCTGAATGCACAAAAATAATTGCTTGAATGAATACTCGTTTAGTTAAATTTATAATTACTGAAAACATAGAAAAGTGCTCAGTGATGTGTGCTCAGGAATTATTGTGGAGATATAGAGTTGGCTGTACTGACCACAAGACAAATGCATGTCGCGTGATAAAATGGAGTTGATATTTTTTGTCCCGATAATTTCACTGCGATATCTGACTGTGATTGGTCAAAATTCTAAACATTGTTTCATTTCATTGGTCGATTTCAAGATGACGTCACATAAATGATAATAAGCTATGTCGCGCGAGTAGCTTTCTGGCATGACGTCAAGCTGGTAATCTGACAGATTCATAGCGTAAAAACTTGACGCCTTAAATGTCCATGATTGTAAAGAACAATCATTTCAGTTACGCTTTAACATTCAAACTATTACTTAGTATATACATTTATAATGTTTTAACCCACATTTATAACTACACAAGATGCTAACAGGAAATAAGCAACGAAACCGCGTTTTGTATCCAAAAGTCTACATCATAACCGTCATGTTTTGTTAGAATCGCAGTATTCTAATATTATTTTGTTACATGCTCCGACCATCACCTACAAAAAATAATTTAACCCAATCACTATAAAATAATAACATACCACTTACCTTGGTATAAGATCGTTAGAAGAAATTTATAAATGCACGTTTTTAATTTACCCAAGTTCGAATTACTTATTTTTCTCAAAATTAAACCTATTTTCCAAATTTAGCAATGGTACCAGACTGGCACATTGACATTTATATATATATATATATATATATATATATATATATATACTTATAATTTTGTGAAAGATTAGAAGTCCTTGAAAAACAAAAAGAACATAAGTCAAATAGTTTTACAATTAAAATAAAATAAAATAGTACTATTTTATGGGACTTTTGCTCTAATGTATTAGTTTTTTTAATTGATTTATTTATGGACGCTCTTTAACATATCAGGTCATCAGCGTCCCATTCATTTCAGGGCGCGAAACGGTCGACAAATTTTACTCAGAGGCCTCATCTTTTTTCAGACATGAGGCTAATTTATTAAGCTTTGTAACATCTTGCTTTCTAATGACAATTCACAAGAAGAAATTAATTTTTTGCAGGATACGCGGATGCGCCGAAAGCAATAAATTGCAATAATAAGCTGATGAACAGTGAATGTAATAGCAGGCTTTTGTTGTCATCATGTCTGTTACTTTTTAGTCGAGACCGATTTAGTTGATCTATAATAAATTTTAAATGTTCATTTTTATCATAATTATATAAAGACTGTACATATTTGACACCGAATTTACTTTATATGTAACTGCAGGCAACGTTTCACCGTTTTCAATTTGTGATAAGCCCTAGAGGCCTCAAGTTTATCTTATTGCATAGATTTTATCACTAAGTGGCGGCTCAGACATCATTATTAGTATAAATTTATACGAAATGTAACTTTTTCACACAAGCCGTATATTAGGCCTCAGGCTAGAATCATAGTCAGGAGTAAAAGTTGAAGGTCACGACTGGGACGTGCAGCGGCGTGTTTTCAATCGGTCACGGTAGAAGATCATATCAAATGTAATAAACACAAAAGAGCCCTGCAGGCTGCTTTGACCTCTGAAAAGCTCACGGCCTTTTTTACTCCTGTGAAACCTTACAATGGTTCTTTAGAATTGGCTGCAAATGAGAATGCTTTCATACAGTTAAGCATAGCACGCTTTAATTTTAATGGATTGTATTCTGAAATTTTTCTTCACAAGAAAGACATTTACGTGCTCTGGTCAAAAACCAGGGAAATTGCTGTCAATGTATTAGCGCCGTATGCTATGCAGGAGGAGTTGGTTAACTATCCAAGGCTTGATTTTACCGGCTATAACAGAAATTTTAATTATAGGTCCATAAAGTTGATTCCTGTTGTTGTCCGTTATTGGAATACAAGTTAATATACTGCATTTCAGCAATGTTCAGGGAGAAGTGTCAGAAATTATCGGAGTATTCCATCAGGTTGAACTAGAGGATAATCGCACTATCTGCCGATGCAAACTTCGGAGGGTTCAACCAAGCAGGAAATTATAATAAAAACCAGTCTAAAGAGAAACAAAGTATTCGGTTTAGAAATTAAACTTCTCTGTGTGCTTAATACAGTGCAGGTGAAAAGTGCCATGCACTAATTAAAATATGCTGATTATAATTTTCCTTATTTTCAATATACATAGGGTGCCAAAAACTGTATACACACTTCAAGCAAAGAAAAAACTGTTTTAACATAAAACTGAATTCACATAAACACAAAACGATGAGCACAATCATCTTAGACTTTTACAGTTAGAACAGTTGCTCAAAATGCCCACTATCGGCGTAGATACTCTTCTGAGTACGTTGAACTGCTGATTGAGCAACGTTTGCGAAAGTGCCCTCAGTAATTGCAACACATGTCGTTTCAATTTCTTCCCGAAGTGCTGCCAGTGTAGCTGGTTATCTACGGTATACAACATCCTTAAGAGTTCCCCATAGATAGAAGTTCAACGGAGAACGCGGTGGAAACTCAATCGGACCTCTTCGTCCTATCCAGTGCCTTGGAAGATTGTCATAAGGTACGCACGTATATCTCGGTGGTAATGTGGTGGTGCACAGTCCTGTTGGAAGTGAAATCCCTCATTTTCACAGAGTGTATGGATGGCGGGTAAGACGAATGTGGGAATCATGTTCAGGTACACTGGGCCAGTTACTGTTCATTCAAAA
The DNA here is from genome assembly GCA_030762175.1 of Metallyticus violacea. Lineage (NCBI taxonomy): Eukaryota > Metazoa > Arthropoda > Insecta > Mantodea > Metallyticidae > Metallyticus > Metallyticus violacea. The sequence goes on from CM060830.1 coordinate 79,234,349, forward strand.
AAGAATGGTCCAATTGGACCCCTAGATGACAACCCAAACCAAACATTAATTCCACATAAATTAACAGCCTTATCCCAAATCCAAAAACGTGGATTGTTTGCGCACCAGTGGATACAGTTATGCCGGTTAACAGTTCCGTTCAACTTAAATTGTGCCTCATCGGACCAAACAACTTAACCTGAGAAGGCATCTATGTTCCGAAATCACTCACAGTACTGCATTCTCCGATCAGGGTCATCTTCATTTAATGCATGCAAAAGTATTTTTAACAACTTTCCACTTTGCTGTTTTAATAATACGACGTACGCTGGTTCTGCTAATCCCAGTCTCCCATGCACATTGCTTTGTAGATTTCTGCGGAGTGCTCAAAACGTTCCAAAACCACAGTCGAGGACGCGGGGCTTGTTGCTGTACGAGGTCTCGCAGATCTGCCCTTGTGAACATCGCATACGGTACCATGAGTTTCAAATTTGTCTCGAATGCGTGCAATTGTTACTCGCGTTGGCGGTTATGTTCTGTACACACGTCTCCATTGCCTTTTAACTTCAGCAACATTCTCGGTTTTCCAATGCGACTTCATAATTGCTTTCCGCATAATCTTGGCTGTATTTTACTATAGCAAGCAATCTTAAAGCTGGTATATGAGTATAATGACACAAGTGTAATATGACTTTCTGTCTCCACTGCTGACTTATTGATAGAATTCGAGAGAGAAAACGGAACATTTTCTATCTAAAGAAGCAGCGAGTCCTGTACTTACATTGCAAAACAGATTAAATATCTTACATCCGTGTTTGTTAAACTAAAACGCATTATGAGAGCTGCAGCTAATCCATTATTGGAGGATGTTTTTAACAATTCGGTTCTTTACACAGATAACGACCAATACAAATTCGTCGAAGAAACTACAGAATCACAGTAACTGATATAAATGAAAAGATAAATTCAGCGATTATTGTTCGTGGAAGAAAAGTGGATATATATCATTAGGAAGGAATGAATTTCTGCATTTTCGTACGTGGCAGAATTCGCTCTCTCTCTCTTCCCGTAATGAATGTTTCGACGGGCGTGTATTTTCAATCAACAACTCGCTGTGGAAGATATCGTTTGTGCTTATAAGGTACTCAATAGTCACTTTCCCGATATATCACGTGTGCTTCACCAGCGAATTCCTGAAGACAAAACATTCAGTTTAATTATTGTTTCAAACTAATGGAGGTATATTTACTAAACCATCTTACTAGGAAGTTAGGCTAATTAATGTATTTTACACTTTTATTGCGCCATGTTTCAAATTGTTCCGGTTTTTCAATTTTAACATACGCCAGTCCTAGTCTATATGCAATAAGCTAATTCTGTCTTCAGGAAGTATTCTAAACTCCCATTTTGAGCACGGCGTGCATGTATTTATTATTTATGCCATTTATAACAGATGTTCGATATGAAAGACTCTTATTTTTCTCCATCAGATTATGTTGAAAAAATATAATATTTTTGGATAGTAATTTAAAATTCTGTGCATTGTACGATGTGGCTTCATCTCCGATTATTAAATGGCAGTGATGGTTTCAAAATATAGTCTTTAACTTATATGCGATACAAAGAAAGGGTAATCGACGCGTTTTTTAGAAAAAAAAATGTGAGCCGATCATTCACACACTGCAATCACATCTACGTGGATCCTTATTCAGATGATGGAGCGCTCAATACCTCTTCCACTTGATATCTCAACAAAATTGTCCGCCAGTTACAATATTCAACGATTTGTGTTCAAGGATTGCTACAAAGCATAACTTCATAGCATTAGGCACACAGAATCCTCATCTGTTCAGAGATGCTTTTTGTTCCGAACTGAAGGTGAAAATTGTAACAGAAACAGATCCATCAATTCCGGCCGGAGATCAAAAGATACATTATTGAGTGGAATCAAAAAATATTCCTCGGGAAAAAAAAAATACAAAAAAAAAAACAAAACAAAAAACAAAACAAAAAACAAAAACAAAAAAAAAAAAAAAAAAACCTAGTTCAAGCCGGTAAAAGCATGATCACAGTTTTATCGATGTATTTGCCTTATGACAAAATATTTACTCCAAATTTTCAAATAAAAATATATTGATAAATATTGAAATGCCACATTTTCCCAAGTCAAGTAAAAACCTATATTTTCTGTATTTAAAGTGCGTAATCTAGACGCAAATACAACATCTAAATTTGAAGTTTAGTGGGAGATTCTAAACATTATATTTTGAATTTAAACATCACATTTACTGTTTATCCTAAGAGGGTTATCTCCCTGCCATGCACAGTTATTTAAATACTTTAATTTTTTTTTCCAATCTCAACCTCGAGCGTTTATTTAAATAAACACATTCTTTATACAGCAAAGTTCTGACATCATTGCATCTGTGGATTTATTCTGATAATTTATTTTCCAAACAGATAATTCCTTGAATATCGTACTTTGCCGAAGCTCTCCTCTCCATGTGCTATGAAAAAAAAAAAAAATGTATATACGTGACAAGATTACCCGCAGATATCAATCGGTTCCGAAGACCACCCTGACCGTCAAAGGGCTCGGTACCATTGTTTCGTCATGTTATGCAGATGTTTCGCTTTAACCGATTATGTAAATACGTTTCTTGAAACACGTTGCTAAAGAATACGACACCTAAATGCTTTTTTCTTAGCATACAGGAAGTATAGAAACGCAACCACATTTTCATATAAAGCACCACCCTGAATAATAATAAATTATGTTTGAGTAAAATGCACAATTCTGTTCCCATATGTAAGAATGTTTATCGTTATAAACGTCCTCCTTTAGACTAAAATTAATCGCTTGAGATTAAAACTGACGTACCTTTTATCACATGATCCACAGCGAACTCTTTGCTTTCCTGTTGTTTGGCATGCCTTCAACACAAAGGCTTAGAAAGGTGTAGTTTCTTTCATTGGACTGTAAGCTCAACGTTTTCAAAATAGTTGATTGCTATTGGATTACATTTTTTAAGTTCATGCCCTTACTCAGAAGTGCAGTTCACTAGGAAATAACATATCGAGCATAATCTGAACAAATTTAGATCGATCATACATAAAAAAATTACAATGTATGACCGGTTATATTATTATATATTTCTAGTCAACATATTCGAAGGTAAAGGTGATTATGCACCTTCCTAAATCTACCCAGCCTGATCTTAAGTTCCGTTACAACGTTCCGTTAATAACATAATGTGCTTCAATAGTTTAACGTGATATTTATGAATGATGATAACGCAAATGCTGCCAAAGGTCTTTAGCCTGTTCAAAGTGGGAAAGAAAAAAAAAAGTTATTTGATTGCAAAATCAAATAACTCTAAAGATTCCTCCCAAGACCACCACCGTTCTACTGATAGCATTTGGGATTCCTACACGGCGGGCCCAGGTTCCAATCCCAAATGGATCAGTTTCCTAATTGAGATTTTTTCACGGGTTTTCCTTCAGTCTTAAAGAAACACCTGGAAAACTTAACCACAAAGTTCCCTGAGCTCATTCTACTGAATTATCATTTATCTTTGGGATAAAGTAGCAGCGCCTTCCAGGCATCCCGTCTCCTGAAGTCGGCTACACTCTCGTCAGTTTGCACGTCCTACTGGAAAATGGTCGCATGGAACAGAAGTTCTCCTTTAACATATAAAATGGAGTATTACATCCTACGCTTGCAAGATATTTGTTCTATCACAACAGGGCAAGCTAAATTCAACCATCCTCAAGTACAGGGAAAGGGGAAACATTTAATTGACTTGATTGCACAAATAAACACAGAAAAAAAACGTTATTTATTGATGAAATAAGAGGTAAAAGAATTTTATATTTAAAATCAGATGAAAACATTAAGGAACTGAGAAAATATTTAGGTAAGGTAATACAAAAATCGTTATGGAATGTAAAATACTTAGGAAAGACGCTTCAGAATAAATTTGTCAGATAGTGAAAGGAGGATGAAATGAGTAGGGGAGGGTATGGGGCTAGTTATCTAATATTAGTACAGCATCCTTATACACCAATAACCAGCGTGTTTGTGTGTGCATAAGGTCCTAAGCAATAAGCAACTCTTAAGGATAGAAATTTGACCGAATGGATTTAATTAAAAAAGAAGGAAGGTTTAATATTGTAGGAAATATAACTTAATATTGTATTGAATGTATCAATTATTTGTAATGCTGTGTTTTTGGTTTGGATCGGAGCCCGGTCCCCTGGATATTCCAGTAGGTAGCTGCTGATGAACCCAGGACTGGGGGGCTGAGCCAATCAAATTGGAATAAATTTTGATTGGAGTTAGTGACTTCTGGAAATACCGAAGGCGCTGTTCCTTATTGATATATTTAAAAGTAATATTTTTTATTTATATTTATTTTGTGTCTAAAAAATTCTGTAAGTGATGCATGAGAAATAAATACTAAATACTAAACACCAAATTATTTATTGATGGAGGTGCATGTGCATAGTATTAACTATGTTGTAATCACTTGACATTACTTCTTGAAAATGACATGAAAGATGTGCACATTCTGATAGCCTGTTGTGCAAACTCTGCAATGCTCGGTGTATGCCAGCGCTTTCGTCTCCAATCCTCTGTTTTAGTTCAGCGAGGGTTGCAGGACGTTTCACAGGAAGAAATCGCAAACACTGAGATCAGGGGATCTCGGAACCCATGGAATGTCACCGTTACGTGAAATGACGTACCTTACGGCGAACGGCTCCTATCGATTGTCGAACAATGTGACGTGGCTCCGTCCTGCTGAAACCACACGTTTTCGACGTTAAGATTGTGTAGTCGTGCAATCTGCAGGCGATGTTTCCTCTCTATGACAACCCGAACAGTTCCAATATTTCGTACTGCTCGAAAGCTGAACCGCTTCTTCAAAATTACGCACCCATGTGCTGATGCATGACGTCCTGCCGAAATACTGCATAGATATGACAGCGACACACGCTCGGCACGACTCCAATGTTCTGTGAGTACTAAATGGTAAAGCCTTGGTTCCGAACAACTGGCGGTGCTACACAGTTGCCTGTTGCATGAACCGAGAACGTTAAGGGCGGCGTTTATACTGTAAAAGAGTGAAAACAAATTCCCTTTTTATACCTACCTAACACTCCCAGAGGGAGCATTCAGTTCCTCGTAGTTTCTCTTCTAGCCAGAAGAGCGCTCTGTTTTACGTTCAGTTTGATGTTAATGACCTTTTTAGTACAAATAAATTTCAAGGTGACTTACAAAAGTCTTAATTATCAACGTAATATGACAATAATCTGCGAACGAACAGGAAGAATTTTCCACGCCAAATAACTTAATACCTCTAACGGTAAAATGTTTACTGCGAACTTCAGTAATGGCCTATTTCCTACTGTATGACTTACAAAAATGTTGCAAAAATGCCTGTATCACGTCGCACTTAGTTTAAATCTTATAGCCAGTCCTATCCCCTTTACCAAGTTCTCCAACTTTGCTGCATTACATATAAACAATGATGAAATGAGATGCTATGTCCAATTCAAATCTTGTCACATAAGTTTTTAACAGTCTCTTTTGCTTTTGACTGAATTATATATCTACTTAAAGATATATTAAAACACACAGATGATTGAACCATTCTACAAAGTTCGTCACGCAGGGAGCTGCCTAAACTAAGCGAATTCCTCACCGAGTTGAATAACTTTTAATAGAAAGAAATATAAAATGCAAATTAGGCCTTATTAATCGATAAAATGAAATAAGTTATAACATTACTGTGTGGTTTTGAAGGCACAAAATTAAAATTTTTGCAACCTTACAAGTATTCTTACAAGAATTGCAAAAGAAAAACTTCATTTATAGAATTATTATTGTTATTATTATTATTATTATTATTATTATTATTAGAACAACCAAAAAAGTAGGTATACTATTAATTAAACGAAATATATGACGAGTGATAGAAAAAGCTATACAGCGTAGGTATTTTTAAACATGTTTAAATGTAGACATGGCTATGAAACTACCCTTCGATATCTTTACTTTCACCAAAATAGAGAAAAATAATAAAAAGTTTCCAGTTACATAGTGTATTTAAGAACGTGTTTGTATGTTTCAAAAAACAAAAACATGTTACTATTTAAAAACATGTACTAAGCAAATATACGGAATTAACAAAGAACGATCGAAAGTTTCATAGATTTTCATTGCCTTTGAATTTTAATTGAAATGTTATTGTAATAAAAACACATAACGCAAAAAGATTATTACGGAGTACGCTTAAACACAAATATAATTCTCAAATACACATTATATTACTATTTCAAAGTTGCTACCTTCACAAATGCTTTTGTTAAATATAAAATATTTGCAACGTTATAAATATAATTTATATGCCTAACAGATTCCTCATTTTACTTTAAACAATATAGAGAACTTTTTAGTATTCAGTTTTAAAGTATAATTTTTACTCCTAATAGTCCAATTTCCCTAACTTTCAAAAACTACTTTTCTTGTTTATTTAAACCACACATACCGACTTTTTTTTTTTTTTGTGAAGAAACAAATATGGTGTCGCTAGAGTGGTTTTTAAATGTTGGGGTTCAGATATATCCCCACTCCTAATGGCTCGATTTCGATGATTTTCACAATTTATTTTTATTGTTCTATACATTATTTAAATGACATATACGGAGTTTCGTTGTGAAAAGACATGTTAATGCCACTAGAGCGAATTATAAATTTTGGGGTGCAGATCAAACCCCCCTCCTAAGTCTTCGATTTTCCTGATGTTTAGAAACGATTTTTCTTATTATATTTAAATGGCATATAGGGAATTTCGTTACAAAAGATAATATATTAATGCTACTAGAGCGATTTTTATAATTTGGGTTTAAGGTAAAATCTCCTCCTAACAGCCGATTTCACTGATTATCGAAAACTATTATTCCTACTTTATTTCTATGGCATTTACCGAGTTTCCTTTAAAAATAAACGTTTACAATTGCAGCCTCTCGAACGATTTTTAAATTTTGCTTTAATCCCAAAAAGTTTTTCTGGACCTTCCAAGTGGCCTGAATACCATGTTTTTGAAAACTACTTTAATCAAATTATTTTAAAGGTTTTTACTGAGTTTCGTTGAGATAAGGCAAAAATTGCGATCGCTAGAGCGCTTTTATTTTTATTTTTATAATGTTTGCTTTAGATTAACTCCCACCCACAGCGGTCCAATTTTGCTGGTTAACCAGTTCGACGAATTGTTTGTTACTTGATGGTTATGTGTACAGTTTCGCTGAGAAAAAACAAAATTTGCGACCGCTAGAGAAAGAACAGACTATACATAAATGAAAAATAAAAAGTAAATGTAACCAAAACAATGTTAACTAGATAAGCAGAAGAAGGATAAAATACTGGGAAAGTAACAGATTTGTTATTGCAATATTTCGAACAGCTCGTGTTCTTCTTAGGCAAGAAAACAAGTGAACGCAGTGAAAATAAATATTCAATATCGAAGATAACGTAATGCATAGAAACACATTAAACAACCAACAAGAGTGAGTGAATGAATAAAAGAAAGAGAGTAGGAGAGGGAGAAAATATAAAAATATATTAATCTGTAAGAATTAAACCAGGGGCTACACGCGCTTTATGAAATATATAGCTGTCATTTCCTTATCTCTGAGTAAACTTTCAGAACTATGAGTCGGAAATGCATCACCGAAATCCTTCATGAAACAAGGCTTGTTGGGCAATCGGCAAGGGAACAGATTGTTCATACAGAACGAAACAACAGTAGAAGTTAAACTGTATAAAATGCTTTGCAAAGCTTACAAGATAACATATATACAACGTTCTTAGAAAAACAGGTAGCAAATGAAGAAATGTTAAATTCTCTGCATAAATTAGGGCTGTGGAATGAATGACATGACATAATTAGCACACATTTAGGGCGTTGGCAAGGATATGACCCTGCGAGGGGATGAGGTAAATTGGAAGATAGGGAGTGTGTAAGGCGGGGAAGGAATTTAGAAAAATCACTTAAAGAAGAATGCATTAATTAAGTATCGTGACATTCTTTCAAAATAGGTTTGATGTCTTCAATACCAGGCACGTAAGTAGCAACAAGGTTAATGAAGTTCTTATTAGAAGTTTTAGGTTTGCATTGGAATGATACGGGATTTTAAAAGAGAGGAAGGATGTCTTTTGTCTTGGAACTTTTGAGCTAGGTTTTTAATATACTTGTCAAGAGATGTGAAATTGTTACGAAGACAATGACCACGGATTGAAAGAGAAAAAGAAATATATCTTTTGGTATGCAAGGGCTTAAGCTATCAAAATGGAGATACTGTTGTAAATTGGTAGGCTTAATGTGGATGGACGGAAGAAAAGAGTCATTACATAAAGAAATATCAATATCTAGGAAAGTAGCAGCATTGGGAGAGACAGAAGAAGTGAACTTAACTGAAAATTTACTTATTTTCAAGTACTCCCGAAAAGCTGGATGGTCTACATCATGAAGAGAGATGTTAATATCAAAAACATCTTCATTGTGTCTTGAACAAAATAACTTTTATCAGTTTTAGCACTTTTCGCTTTTTCGTGCATCATTTGGATGTTGGCTTGCTGCTTTATTCCACGTTGTTTGATTTATTGATGAAACTATCTTTTGCACTGACATGTACCCGATTTTTGCCAATTTAGGCGCTGATTATGCAACTTACACATTTAAATTTCGCTATCACTGAAACAGAAAATTTTCTGTTTATAATTTTCTGGTTGTGTTTTATCGATATTTTGGACCTCACGATCTTGGCACTTTTTTTTAAAGGTGTTTAAGGTTCGTTTTTACGAATACTGAAGCTCCACAGGCGATGGACACTGATGGTATATGAGATGAAATGATGCACTGGGAAAGGATTTTTAAGGAAGGAAACGTTCCAGGCCTAAGTTTAGAGTACCTCTTCGGTATTTGCCATTTATGAGGACTGAAGAAAACCTCAGTCAGGGAGGACGGTTCTGGTGGGATTCGAACCCCAGACCTCCCGCTCAGAGTCCGCGCCTTAACGACCTCGCCAACCTGCGGCGGTTTGGCACTTGTTGACTTGCGAAGAGAAGGAAAGACAGAAAGCTCGGTAAAATATGTGACAGCCGAACAACGAAGTTTTGAAGGGCTTACATTTCGCAGGAGGGGCTACTTTCCGCATTCCAGGACAGTGGTGCTCAAGTGCGTCATAAACATTCCAAACATTTACAAACTGCCCACTAAAAGCTTCCAGAAGAAAATCGAAGAAAAAAAAATATTTGAAAATAAATCGTACTTCAGTACAGTAAATTTAGCATTTCATCACGCTATATCGCATTTGCGATAATTCACCCCCCACTCATAAAACATAACCACATCCCTGTCATGTTGCACTATGGAAGAACAAGCAAGCGTTATTGTCTTTAAGGGTTAAAAAAGTGACATCGAAGCACGCCGAGTATATACAGGAAAGCATGTTATTGTCGATAAAGCATTTTTTGGGGGGGAGGGAATAGTGTTTAACGCCCGTTTTTACTACCGAGGCACCACAGGCGGCGGACACTGTTGATATATGAGATGAAATGATATATCGAGAAAGAACATTTTTAAGAAATGAAACGTTCCAGGTCCAAGTTTAGGGTACCTCCCCTGCATTTCCTATTTATGAAGACTGAGGAAAACCTGGAAAAAACTTCAATCAGGGAGGATGGTCCTGGCGGGATTCGAATCCCAGACCTCCTGCTCATAAGTCCCCTCCTTAACGACTTCGTCTATCCGTGACTCGATAAAGGAACGACAAAGACAGTTTGCTCCAATGTTGTTGCACATTCGGGAATACAGACTGAAGCGAGGTTGCACGGCAGTTACACGCCGGTGAGAATCCCATCTTCATGATAAAATAAACTGTAAATTTGTGTACTCTGTCATGGCATTTTTACCCCAAATTATTCCACAGTCTAATGGAATACTCTAAATTTCTAAATGCTCCATTAGAACCAGTTTGCGAATTAGAGGGAAAAAGAACTACGTAATTTCTGCAGGATAGTGCCAACTGCCACAACTTCAACAGTGTTTCCTTCTTGCAGATCGCGTCGTTTATAAACCTTTCAGCGCTTACTACGAAATCATCAAATTTCCCAGTCAAATGTCACTGAATTTGAAAGCTATAAGGAAAAGGCATAGGTGGAGAGGAAATAAAACATTCCGCCTTTATCCTCACCTATGTACCGTGGCGTTAGTCTGAAAGATGATCTGGTCTCATAAAGTTCCAACAAAGAATTAGCGAACACCCATCACCGAAATTCCGAGGCACTGGCCGTGGAAACCTACGAATTCATGGGAAGAAAGTACTTGCACAGCTTATTTTATATTAAATCTATAGCCATGTTTGCATTTGTGTTATTTCAATACATTAACCCCAACAAGGCTATTGCAAATCCATGTAACAATATTTGCATAAAACCAATAAAATTCTTCTAGTGCCATGATGTTTTCTTATTCCATGTTCACTAAAATTAATTTAAATATTTTAATAATGAAAGTAACCAAAAGATATGTGAACCAGTATTATTGAGAATATTGCCAGAATTATAATTTTTTGTGAATGTATTTTGATGAAAATGCAGGCATTGGCAATCATCGAGAATTCCCTATACAGATCAATAAGCTTTCCTTAGAAGCTATGTTTGAATCTTTCCAAACTTCGAACTGTTTCTGACTGACTCAGGTACTGCACACGTTCTGATCTGCTATTTCTGTGTTGGTTGTCGACACGGCCAACTGAGAGCATAACTGCATGTTCAGGTTCTAAATTTAGATACGCGATCATAAATATTGAGGAGCCCAACCAAGGGCAGCTTGAAACATCTGCAATATTACACTTATGAGTCCTTGTACTAGCTCACTTTAAACATAAACTGCTGCATTTTACATAAATTAAGTAAACAATGCATGACTGCTTTTACACTTAACATCACTGGCTTCATTAAAGCAATATCTCCTGTACTTTTAGGATCTTATACATGCTGGCTTCCTAATGGGTGACTAACTTACGTGAATCTGGTAAAAGTTGGCAATGATAGTGAAGATAAAGGAATAAAGTATTTATACAAAACGACATTTTTACTTCAGAGTGCATTTAGAAATGTTAAAACTGTGTTTAATTCATTTAACTAAAGCAAACTGCAATTGTCTCGAACACGATAATAGTAAGACATTTTTCGTACGTAAATTTACTCGAACGTGCTGAAACATACAAAGAAAATAAGTTCATTAATCTGTATAGGCTTTCCTGACCGATATCGATAAAGTCTCTGGGGTCTTCGGTCTTTTAGGTCGTGATCCATGGGAACTATTATTTTCGGAAATTGTTATTGGGGAGATTATAGTTCTCGTTAATCGCTGCCCAAAAGCACGAATACTTAAAAAGACTTCCAATAAATTAGGTATTTATGAAAAAAGTTATAAATGAAATGTAGACGATGATAATTATTATGTGAGAATTCTATTCGGCAATTGATACATGAACCACACACAAACGAAATTAGTTTATACAAAAACATTGCCTATTTAGCTTAATTTTTAGTTACTTTTTTGATGTAGTTACAAACAAGTCACACATTAAATAAAATTTGTTCTCTTTACAAATAGATCCCATCAAAGGAATCTATCGGCACAGTTGCTTGTGTGGGTCCTATGGTGTAGAGGTAAGCATATTGGACTCCTAAACCCAATATCGCGGGTTCAAACCCAACCAGGACCGATGGATTTTTTCGGGCGTAAAAATCCTAAGTATGGCTACCTTCGGAAGGGAAGTAAAGCCGTGGGTCCCGTGTCGTACATTTACGAAACGAATAAGAACCTCAAGCCTGAAAGAAGAGGCCTCTGAGCAAAATTAGTCGGTCGTTTCACACCCTGAATTGAATGGGACGCTGATGACCTGAGATGTTTGGACAGCGTCCATAAATAAAAAAATAAAAAAACCACAGTTGCCATGGATTTATGAACTTGCTCAATATACGAAAAAACTCCTGAAGTTTTTGGAAACATTACAAAAACACAGTTTAGCATTCACGTATGGGCTAGAATAATTGGCGATACGCTAAATGTACCTGCAACATTAACAGGATCATCACTGCCACTTTTTAACAGGTCATTTAAACTATTTTGGAAGAAGTTTCACTAAACATAACACTGCGCTAATTTTTTTTTTTTTTTCGTCCTGCTAGATCGTTTCTAGTCAACTATTAACAAATAAATGAATGAGTCGTGACTGTTCGCTCGTTCTATGAAGTTTTTAAAGGCAGCTGTGTATTAATCCAAATTTGTTGACAACATGGAAATTCTTCACCAGTGCATTAATGATGAATGGTGTTTAACCGCGGTTTTACTACTGAGGAACCACAGGCGGCGACACTGATGATACATCAGATGAAATGATATATTGGGAAAGGATGTATTTTTAAGGAAGGAATCGTTGCAGGCCTAAGTTTAGGGTACCTCCCCGGCATTTGCCATTTATGAGGACCGAGGAAAACCTGGAAAAATCCTGTCAGGAAGGATGGTAAGGCGGGATTTGAAACCCAGACCTCCCGCTCACGAGTCCGCGCCTTAACGACCTCGGCCACCCACGGCATTATTTAATGCCGGTGCATTAAATTAGTATATAGGTAGATACTGCATACATCTGAAGGAAGCGCTGGAAACCTCTATTAAAGTTCTTTGTGGTTCTTTTAACCTTTAACTATATGTAAGTTATAACAGCAACAATAAAACATCAATTAAATACCAAATGAAATGACCATATGTTGATTTTTAATATTTCGTTCGCTTTTAAGTCCTCCGGAACTCTCCCAAATTATCATAACACTCTGTATAAAATGTAATTTATACTCATCTTTTGCATTAAGAACCCGCGAATTTTTTGGAAAAATGTACAAAATCTTTTAACATAGTTTCCATATTAAGTCACCATACCTTGCAGTAGTAGGCAACAAGAATGGCCAAGGTTGCTAAGGCTTGGGTCGGAAACGATTTGCGGTTCGAATCTCGCGTGAGGATTTTTGCATGTTTTCCTCCGTTCTCCTCAATAATGGCAAATGCCGAGGAGGTAACTTAAACTTTGACTCGGCATGTTACCTAAGTTCATTTCACCCCATATATACTTACGCTACGCGGGTTGCCGAGGTCATTAAGGCACGGACTAGTCAGTGGGAGGTCTGGGGCTCGATTCCCGCCTGGACTGTTCTCCCTAACTAAGGTTACTTCCTGCTTTTCCCCGGTCCTAATTAATTGCAAATGCCGGGGAGGTACCCCAAACCTAGGCCTGAAGAACGCTTTCTTCCTTATATATATATACAAATGAAAAATAATGTAACACTATTAAAATATAACTAAAATAACAATAACTAGAAATGCAGAAAGGACAAAACACTAAGAAAAAGTCACAGAATTGTAATAGCTATATTTCGTACTACTGGAGTTTTTCTATGGTAAGAAGACAAGTGAAGGTGATAAAAATAAACATTGAATACTGAAAGTAACAGGCGAGAGGGAGGAAAACAATTAATACGTAAGATTTAAATCGGATGGTATACGCGCTTTATGTAAACATATAGCTGCCATTTCTCTGTCTCTGAGTAAACTTTCAGAGTATTGTGTAGGTAACGCATCAATAAGTGTTAAATTAAAAGCATCATCAAAATCCTTACAGTGAAATAAGTCATGGTGGGCAACCTGCAAGGGAACAGAACGTCTATGAGTATTCATGCGGAGCGCAACAACAGTAGAAGTTAAACTGTATAAAATGCTTTGCAAAGCTTACAAGATAACATATATACGACGTTCTTGAAAGAACAAGTAGCAAATGAAGAAATGTTAAATTCTATGCATAAATTAGGGCTGTGGAATGAATGGCACGGCTTAATTAGCGTGCAGGTTTTACATTTAGGACGTTGTCAAGGATATCAGTCAGCAAAGGGACGTGATAAATTTGGAAGAGATAGGTAGGATTCGGCGAAATATACTTTTAAGTTTAGGGGGTGTTCTGAAAGTAAGGCGGGGTAGGAATTTATGAGCAAATCACAAGGAATTCCGCAATGAATATTTTCAGCAGGGTGTGTCACTTTTCATACCTTTTAGATCAGCAGGATTGAAATTGTTTCCTTCTTTGCATATCGTGCCATTTTCAAATTAAAATTTGATAAGCAGCAACAGGCAATTTTTTGCCAGTTTATATGCAAGAAACAGTAACTTCCCCAAATTCTAATGAAAGAGGTAGCTTTCTCATGCTCGAATGTCATTTACACCATGTTTGTTCTCTTAAGAGTTTCGTTTAAAGCGAAACTGGATAATTTTTAGCGCATAAGAAAGTACTTTCCACACCAATGACGACCTTAATGGTTGTGAAATCTTTGCGGTAATCTTTATACCTGAAAGTCGCATATACACATAACATGCACTCTCTTTCTTCATTGTGCAGTGCGAGATTTGTTGCGATGGAGCCATCAGCAATGCTCTTGCTAATTTGAAGCACTTATGTCTTGGCGTGAAGATGACCTTGAGTTATTTAACTCCGTCTGACTCATTTCTGGAATAAAAAAGTTCAAGAAGGAGAAAGATTTAATAGGAATATATCAATAACAGGTTGCAATACAAACATGCGGCAACTAATGAGCCGGGATATATATTCATTAACAAGGTATTACCATCTGTAAGTGATAACATGCACAATGGAGGAAAATAATGGCATTTAAATAAAGTTTTTTGCTGTGATATTATGACACATTAAGAGTGAAATAAACATTCTATTCATTAAAATAATTCAGCTCATGTTTAAGTGAAAGAGAAAAAGACACAAGTAACCAAGCAAGTAAACATTTAAAACGCCAGACTGGTGAACAATAAGTAACTGCGTTCTTCAAAGCTCAATATAGAAATTTATTGGGAAGATGAAACATAGTTTTCGTTACTTATTAAATCCTCTCGGAAATATATTCATTAATGTTTATTAAAACAATGTTGAATATATTCATAAATAAGAATATAATAGAAGCATGTTGCGCAAGTAAAGAAAATAAACTTAAAGAGTTTAATGAGATTTTAGCATTGCCAGATCTTTT
Organism: Metallyticus violacea; assembly: GCA_030762175.1. Taxonomy (NCBI): domain Eukaryota; kingdom Metazoa; phylum Arthropoda; class Insecta; order Mantodea; family Metallyticidae; genus Metallyticus; species Metallyticus violacea. Next base: position 79,249,485 of record CM060830.1, read on the forward strand.
GTATGGAAGTAAGACTTGAGTTATAACTAAAAAGATAGAAGAAGGGCCTGCAGAAAGGCGTTTTTATATATAATGTCAGCTATAACGGAAAACGGTTAGAGACATGTTAATAGCCTGCAGGAATGCACAGTGTTTTCTTGAAACAAAGGAGGGAAAAGATATGAGAAATACAGAGTATAAAGACCTTTAGTGGCAACGCCCTAGTACATCTTATTTTAGAGATGTTCGGAAAGCATTGAACCAACATTTCCGTCTCTCCGCTCGATTAAATTTAGTACTGCCCTAGTTCCGGGGTTAAGGCGCTGTGAGTATTGCCTTCACTGAATAATCCAGTATAGCCAATCGTTTCTCTAACAAAGGAACGAAAGAGTGAAGCGTTGCTTAAGGATAACTTTAGCAACGGCTGAGGAAATTGTCTGAAATTTCTGTAGTGCAGATTATGTATCATCATGAACTAACCTTCAGACGTCAAAAATCCATCCAATTTAGCATTTCGAGCTCTATATTTTTAACTATAGCGTTGCGTAAGAGTGAATATGTTTATAACGCAAAGAATAATGGATATATTTATAGCGCACAGTTCCCCGAGGTATCCAAAATTCTCCGCTTTGAGAAAATTTGCTGTAATCGGAATAGTCATTCACTTCCTGGGCAACAATTGCACGCCCGACTACATTTGTTTCCTTTCCTAGTGTTGTATCACCAGTTTTACATTCCGTTTCAATATTTACTAAGTTTAAGGGCATTTTGCCATGGTGTCAGTGTTTTTACACAATTTTAACTTTTTATTAAGATCATTATTACACTAACGATGTAAATTTATAACTGTTAAACACATGTTGATACTGCTAGTTCATATTCAGATATGGGATGTTTCATTCGCTCTCGGCCCCTGATCCCCGCCCCCAATGACTTTCAAACTGTCTTTAAAAAATGAAACCAAATTACCAAATAGTAACTTTTTTTTATTTTGACTAATAAGGGTACACTTAAAATTTGAAAAATAAATAAATATATCACATTTTACTTTTATATGGAGGAAAGTGATTTTAAAGTTTGGAATAATAGGCAAGAGCTATAAAAACCTGTTTATGTTTATATATCATGAAGTCAGTGCTGTCAGTTACTTCCAAAGTACTGTATTAAATAGTTTTCTTAATATTCTTACGATAGTGTCCCCGTGAATCGAATGAAAAAATAATTGTTTAATATTTTAAACAATTAATTGCACAAATAGCATTAAAATATACTTTACTTTTATTATAAGATACGGTACATTAATTTTTGTTTACTTCAAACTGCATCTTTCCAGGGCACATGTTTAAGTTGTCCTGTGCATCCCATATCAAAATACATCCTGAAGTTTGTACTGTACTCTTCATTTTATAAGAATTGGAGTTGTATTATTTTAGTAATTTCATCAGGCGAATATAATAGCTTGTGGGTTTTTAAAGACCACTTCTAGAAGGTAACTTCTCCATTACCATTACATTCTTCTCACTACTTATTATCCTACCCATCAGCATCCCAGTCACCATTGTCACATCTTTCATAATTGTTCTATGAGCTGACTTGCACTTCTCATATATAAAAACCTTTGCCCGGAGAGCCATTGTGACATGAACAGATTTCAAGTAAGGATTAGCCAAAATGTCTTTTAAATTTCTCTCTCTTGAGAGATCTTTTTCATTTATAAGCAGAATTTTTGTTTATTCTTGACTGTTCTGACTGTGTTAGCGAAATCCGCAGAATTCTGAACAGTTGGTTGATTTATTCAAAACTTCGGCACAAACAAGGGATTTAGCTAGTGCCTATTCATCAAAGATACTTTTTCCAATCGATGTTGCAAAGTATAGATATTTCCCCATAAATGAATTGCACAGACCTTTTAAGCATTCCCCCTTTTCCAGGGGTAGGTCCATAAGGTTCCGGCCTAACCATTATCTAGGTATGATAAAAGACAAAAACTATATTTCACTTTTCAATTTAGTTACGTTTTATTGCAATACATTTCCCACATCTTTGAATTAACATTTCAATCCAGAAATCTTGTCTGAAAAATAGGCATAAACAGCATTAATCACTTCTTCGCCACACTTAAATTTCCTTCCTCGAAGGTCCTTCTTGAGTTTTGAGAAGAGGAAATAGTCGCTGGGAGCTAGATCTGGGCTTTAGAGTGGATGGTCGATCTCCTTGAAGTCACAATTCTTCACAGCTTTCTTTGCAACAAGAGCTGTGTGCACAGGCACATTGTCATGAAGAAGGCGCACACCGCCACTCAGCTTTCCTCGCCTTTTCTCTTTCATGGAAGCACAGAGTCTGTGCAATAGGCCAGCATAGTACTCCCCATTTACTGTGGTGTTCCTCTCCTTGAAATCAATGAAGAGTATTCCTTCCTTTAGAGGCGGTGTTTCGCCAGGTTTACTTCACTCCAATGATTCTCTTTTGGACAAGGGATCATCTGCTGTAAAAATGGTTTGCACAACTTCTCTCTCGTTGCCACGGCAGAGCTCAAAAATATCTGACAACAGATTACTCTTTGCTGCTTCTGGACTGAGGAAAGAAGTGTAGGCACCCATCTTGCACTAACCTTATTCATGTTTAAATGTTCATGAATAATTCGAAGGAGTGTTGTTTTAGAAAGGCCCAACCTTGCTGCTATTTCTGTAACTTTGAGCCGCCGCTCTTCCATAATTTCTCCTTCCACAAGAACGAGCGATGTTTTCAGGAGTTACGGCCAACTTGCACGCTCTTCGTCTTCAAGGTTTTCTCCACCCATTCGAAAAGGTTTGACCCATCCTTTTACGGAAGAATATGAGGGGGATACTTCCCCATATAACCGTCGTCGCTGTTTAATTTCATTTGTAGTTAAGTCCTTCTTTTGTGAAGAACTTAATAACAGCTCGATACTCCAGTTTGAACATGTCACAATGTTCTACACATAGCCTTCTTTATGCAACTATATCTGAACAACTGAACACAGCGAAGCAGTAGTTACAGCTGCAATTATTTACTTAACAGATAAAATATGACACCAGCTAAGGATTTTGTGAAGGCGATAACCCTTATCGGCAAGGCCGGAAACTTATTGACCTATCCTCGTATTATTCTTATATTCAGAAGATCGTATAACCTCATCAAGATGTGGAATTGATTCTGATTGTGGTTTAACAACTTAATACAATGCAGTATTGTTTCTTTCTGTAGCGTATAATATAGATTTGCCATGCCCCCGCTTCGTAGTGCGCCCTACATTTTGTTTAGACTGCAGTTCATTACAGAACCTATCTGCAACGTACGTGTGTTGGTTATCTATATTCAATTGATGCAAATGGACTCTTTTGGTAGTTATATACATATATATATAATATAAATGAAAAATAAAAACAAAGTAACACTATTAACAATGTAACTAATTAACAGTAATAATAAAAGTAGATAAGGATAAAGCACTTAGATAAAGTCACACTTGAAATTGGAAGTGTGACTTTATATATATAAAATAAAGTAACACTATTAACAATGTAACAAATTAAATAGGACTCCACGAGTTCGAAATATAGCGATCTCAAGTGCGACTCTTTCTTAGTGTTTTATCCTTTTCTACTATTATAATTACTGTTAATTATATATATATATATATATATATATATATATCCGGGTATTTTTCCTTCATAAATGTTTAGTAGCTATTGACCAATTTAAGGAAAATGGAAGCAACTGTTACATCTTAAATAATTATAACAAAATTATGCAAATATACAGAGAATTACCCTAATGCACGATTCCGTGATGTTGGACACAAATAGTTTGGTGCATGATCTCATAGCAAGTGTTAGGCATCAAGGCAACACATCGAGTCACAGCGCCAATTTCTCACCCAATGTTTTTTGCAGTTGCACGAGAGTTCGTCGCTTGTTGCGATGTGTTTTCTCTTTTAGGACACTCCACATGAAGAAATCTGTGGAGCAAGGTCGTGAGATCTTAGTGCTTTAAAAAGAAAGAAATCTTCAGGAAAGAAAGAAATACAGCCATGCTAACATTGGATGTGTGGCAGGTGGCATCATCCTGCCGAAAACAGCCATTACATCTGGTTCACAAACTCAAGATTTCCATGTAGACTGCGATAGGGTATTAATGTACTGCACCTGCAGAGAACAGCGGACATGCGCATGAGTGACACACGCCGGCTATAGCTCAACACGGCAATCCCTGCTCTTTCGTTATCAATCAGGTGAGTGAAACTCAAAGACTGGGAGCCGAGAGCTAGTGAAACGCCCACTATAAACTTGGTTATCAATTTTAATGCTATTTAAGCAGATTAACCGGTCAACTTTTTTAACTCACAATCTGCCAGAACAGAACAAAGTTGTTATTAGTTCCATTTTTAATGTCCTAACTTTCTTTTTATCCTACACGGACCATTCCAAAATATGAAACACATCCTTAAACCTTTGTATTAATTTATTAAATATTCACACACACTTTAAGCATATCCAAGCAGATAGTTCCCTGTTCTGCAATAGCCGCATAAACGAAGAAACATATCGGAAACTTTTCATAACCATACGTACCTTTACGTAAAGCATTAACGTTAGCAAAGATAATCAATAAAATTGTTTGGAATTAGAAAATATTAACATTTACACATTACTGCCAACACAAAAACAAACGTTGTACGAAAAATTTAAGGATATTCCGAAAAAAAAATGTACAAAACTTTGGAAGTCTTCAGAAGTATCAATAATTCTCATTTACAGCACATTTACCTACAAATTGTAAATAAAAATACCTACAAATTGTAAATAAAAAAGACATATCCTTGGTAATAAGTTGTTAAACCATCGAATCTTCTGAACAGTTATTAGAAAAATAATTTTACATTTAATTTGAATTTCAAATTATAAATATAAAACAGTGACAATATGTATTGACCAAAAGGTAGCTAAATGCCTTACACAATTTTGCACTTGTATAACTTGTGGATTCCTTGCTGAGAAATATTATATTGTTAATGTTTTCCATGTCTTGAAATCTGCATTTAGACATCTGACCTTATAATGCAGTTGTTAGGTTCAAATACCCTTCTTAATCCCTTGCACCAGTGCACAAGGCCAAGATTCCAAAATATGTGTACACTTTTTGTATGTCAAACAACCATCAATAATTCCAACTATTTTTCTAAACCTCTACTTTCTCACAATTTTAAAAATTGTAAGCAGTCTTATTTCATTTGTGAAACCAGCAGTTTGTGGTTGGACATTTTAAAAGTAGAGGCAACTTGATGATATTATGAAAAAGCGCTCCAGGAATTTCATATACGGAATATGTGGCATGGTATGCTTAATAGAAAGTGCAGTATATAATAACTGTTCGCACGGTAGGCAGCTGATTTTGTGATTTGAGTGTGTGAAATTTCGTGAAATTCATTGAATGCTGCAGCACGGAGATGCCTACATTAATGAAAGAAACGCGTAAGAGTGGGCAAATGCGTTGAAAAAGGAGCAATCCGTGATTAACAACGCTCATATTATCCCAACACGGGCGTTCTGATGAGAACGTGGGTCAAACTGATGGCACTATTCCTAAAAAAGAAGCATTTTAGAAGCTCTGGTCAAGCGGATTGGATTCGCAAATCATTGTTACGAACATTCTCAAGTATTGTAACTTTTGTGCTCACTTGTGTCTAGGCTCAAGATGATTTGTGTAGATACTTCCACAGCCTTTTTGGTAGATATAACGTCTTCCTGGCACAGGGAGCGAAACCTGGGTGCTCAGTACGAGTCAGAAATTAAGAACGGCCATTGACAAGTTCTCCAGTCAAGCATAGTTGAGGTGATACCCTCTGTCGGAAAAATCCTGTTGGCTCTCATCTAGGACATGAAAAACCTAATTTTGGAACACTACCAGCAAATAGTGAGAAAAAGTAGAAGCCAATAAGAATGGACACCTTCAGGACACCTCTGTAAAATGGCACTAATCTCCTTCAAACAAATATTGCGGTTTCTGATGGCACTCGAAGATTGAAACTTCAGTTTTCATAGCATCCGCCTTAAAGCCTCTTATCATGTTCTTACACGTGAAAGCCCTGAGAAGAGAATGATTGATATTAATGGTAATGTCAAAGAACTTATGAAAAGAATATTGAAAAAGGAAGGGAGGGTAATTGCAGAAAAATAACATATTTCTATATCTCGGACAGAACTATATACCAAAAGTTGCTTCAGGAAATACACTTATAGGTAAACATGAACATAAACAAAACAGTGATTTTACTTTATGGGTGACTGAAGTACATCATGTGGTACATAGCACTTTGCTGGTTTTATCAAGCAGAGCTTGAAAGCAAGGGAATATTTCTGTTTGGATAGTTAAGTTTTCTTCCTAATATGCAACATTCACAGTGTGCCGTCAGATAAGAGCCCAATGCCAGCAGTAAACAGTACCAGTAGTGTGCAGTTCCTGGTTTCCACGAAGAAGAAAGCTTCAATAAACTCCCACACAGCTCTCAGTTATCAGCTATTTCCGTTCCCCCAAGACTGCGGACATGTTCACGAGCTTGTCCCATCAAAAGCCTCTCTCCATACCTGCCTGCTTTTACCAAGTTCCGTTAATATACGAAGATTTTTTCTTTAAGAGAGCATTTGTTAATGTAGTATTTTCATTAGTGGATAGTTAAAGTAATATCTTCGTGCAAGCATAGTTTGAGAACTAAAATGTTATTGGCTACATGTTGTGTGCTCTTCTTGGCGCTAGATAATACATCACAAATCACAGTAGAAAAATCAGCGGTTCTTAGTTTAATTGGTAATATCAATATATTTGAACATAGATTAAATAACTTTGAAACAAAGGAGGCTTGCAGAAATAATTTTTGTAAATAATTTTATACGGGGGCATAAGATTCGCCGTTTACACAGTACATGGCATTACTTGCAATAAATTTAATATACTAGAGCCGTGAGGTAGCAACATCTCAGAAACATTAACTTATACGTCAATCATACGTGCTAGTCAGCCATCTGCAGGTCACGCGCGCAGGCGTCGCTGGCCAGTCAAATGACCGAATACAGACAGACCTTATCTCCTTGCATATAAACTCTCACACAACTTTGACTAATAAAAGTATGCGTATAATAAACTCATTGCTATAGCATATGTTTAAAGAGGCCTTCTGATAAAATATGCGTTCTGATTCCAAAATGCTTTGCATTTCTATTTTTATATCATTGCTCATTTATCTAGTGCAATGTTCCGCAACCAATATACGCAACACATAAGTATATCGCGAACCTTCCCCTATATCGTGATAAAATAAATAACACTTTTTTGATTAATTTCACCATATATTGTATTATATATGTTATTATCATCATCATCATCATCATCATCATCATCATTATTTCACGAATGACTGGGCGTGTTACACTTTGAAGCATTCACTCGCAATCTAAATTCTGTGACTACACAACTATCAAGTCCTACCAGATGTCACATATAACTGAATAGCAACATAATGTAAAGTACAAATCTAAATGAACTGAACTACTGCTGGCAGCTGGAGAGATGGCTAATCAGAGGAATGTGCTGATAAGTCCAGGTGTTCACTATTAATATTCTGCTTTTGTTAATGCAAGAGATGGACCGAATCTTATTTGAATAGATGATGCGTAATGTTTTACTTGGCAGATAAAGCCCTCTCCCGGCATTCGTCGCTAGCCAGCTCCTAGCAGGGCCAGTAGTTTCTTATAATTGTAACAATAATAGTAATAATTTGTGTTGCATTGCAACTATCATACCTATGCTTTGGAGGAAATTGTTGCTTGATGTACCGCTTTCAGTACAGTGTAATTTAACGCGTGTCGTAACAATAAAAAAAATGCGAAAACCGATCTAAGGGTGGGCGTTATTTCCATAAGCTCTATTTTGTAGTATTACTTGCAAAATAATAGTGGCGCACGGCAAGATATCGAGAACTTTGCGAATTATTCAAGAAATTTCTATGATATAGTGGCTATATTTTTGCTAAAAGCATAGCATGCACAACAGATAATTTGCTAATTTGCTAATTGCTAACTGCGAATCAGTAACATTCTGCAAAGCCCAAATACTGAAATTTACACGACTTTTGCCGTCAAGCGTTTGCAATTCCTGAAGTACAGCCATATCGTAATGCTTCAATTTTAACAATTTGATAGTCCTATAATCTGAGAGTTTTGAAATGGTTATTTCCTGTGATACGCGGTGTAGAGACTTATGTAGGGAACGCTCTAATGTTTCTGCAATGTCATCAAACTTTTTATCCTTAGGAACACGTCCTATGGGTTATGAATTCTGCCGTTTACCTTTCCGGTATTCCTAAAGCTGAGAACAAGTTTTCTGCATGCTAATGAAACTTTCTATACAAATGCCCTACACATTGCTCTACGCGATTCTGTTTTCACTAATTATCACCTGTTCTAGTGTTAGTTTGTGCAATGAAATTTCAATACGCCACATTTTATTCACACGCAGCCACGAGCACTTTAAGAACAGCGGGCGGTTAACTCACTGCAAGCAAAATAAGAAGACTGACCTTGGCGCCTGAAATAAAGCCTTGAATACGTATCGATGACGCCAGCGATTTGTTCCGTTCATCGGATATTGTGCCGGCGAGCATGGCCAGCAGATACCCCACTGGGACGTATGGTGGAACTATGACAATCTGAAAACTCTCAGTTGCATGGAATGTAATCCGGAGCAGCTCTGTGGCAAACCTCCGTATCCTGAAAGCAGCTGTTTGCATGAGAAAGGATAAAAACGCATATATGAAGTAAACTAAGACAGTAGACAGTATAAGTCGGTCCTGGTGGTGTGGTGGTAACCATACTTGCCTTCTAAACCCAAGATCGCGGGTTCGAACCTGGCCAGGACCGATGGATTTTTCCGGGCGTAAAAATCCTAAGTATGGCTTCCTTCGGAAGGGAAGTAAAGCCGTGGGTCCCGTGTCGTACATTTACGGCACGAAAAAGAACCTCAAGCCTGAAAGACAGGCCTCTGAGCAAAATTTGTCGGCCGTTTCACGCCCCGAGTTGAATGGGACGCTGATGACCTGAGCGGTTAAAGAGCGTCCATAAAGCAATCAATCAAAAAAAAAAAAAAAAAAAAGTAGACAGTATTATTGTTCCATGGGATTATTGTGGCAGTGATAAAGTTGAAGTTTCATTTCCCTATGACATGGTTCCTTGCGATAAAGTCACTTTCATATGTTTTGCACCCTGACTTGTTCATTTTTTCCAACTGCAACAATTCTGCCCGTATCTATGTTGCAGAATGCCGAATGTTCTTGCTGAACAATCCAGTCTTCCAAGTGTTTGTGCAAAGTGCTTTATCTAATTGAAAGGAATGGATGCTGGCTGGCATTGTCTATAACAACGACAGAGTCAAGGTCGGTATAGAGCAAAATTTGTCCCTCAAACCATTTTATGAACAGAAAATATATCATTTCAGAATGATACTGTTTAGTAATCGATTTTGTACTAAAATTAACTTACATTCTGGAACAAACTCCGTTTTTTGCTTAATCGGCATGACAAACAAAAAGCCTTTACCAATTGGAACAACTTTTACCCCACCAGAGCGATCTTCACTTGTCCAGCACATCTCTGTGTGGTTCTGATTCACCCAATTTTTGTCTAAATAATAATTGTTAAATGTGACAGCCTTTCTAATTTCATGTAGGTATAGGTCTTGAAAACACAACCCTAGCAACTACTATTTCATCTCTTTCCAAAATCAGCTTTCTCCCGTTGTACATTGCCTATATTTAAAATCCCTGACCTTGTGGCTTGTTTATCCACCTTTAAACCCAACTGAGTTCTTCATTTTAACTGTTAGCATATGTGCAGTAGAAAACTTCACGTTCTTATGCATTCAAAAACCAAGTTACGCTCAACACCTCCCAAAACCTCCCGTGGCGGTTTCACTTGTGTATAAATTGTGTTGTGAAATGTATGCGGATGGTTGGTCGGAAACCGCTTCTTGAACTTCCGAAGAGTTTTGACGTACAGTTCGCGGGATTCACCCGCTCACCCGAAATTCTTAGCCCAATCATTCAAATCTAAAAAAACAAAAAACCACAAGGCACAATAATTTCTTTGTGGCTCCAGAAGAATATGCCCTAGTTAGGTAGGCTATTGTCCTTATTTTTTTTTCAGAGAACTTTTGTGATGACACCCTGTATTTCCTATTAGTTTCAGGCTCAAAGTTTAAATGTTTTTATTCTCGTTAAACAGCCATATGTGGCCGAGGTCGTCAAGGCGCGGACTTGTGAGCGATAGATCTGGGGTTCGAATCCCGCCAGGACTGTCCTCCCTGACTGAGGTTTATTTCCATGTTTTCCTCAGTCCTCATAACTTGCAAATGCCGGGGAGGTATCCTAAACATAGGCCTGGAATGTTTCCTTCCTTAAAAATCCTTACCCAATATATCAATTCATTTCATGTATCATCAGGTGTCACCGCCTGTGGTGTCTCAGTAGTAAAAACAGGCGTTAAAACTATTAAAAAAACCTCGTTAAAATATCCTCTTCAGCTTTGTATGAAACTGTTTTTTATAATCGGAAGGAGGAACCCATTTAGCACAAATCTTTGACACTGCCGACAGAGAAATCGTGTTTAACAGACAAATATTCACGGTTCGTCACGTCCTCCCGGAACGAAATGCCTCGATCTTGTTCTGGTAATGCGTCTTCTCGCCTTTATTCACGCCATCTCTTCGCTTCTGAATGTTGGCTGTGGTCTCATTTTGCACCAAAAGAAATTCAATTATTCCTCTTTGTCTACAGTGCACACAATTAGAAACTGCATTCTGAAAGCTAACTACATTACTCCGATCCAGAAGTAGAAGAAGAGGATGAAAAACATGAGAGAGTGTGCCAAGTTTCAAAATACTGCACGTGAAATAATGTACTGCTCCAAGGTACAGAGGGAATGTTACATTACATATTCAGAGTGCAGTGGATATTGTTTGTTTGCGAATATTCTAGTATTAAATACCGAAATTCATTCATAGAAGCGTTTAGGAAGAATACCTTCTCATTATATAATGCAGAAAATACCTACACAAAAGCACTGTGTTGATCCCAAAGATGTTACCTGAAACATGAAATGTGAGTCATATCTTGGTATGCATGCCGGTACAAGTTAAGCACTCCGCTGGGAGACAGCGTGTCTACTGGTATGTACATACACTGACCAGTTTTACCAGCCGTGCCGCCAAGGAGGTTTTACTGTCGATGTTTTTCTCAGAAAACCGCATACAAAAGCAGAACACTCGCCTTTCTGCATGCTTTAATCTTCTGGTGCTTGGAGAAGGTCATTAGTTTCACATTGTAAAATATCAGAAGAGATGTTAGCTTTACATTTTTATTGCCGTTTATCTTTAACGTTTAAGTCCTTAACTCAAGCGAGAGTCTTATTGCCCTTCGGAATTAAGTACAACTATTACATAGTGCATTTCTGTTTGAAACATTCGCATTTTATTTCGGAACGATGCCCTAAAATACAAAATTTCTACTGCCAACTCGTTCAACTATCCCTTCAGATGAACTTATTAGATATTCAAGTCCCCAGAGCTGAGTTGTGCGTTTGCTTTTGGAATCGAGACACATTGCATTCTTAACCGAAGATAGGACATCTCGCTAAGGGACCTTAATCTACCACACTTTTGTTGTTGGTTAAACGTTTGAAATGAAATAACACCGGCTCCCATAAGTGGAATCAAATATCTCAATAATAGATGGTTAAAAGCTATGAAACCTTCTTATCAAATATGAAAATGTGGATAGCACCTAAGAACTGCACCTGCTAGATATACGCCTTCAAGTTGATTAAATATTTTTAAAGTAATGTATGCTTTTCTTGCTGTCGGTTCTTAAGTTTTCCTTGTGACTTTCAAACTAATATACATAATTCAGTAAAATATGACGGAGCTACTCTCTAGCCCTGGTACTGATAATCTTGTCGTATTTGTGGAGGAACACTCTGGTACATACTCATGTTATTGCAGTGAAAGAATTAAAAACTGCCCCGCAGATTGCCGGTTTGTTGTAACTTCACCACTAATTTTGGAGGAAAATGTGTGCTTAATATAAAAACTTAAATCATTTTTTAAAATAAAAGTTTTAAAAGTATATACAAAATTAAAATATACGAACTTAAAATTTCAGAATTAAACTAATATATAAACATGTTAAGTTTGTATTATTTTATTTATTTTATAATTATTATTATTACTTTGTTTTTCTTAGATTAGAGTACACGAATTCTTTTAGGAATTCACGATTCAATAACGCTATAAACGAAATCACAAAACAGGTTGTTACTGGTGAATGCTTAATGACCAATGATAGTATCATGAAATTAGTCATGAACAGCTAAATAGACTGTGCCGAAAATTGTTTTCTCCTTGGACCTTGCTCTCTAAATATGGAAACAAGTCGCATTGCAGAAAAGAAAGATAAAGAAGAACAAAACACCCGAAGGTCACGTAGCGCTATGCTCGAGTCATACACTCGGTGAGTAGCTTTTAAACACAGAACGGGAACGTGCATCATTACTCTTAAGAATAAGAATGAACTAACACACGGTAACGAAAGAAAGAAAGAAGATTTACAGAAAAGCTGCTAAAGGGAAAAGCGAAACTAAATAAGAAAGAGAGGTATAATAAAAGTCATAATGGTGAAAAATTAATAATTGAAGATAAGTTATCCAAATAATAAATTAATAATAAAATTAATAAAAAACAAATACAAATAAACGGCTCACAAAAACGTTAAACAAAGACCGGATTAATTTATAAAAAACATGTAGGGTCAGTTGATAAAAGTTGCTAACTGGAGATTACTTTTAACTATGATTTAAAAAGTAGCTAGAGATTAATTACCCTGTCTGTTGCATAAAAATAAACTCAAACTACAAGGTTCTTTTAGGGATATAATGGTTAAAATTATAATTATGATAATAAAACCAAAAATATCTGATGAGGAATAATTCTATTTATTGTATCAGAAATTTTTTTCTTTATTTCTTTTTTCTGAACTTTCTTCCATAGTTTGCAATAACCGCAAAACCTTTGGCAGCTTCGCGAAATAATAGGTAAATTTCTGTTTAAAGCGATTTGGTGTTCAACTTTTCAGCCTTAGAAAGCAACAATTATTCAGTTTTCTTACCCCCTAGAAACCCCCCCCCCCTTAATATGTCTTCAAACATAGATAAGAAAAAGATGAAGTGAGTGCGAGCGGAAAATTTCAACAAATGTGAAAAGGATATTTTTATTGATCCGGTGCTAAAATATCACGAAATAGTTGGAAAAATCGATTTCAACTACGAATAAAGAACATACATAGCGGAAATTGCCAGAGTCTAATAATTCTATTCTTAAGACTACTGCATTATAATCACCTGGCGATATAATGGGCATGTATATGCAGTGTATAGCACCTAAAACTCCAGGAAATGTTAGAGTAGCCTTTCCCTACATCACCCTCTTCTGTTAGCATTTTAATGAACTGAGGTCTCAGTTGGTATTGCTCTAGTAACTTTATGGATGTTTCTACTGGTCGTTCCTTTCCCCACTTTGAACATATCTCCAATAACTATATGGAAGCTCCCTGTCGCAGAGAGTCTTAAAGTTAACAGTATCATGAACACGAATTCAAAGCGTGATTTCGCTTAGTTTGTGATTGTAATTGAGGAAGTAACATCTGTTCCATTTCTTCGACATCTTTTGCTAAGTGAATTCGCATTTTGAATTTCTGCCATTCAGTTCTAGAAACGAATCCGTTTCTTTAATGAAATACACGAAGAGCACGGTAAAATTGGTCCGAAATTATAAATCTGTACAATATACCGTTTGTAAGATTAACTTAACATAACCTACAAATGAACGCAACTCTGTTATTACGCGGAAATAAAAGTGAAACAATGAAGAAACTTTATCTATACGAAATGAAATTAAAATAAACCTAACTAACCATTTTATTTATAAATGAAGCTCTTATGCTTCTGTACTGAGATGTTATTTAACAATGATATTACTAAACTCCAGTTAGTGCTTTTGAGGAATTTCACGAACTAGATTTAATTTGAGGTTGAGGCGAAATAATTTTAGATTAGTACAGTCAAAAGTTCCAAGTTAAGTATAACTGACGTTTAATTTTCTGCCCTAAACTCAAGTTAACTCTTTATACAACTGACCCTTAGAATATTAAACGCAATTAGCCGCAAGATTTTAGTGGCAGCGTAGAATACGGTAAGTCCTTCACTGTAGTGTAGTGACAACATGAATTCGAATCTTTTATTGTGTACCTAATTTTCTTACGTTTTGTATTTCATTGGGGTGTAATTTTGTATTCCTGAACAAAATATCTTTATGTAAAAGATATAAATAAACGGTATGCAAAAGAACAAAATGTGTCGTGCTGGTAAATACGGAATTCATAAAACGTAGTTTTGATCAGTACTATTAATCTTGACCCATTCAACTAAGTTATTGATCCTTCTCTTAGTTTGAGCGTCCTTCGCTGCCTCCAATGAAGGCTGACCTGAACCAACGTGGTTTAGAATGTGGATGTCTATTCTGTAATCCACGTATGTAACGGCTAATTTCACAATAAAACGATCCATTAAGTGTGAAAATATATTATAATAGTTCCAGTGTAAAATGTGCTCACAATTATTGTGTTAAACATGAGAAAGAATTAAACTTGAAAGAAATTAGAACGCCAGGTTAAATCACTAAACTCCGCACTTGCTGACTTACGACAGTTTCATCTGACCTTGCTGTGGCAGTCTACTCCTCCGCACCCTTGCGCAACTATCGTTATAAGATTTCCGCAGTTTCTGTATGTTTGTGCAACGTTAAAACCATTGGGCATAGTTAATAGATGTATTAGAAGAAATCAGACCGCCTGCGTGGTCTTATAGTCAGCGTATCTGTCTGCAAAGTCTGAGGTTTCGGGTTCGAGTTTCCTAAAGGCATTTGCTTGGTTAACGTTGTTTCCGG
Source organism: Metallyticus violacea (assembly GCA_030762175.1). NCBI lineage: Eukaryota > Metazoa > Arthropoda > Insecta > Mantodea > Metallyticidae > Metallyticus > Metallyticus violacea. Next base: position 79,264,530 of record CM060830.1, read on the forward strand.
AGGTTTTACCCTGAAAAGGTGTATGCCAGGTGTCTTTAAGCGTTGTGGACTCCGGCACTAATTTCATCAAACACTTACTCATCGTCTTTTTAGAACTTTGTTGTTATGACGGACACGAAACTGTAAAACCAAAAGAAAAAAGTGTAACTTGGAAAAACGGACGATACTTTCACATGATATTATAATGCGGGTTGCATAACAAAGAAACGAACACCTAGGGGCAAATGGTTCGGCTGTATATTATATATTTAATTGTTTTATTTTTACTAACTCATAAAGAAAATATAGATTAATAAGAACTAGAGAAGGAAACAGCCACAAAGTAGTATAATATTTCGAACAGACTGCTATGTGTTCTTATTCAAAGGCAGTAAACAAGTGAAGGGGATAAAAGTAAATATTAAGTTTCAAAGGTAACGAAAGAATCCAGCGGGGAGGGAGGATAACAGCACTATATTGACACATGAAAGTGAAATAATAACTAAGTAAAAACATACTTTATACGCACCAGTAAGTATATATCATGAATTCATTTTAAAAATTACAGCGATCTACCTATGTCTAAGACAGAAAATTTTGTGTTTAAGTTCCATTATTTTACTGACCATTGAAGCAATCAATTCTATACCGCAAAAATTTAATAGAGATGAACATTTGGACTCTATAACAGATCGTTTGCGGAGCCTAAAAAGAAGTGCCACATTAAAGGGTTTCATAAGTAACGATTTTATATGTTTTTTTCTACATAAGCATCTTTTCAATATACAGAGTGACTCAAAATAACAGACACACTTTCAGTTGGCTATATTTCCTGAACTATATTTTGTATTCTAATTCTGTAAATTACATTTGATTACACATGCATGAAGGTTTACAAATGTCCAATATGTCCCTCCCCCTCCGGCTGTACGGATAATATCTAGACGGTAGCTGAATTCATCCCACACTCGATGAAGAATGTCTTGAGTCACTAAGTTCGCCGCAGCTGTGATACGGTTTCTTAGGCCATTAAAAATTCGTGGGAAGAGGCGGTACGTAAACTGCATCTTTCACGAACCCCCCCCCCCCCCATACACAAGTAGAAATCGCAAGGTGTGAGTGACCAGAACAGAAGTGCCAAGTCTTCCTTCTCCATGCGACCGTTGAGGTAGACGTTCAGGAAACAAAAACTCGTATACAAGTGGTGTGGAGCTCCGTCCTGCTGGAAAATGTTACCTCCTGAATCTTCATTCATTTGAAGAACAAGCCAGTTTTTCAACATGCTACGATATCTACCTTCAGTAATCGTCTTTTTTGTCAAAAAAGAAAGGTTCATAAATCTTTGTCAACGATACGGCGCAAAACACATTAACTTTGGGGCATATTCCAGTGTTACATGGGGATTTTGCAGCCCCCATATCCGAAATTTTGCCTGTTGACTGTTCCACTTAGGTGAAACGTAGCTTCAGCACTAAAAATTACACGAGGCACAAACAATTCATCTTCCATGTTTCGTAGCATGCAGTTACAAAACTCTACACGCTTTACCTTGTCGTCTGCGCGAAGATGCTGTACCAGTTGTGGATGGTACGGTTTGTACACTAACCGGGGCCTCAATACACGCCAGACAGTTGTTTGCGGTAGTGTAAGCTCCTTACTCGCTCTAGAGTTGATATCATTGGGCTACGTGCAAAGCACGCTTGAATGCACTCCACGTTCTCCTCCGATACATGCGGTCGGCCTGGGCTTTTGCCTTTACACAGAGAGCCAGTTTCGTCAAATTGTTTATTCCAACGATAAATGCTCTTTCTCGTTGGAGGTTCAACGTTCAACTTAAGCCGAAAAGCACCGCAGTTGCAAACTCGCTTTTACTGAACTCGCGAATGCAGAAAATCTTGTGTTGCATAGCAGCCATTTCGCTTACAGCTGACGCTGCAGTGCGGTACTGGAACGCTCTAGTGGTAATATTCGTAACTTTACACATACGCTTTCAAATATAATTGACAGCATTCAATTACAATGTACAGTGCAGGAAATATGGCAGATTGAAAGTGTATCCATCATTTTGAATATCTTGTATTTCTCACACCGATTGTGCCTGCAGTCAGGTATTGGTTGCATCTTCTCTCATTGTCAAGGATGCAATGCATGATGATGTAAGGAAATAAGACCAGGACCTTAGAGAAATTACCAAAAGGTGGTAACTTTGGACTTTGGTATTGATAATAAATGAATATTCCTTTAATATTGTATAATTACCTTGAATATTAACCCTCATCGTACACATAGCCGCATCAGGTTGATGAAGGGCTCCATTGCTCTCTTTGATAACCCCATGCATGCAACTCCTTTGCTTCATTGTTGTTTGTCAAGGCGGACTCTTATGGAGCAGCCGCAGCAGCATCCGACTACAGTTCTTCATCAATTATATGAATTTCACATTTTGTGATCATATTGAGAGCTCACCTACAAGTTAATAAGTCTGTTTTACACAAAATATCCTTGAGCTATTATAAAAAAAATGTAGGATTTTTTTTTTTTTTTTTTTTTTGACAGTGTAGACAGAAAGAACACCTGGGCTGGAGAAGCACTCCCAAAGGTGAATATGTTCATTTCAAGCAGACTTGATTTGAGTTTCATTTCATATAAACGGGCCGGCTTTCAAAATGAGTACAAAGAATTGCAACAGTTATTACGTTTATTTAAAAACAAACGATTTATTTGACATTAACCACTCCACCAATGAAAGCTCTCATATTTCTATTATAAAGTATATGATTCTTATTATGCAATAAAATATGCCTGTCTTTTTCACCTTAAGACTTAGGAGTGGCAGTTAAACCCGGAGAAATTTGTCATTGTATGAGAGTTGAAACTTTATCCTTCCTTCTCCGTAAGATGGCAATGCAGTGACTTCCTTATACAATGAAATTATTTCAGTTTTTTGAGTTAGTAGTCTGCAGTGTTCAGGTGGTCCACAACTCAAGATGAGATTAATCTCGCTCATAATAGTTCTGTAAATATCGTAAGTTAATGCTGATAATACTGTCGGTATTTGCTGCTATGTGCCAAATCCTGGTTTCCTTTGCTTCCTTCGCTCTCCTTTGCTCATTACCTAACTTAAATGGTTGCGCAGGCTTCCGCCGTATAAGAAATTTGATTTATATTAAGGAAGAAAAAGAACATAGCGCAGCAATACTTGCTACGATTGTGAAGCATTCAACGAAAATTTTTACGGTTTGATGGTAAATTTTCAACAGAGGACACGAGTTGACAACACATAAGCTCTACTGCAGCAATAGATTAATATTTAAATACGTTTTCCATGCCTGTTTTGCAGCTCGACATTGCCGAAGACAGCGTAAAGTTATGTTGGCACAACTGTTTCTCAATGGAGAAGCATTTTCAATGTTCTGATCAAGGAAAGGGAGTTCTATCCACCATTTCATAGCAGTTTTTCATACGCTATCCGTGTCACGTAGTTACAATACGTGCTGGGAACTTGTTACGTTGTCTAGACACGGATTTTACTCAACATACGTGACAGTTTTCATCACGCAACGAACGCCATGTTAGGCTTGAGGGAAAAAAAAAAAAAAAAAAAAAAGAAGCGTACACATATTACCCGTCTTTCGTACATATTAAACTACATCTGTAACACTTCGCCTCTCAGCAGCATGTTAACTGACTTCAGCCTTCCCGAACTTGTATTTCTTTTCCCCTAGCGTTGAGTTTTCAGTTTTTGTACAGTTTTATGGAGCCAATGGATGTAGAGACATATGAAAAAATGGATTGGACAGATCGCCAATAGCTTAATTACTTTTCCTTTCGTTAGATCACAGGTAGTGAAGATGGTCCATCACAACACAAATACTGCTATCTATCCCCATTTCGGGGAGTTTACAAGAAATGATCTCTGTGCTCCATAGTGAGGGTAGGTCCATAAGTTTCCGGTCTCGCCAATAAGGAATATTGCTTTTACAAAATCCTTATCTGTTGTCATTCCTTATCTGTTAAGTAAATAATTGCGACTCTAACTTTCGCTCGCTGTATTCAGTTGTTCAGATACAGTTGCATAAAAAGGTAATGTGTAGAACATTGTGACATGTTCAAAATGCAGTATCGAGCAGCTATTAAATTCTTCACAAAAGAAGCACTTACTCCCAATGAAATTAAACAGCGATTGGACGTGTATATGGAGAAGCATCTTCCTCATATTCTTACCGTAAAAGAATATGCCAAACTTTTTCGAATGGGTAGAGAAAGCATTGAAGACGAAGAGCGTGCAGGTCGGCCTTGGAGGTGCGCACTCTTGAAAACATCGCCCGCTCTTGTGGAAGGAGAAATTATGGAAGACCGGCGGCTCAAAGTTACAAAAATGGCCTTTCTAAAACTACATTCGTTCGAATTATTCATGAACAATTAAACATAAATAAGGTTAGTGCAAGATGGGTGCCTAGACTTCTTTCCTCAGTCCAAAAGTAACAATGAGTCATCTGTTGTCAGGCATTTTTGGAGCTCTGCCGTGGCAACGAGAGAGAAATTCTGTAAACCATTGTCACAGCAGATGAATGGTCCTCTACTATGATCCCTTGTCCAAAAGAGAATCAATGGAGAAGCGTAAACATGGCGAAGGTAACTCGGTCAACCAAGATCATGGCCACAATCTTTTGGAACTATGAAGGAATATTCAAGTATTGACTTCAAGTAGAGAAATGCCACAATAAATGGGGAGTACTATACTGACCTATTGCACAGACTACGTGCTTTCATCAAAGAGAAAAGGCGAGGAAAATTGAGTGGTGGTGTGCGCCTTCTTCACGACAACGCGCCTGTGCACACAGCTCTTGTTGGAATGTAATCAGTGAAGAATTATGGCTTCAAGGAGATCGACCATCCACCATACAGCCCATATCTAGCTCCCAGTGACTATTTCCTCTTCTCAAAACTCAAGAAGGACCTTCGAGGAAGGAAATTGAAGTGTGAAGAAAAAGTAATGGATTCTGTTTATGCCTATTTTGCACACAAGACTTCTAACTTTTGTGGGGGGAGGGAGTATTGAAAGTAATTCAAAGAAGTGATAAGTATGTTGCAATAAAGTGCAACTATATTGAACAGTGAAGTATAGCTTTTGTCCTAATCATACCTAGAAAATGGTTAGGCCGGAAACTTGCGGACATACCCTCATAGATAAAAGTTGACTCCTTTATTGTCACGTCGGGTTCCAGCCTGTGCGAGGTGTGCAAGCTGAGACACGTTCAGTTCCGCCTACAGTAAAATGTACGTCACAAGCTCTGAAATTCTGCTTTTATCTCAAGAGAACTGCAGTAAGGCCCGTGTAATGTTACAGGAGATCTATGAAGAATTTGCTCTTGCCTATAGCATAACTCGAAAATGGTTTAAAATGTTTAAAGAGGGGAAGCATTCAGTTTCAAAGAAAGATGGATCCAGAGCTGCAGTTTATGTTCTAAAGAAAGAAAACATTAACACCGCTGCTGTCATTGCGAGAGGAGATCGAGGCTGAGGAATATGCATACACTATAGTTGAAGAAAGCCATTTCCTTTTGAATGTAAACAAAGTTCCTGGTATTTCTTGTGAATGTAATAAATGTTCGGAATTTCTTCTGGTAGATTTATTACTAATGTGATACAATTCCCAAAGGCAACATTTTAGTGACTTTTATGTATAGAAAAATAGGATGAGAATTGTAGTCATGGAGCAGTACACAGTTTAGGTTTATCGTCGGAAGAGAAAAGCTGTTCTCTTCTCCATTTCCTTTGCGGCAGCGATTGTTGGCAAGTGCGTTTATGCGTTGTTACAAACCAGCTTTGGTTTCCAGCTGTAAACGATGGTATGACATGCAAAACTAGTGATATGGGTTATCCTAAACGAAAAGAAATCTGAGGCGGAGACACAAAATCTGTCTATGACGCTAAACGAATGAATTACAGGGCACATATTTTTAAAATATTAGTGCATGAAATTTTATACATAAAGTATTAAAATAATATCTAGTCATTTTCTGTTAATATTCATATTAAATTATATTCATCTATGTTTCACTACTGTATACCATTAAAATTGAAATGTTGTCGCTTATTTATTATTAATAGTTATGACTTTAAGAGCTAATATGTAAATTATATTTACCTTATACCTTTATACTTAAACAGAGGGTGCCAAAAAACATATACCCACTTCAAACAAAGAAAAAACTGTGTTAACATAACAAAACTGAATTCAAACAAACAGAAAATGATGAGCACTAATCATTTTAGACTTTTACAGTTATAAGTTGCTCAAAATGCCCACCATCTGCGTCTATACACTTATGAGTACGTTCAACTATTGATTGAGCAACGTTTGCGAAAGTGTCCTCAGCTATTGCAGCACGTGCCGTTTCAATTTCTTCCCGAAGTGCTGTCAGTGTAGCTGGTTTTCTACGGTATACAACATCCATAAGAGTTTCTCATAGGTAGAAGTCCAACGGAGTTACATCCGGAGAACGCGGTGGAAACTCGATTGAAACTCTTCGTCCTATCCAGTGCTTAGGATAGTGCCTTGGATCCGTGCGCGGGGCTTGTTGCTGTGCGAGGTCTCCCAGATCTGCCCTTGTGAACATCGCATACGATACATGAGTCTCAAATTTGTCTCGAACGCGTGCAATTGTTACTCGCGTTGGCGGTTCTGTTCTGTACACACTTCTCCATTGTCTTTCAACTTCAACAACATTCTGTCGGTCCTAGTGGTGTAGTGGTTATCATGCTTGTGCCTCCTAAACCCAAGATCGCGGATTCGAACCCGGCCAGGATGGATTTTTTTCGGGGCGTAAAAATCCTAAGTATGACTTCCTTCGGAAGGGAAGTAAAGCCGTGGGTCCCGTGTCGTACATTTACGGCACGAAAAAGAACCTCAAGCCTGAAAGAGAGGCCATTGAGCAAAATTTGTCGGCCGTTTCACGCCCTGATTTGAATGGGACGCTGATACCCTGAGATGTTAAACAGGGTCCATAAATAAATCAATAAAAAAAAAAAAACATTTTCGGTTTTCCAATAAATTTCAAAATTGCTTTCCACTGTTCAAACGATGATCTTAGCTCCATTTTGTTGTAGGAACGCTAGCATAATGTAATGCGAGTCACATCTGTTTACAGAACATCATACTACACATTACTGTTGTTTTTCGGTTCAACTTTGAAATATGTTAAATGGGCATCCTCGATATATTTACCAGAGAGCAAATCTTTTATAAACGCTTTTGTAAATCATTCACTTCACTTTTTGCAACACACAACGCTTATTATTTTCTGATTAGTTTCAACTGATAATAAAAGCATTATGATTAACATAATTAATTTTTCATACAAATATTCATATAGCGTAAGATGATGATCGGTGATTGTTTCAAAACAGCTTCAATTATAGTAATAATATGCCACCAAAACCCCAGATTTCTAATATTTTGATTTTAAAAACCAACTAAGATATATCACTAACAAAATGTGGTCAATAATCAATACAAGCACTTGATTTTTCATTTTAGGAGAGAAATAATCATATACACGCTCTCTCCTGTTGCAAAGACGAAGCTAGAATGTTTAGTAATGAGCTAAATCTGTTAATTTCGTTTGGTTTCTTTGCCTTTTACCAAAAGTTCACCAAATACTCGTGCTTTTTCACGTTACTGCTGAAAACCGCATTCAGATTTTTCAATATGTATCCTTCCACTTGGTCACGAAGTTCTTCATTAAGGTTTGTTCTCTTTATTGCGGGTAGAGAACATTTGCTTATGTTTCCTCCGCTTTTCAAGAAGATGTAACTGTAGGGTCAACCATATTCCACTGCATCAGTCATTGTGCTTTGACAAGTATTGGTGAGGTGGCTGAAGGTATGCAATTGTTTCACTTGCTTTGAAATTCCCTTAAAATACAATTGATTTCACGAAATTAATGTTATGTAATTCATCATTAGTTGCCACTTCAGAGAAACGCAGGTAGCTGTTAGAGAGTTCCAGCGCGTGTCTATGACACCACTGTTACACAAAAGTAATGCTGCGGATATGTTTCCTGGTTTGAGATCCTTAGCCAGCAGATTTCGATGTGCGGGCTACAAGCAGAGTGCGATAATTCATTACCGTGTTGCTGGAATTTCACTATATGTTGGAGTTTCACTATGCTCTTGTTCTTTCGGATAAATGCTTTACAAATTATTTCAATTTGTCTCTGATTCACCGGAAGTCAAAAACTTCCAAAAATATACTTGTTGATTTTCCAGTAGGCACTAGCGTTAACACTGTATACCGTTCTGCCAAAATGTTTCTTATTACCTGGATTAATTTTTTCATCTGTCGATGAGCAATACTGCGTTTGAAAATTGTGTCTTCACACTAGTCGTGTGCAGGACATTAGTTAAACTCGGACTTGATTTCGGATTACAGCCGGGATGCGAACCACGGATATTCAGCTTTCCGGGTTGAGGAATTTCAAGATTCAAGACAAACAAAAAGGAAAGGTGGGTTGTTACTAACTTATGCTTACATCCTGTACCGTTTTGGAACCAGTCACGCCTCCGGCAGCGGAGAAAACCGAGGAATGACTGCATCGATACGGAGAGTTGTACTGTGACTTCAACAAATACAGGCAAGTATAACAGTCGTTACGCACAGACACAAGCAATGCAATGCAAAAAATTAATTTTTTAAGATGCATGTTAACAGTTAACCACATTCAGAAATAGGAAACTGTAATGTATCGATGTAAAACGTAAAAGAAATAAATGATACGCACGCTTTTAACAATGTAAATATTGGATATGTTTTAAGCTTAAGCTAACGTAACCTAGCCTAACCAAAATGTGCAACTTATGCATTAGAAGTACAATTTTTCTATGCATGGCCTTCCTAAAAGGGTAGCATTTGTTACAATAAGAAAAATAAAAGAAATAATGAAGATAAAAAAAAAAAGAAAAATAAAATTGGCCCATGTTGTATAGCGAACCCGTTATCATCCCGTTGGTAGTGCGACGCTCGCTCCAAGCAACTGAGCCATAAGACCGACATGAATAACACCGTAATTATCTATGTACATTAGTTGACTGGAGTTGGGCTCGGTTTTCTCCTCTACCTTCCGCTGCTATTCGTGAAAGGAGGCATGCCTTGGTTCCCAAGCGGCACAAGATGTAGGGGTTACTTTGCTATTATCGCTCATTGTGCATCTAACCGTCTTTCTTGGGTTTACATCCAACAAAAGCGTGTTACATTTCGATCGCATTGGTACTCGCAGTACCAATTATTACTTTGTCTTATGACAGTAACCTTTGAAATTCTACATATGCATTCTTTTAGTTCGACACGATACCCTCTTTCTGGTAACAACAATAGTTACCCTATCATATGTTGACTTTACTCTTTCAAGTAAGATTAGCAAACAATGAGCGTGGAGATTGGCATCATCATATATGGAAGGTTCGTTTAGTGCTTTAACTATACACCAGCTGGTAAAACTGTCTAGCAGAGAAACTGCAGAATAATGCTAGTGAAGCAATGAATTGCCGCTGGTCCATCGTTTACGACCAATGAAAAAATAATTTTTTCCTAGCAGTGTATGAAAGGCGTAAGTTGTTTTGATATTGTTTAATTATTTTGCTTTTTGTTTAGTTAATGTGTCGAAATTAATCATTTTAATAGCATTATTTTGGAATACAAGGTGAAAAACTGGAATAAACTATTTCTGAACTAAATCTATTTGTCAATAATCAACCCAACAACCCTCCTACTTTCGAAAATAGAGCTAGTGCTACTGCCAACATTGACATAACTTTAGGTAAGTTAGGCTCAAATAATAAAATAATACATTAGAAAGTAGGTCAAGATATGACCACTAGAGATCACGGATTAATCTATTTGGATTAATGTACACGAAAACCACAATTTAAAGAAGGAAAAGGAGAGAAAATTTACATTGCAATTAAGCAGACTGGAATCTTCTGAGACAGGAAGTTGAAAACTTAAAGCTACAACACGAAGGAGCGTCTATTGATAAGGATGCCAATAATCTTGTCCAAACAATACCCTGATCTGTTAGGCAGATTTCCAAAATCTTAGAGGAGGCACCAGGTAGCGTGTGTTTGAATGGAATGGAAAATTCTTTCAGAGATTGGTAGTATATTAGAGAATGATAAAGAGACTCCCGCACAAGTATTTCTCGAAGCACTGAAAAGGACATTTTCGATTGTTTCGTGTACAGTAGAAATATTTCTGTCGGTAAAAATGTTCTGCGTGACATTTGTTTGTTTGCTTTTTATTTGGTTTATTTACGGACACTCTTTAACATCCCTGGTCATCAGCGTCCCATTCAATTCAGGATGAAACGGCCGACAAATTTTGCTCAGAGGCCTCTTTTTTCAGGCTTGAGGTTCTTTTTCGTGCCTTAAATGTACGATACGGGACCCATAGCTTTATTTCCTTTCCGAAGGATGCCATATTTAGGATTTTTACGCCGGAAAACATCCATCGGCCCTGGTCGGCATTGAACTTGCGATCTTGGATTTAGGAGGCAAGAATGGTTACCACTACACCACAAGGAACTACATTCTGTGTGACAATAGATAAGGTTTCACTTCCGAAAATCTTGAGAAATACATAGTAATTCATTGTAACAAATTCTTGCAGACTGGAAACTAAAAGAGAATTATTGCATTCTGTTTTTGTGTCTGTTCTTTTAACTTTTGTTCCTTTTTAAGCAAATATTGTTTTAATTTTGCTAACATTTTAAGTGACTGCTTCTTAAATATTTAGCGTTTTAAGTGTCCAATTCTTGTATTCTAGAGCCCTTTTATTGCCTGTTTTAATATACAGAGTGGCGCAAAAGTAACTGCACGCTTAATGAATTTCAGTTAACGTTTTATTTCACTTCTTTGTATGTTATGTTCAAAAAGCTTTCTCTCTTCATTTGTTTTTAACTGTACCGTGTGTATGTTTCTAGGTTGGTAATAGTCAGCGGGAAGCGCAGGGAACAGGAAATGAATCGTCAGTAACAGTTGAAAATTTTAGCGAAAGAGGAAAGAGTTTTTGCTGTAAAGAGATTATATGCTACACTGAGGGAATGGAGAGGACATTTCTAATCAGATCCACCATTACGTAAGACTGTTTACAATGTAATTCGTAATTTTTAAATCGAAGTTTCTGTTTTGAATGCAGCTAGTAGTGGGCGATATAGGACAGCACGGAGTGAGGAAAATGAACTCAATGTTTGTCTGGCTGTCACGACTTGTCCAAGGGGTAGAATTTCCAGGAATGTCACGTCGGTCAATCCAAAGGATATTCCATCAGCAGAAGTTGAAAGTGTGCATTCCACGTCTGACACATGGTTGTTGGAAGATGATCCAGACAGACAACTACAATTTTGTGAGATTATGCTCGATCAGTATCGACATGAACCCAATTTCTTTCAAAACATTGTATGGTCGAATGAGGCCACTTTTAAGTTATTGGGACATGTAAATGTACACGGAAAACTATCGTGTTGTTATGGAACAAGCGCTAAATTAACCCGGCGAAATATATGGAGTGCAATATCGGCAGTGGTGTAATTGGGATGCACTTCATTGATGGAAATCTCGATGGCAACAACTATACTGGGCTCTACTTCAAGAGGTTATACCAGGAATCATCGTGCATTTGGATAACTTTGGTCAACTCTACTTCCAGCATGATGGAGCTCTTGCGCATTGTTCAGACGTACGTTGATAACGTTTTCAATAGAAGCTTGTTTGAACGTCTTGCAGCAATTGAATTCCACTACGATACTCTAATCTTTTTTATTTTTGTATGGTTAAAGACAAAGTGTATGGAAGGAAAGCACAAACAGCTGAGCTGATTGTTTACATTGAGGACGCCTTCCACAATCTGGACAACATTTAGCTGTGTTTGCTTACGTGTCAGGGCATTCTAGGTAGACTCCAACGATGCATTAATGTAGAAAGGAAACAGTTTGAACATAAAAAGAAGTGAAATCCTTTGTTAGGTGAAACTTAGGCGTGTGTAATTACTTTATGTAAATAGAAGTGCAATTCTTTGTTAACTGGAATTCAGTAAGTGAGCAGTTACTATTAGTGCCTATAAATTCGTACCTAATGATAAGTAAGAAACTGGAGAGCACTCCATTATATAAAACTTCGCTTATAACAATAAAAGAAATGTGCGGAATAATGTGTTGCTGTCGCCATAGAGTTCGGCGAGTTCTAGAATATCCGGGCTTAGGACATCATTTATGTAAAGCCGGAGCAATAAGAGCATGTACATTTTTAATTTTAAAAGTGATGCGATTGTCCAAATCGATGTATGAACTAAGATTGCATAATATTCTGCTATTTTTCTTTTAAGACAGGATCCCCCATCCCGAAATGATCATATGGCCATACCAAGGCAGACTAACTCATGAACTGCTTTTATGTATATGATAAAATGTAAATATCAGATATAGTTGCATATACAGGTTGAGGCATTTATAGTGTCGCGGTCATTTTACTCCGAAACGAAGGGGAAAATGCTTCAAACAAAACTTGAAGTGTTCTTAGGGGGACATAAGATAGTGACCTTAACTCGTCCTTGAAATGCCCTGTTTACGGTCATTTCAATTTTTTTTTTTTTTTTAATGGAATGGCGTATTTTTTCCCAAGGAATGGAAAGAGCGTTCAATTTTCAGTATAAAAGTTCTGGTACATCTATCAGTTAGGGGTGATAGATGATGAGAAATTGGACAAATAAGACAGCAAATGTTATCGCTCACTTTCATTTTACTGCCATCAATTTACACAGTACAGTTATAACCATAATTGAAACAATTCATGTTCACATTACAAATCATTTCAATTCAGTAAATGATGGAAAATATGACCATTAACTTGGTGCATTTCCGAAAACGTGTTGAAAATTATCGATGAACACGTCTCAACATTTCGTCGCTGATTCTTGCACAGACATTCCTAAATTGTTGACATAGTTTATCAAGTGTAGTTAGTACTTCTTCATAAACTTTATCTTTATCTTTAATGCATCGCCACATGGCAGGCAGATTGTGATATATACAGAGTTTTTTTATTTGTTTTATTTACGGACGCTCTTTAACATCTCAGGTCAACAACGTCCCATTCTATTCAGGGCGTGAAAAGGCCGACAAAATTTTCTCAGAGGCCTCTTCTTTCAGACTTGAGGTTCTTTTACATGTCGTAAATGTACGACATGGGACCCACGGCTTTACTTCCCTTCCGAAGGAAGCCATACTTAGGATTTTTACGCCCCAAAAATTCATCGATCCTGGCTGGGTTTGAATCCGCGATCTTCGGTTTAGAAGGCAAGTATGGTTACCACTACACCACCAGGACCGACATATATACAGAGTGTTCCATATATCTTGCTCATCCAAAACAACGTTTTATGATGCGTCAAATAAAAACTTGTTTCAATCAAGCGCATTTTTAACATCATAAGTTACTTTGGGTGAGCAAGATAAATGGGACGCACTGTATATTTTTATTTATATATTGTAACGTGACTAACTTCATATGTATTGTGACTTTAAATATGAAATTAAATCTCAGAATAGCTTTCTACATGAATAGCCGCGCATATTGCACAATTGTAAGACAAAACTGTTTTCGCCATCTAACCAGTAGAGTAGGGAGTTCAATGCAATACCTACATTATTTACACCTATCATCATTCCCTTCTATACAATCGACCTTTGTAGATAGACGTGTTGATGGGTCATTCTATGCCCGGCCTCACACTTCTAATCCCTAATTAAATAAACAATACAAATATTTATGTCAATGTCCCTTTCATACTGTTGATTAAATCGATGAGTTGCATTGATTGCAGGAGCGTGAGACACCGTTTACATTCACATTATTTCGGCGGCCTAGATCAATATAGGAAATCCGTCCATGTTTAAGAACAATGGCCAAGTCGTTCCATGTATCTGGCCATGTTCATCCACATAATGAACAAGCGCATGCCAGGACGAAAGCGAGCGTACGGTGCTTTCACACATGTAAAAAGTAATTACTCCATTGTCCTTACGGAACCGCAATTATCTTAATGGTATGAGGTACCACAAGGTGTGGTGTTCCTCAATACTACGGTTAAATTGCTCGGGAGTTTCTGCATTCGAAGTGCATGGACATCACAGCCCCCGAACCTCATGCTTTGAGCTATATCAAACACAATGTTAACATTGTTCTTATCAACAATAATCAGGAAAGTTGTTCAATTTTCCATGCCTGGTGTGTTTCGTCCTTTATAAAAAGAAATGGTATATCAATTAGATGTGTGTAACGGAAATATCGAAGTACAGAAAACATGTAAGAAAAAAGTTATGTATTTGGCTTGTATCTGGAAGGTTTAATGTTCGTTGTTACATCAATTAACAATTTTGAAACCCTGCCATGACTTTACGGACACATTGCATAACGCTTACGCCCAGAGCATGCTCACACTTCTGGAAGACCTGTAACGGGATACCCAGACTTAATCCCGTATAATTAATAAGCAGTTATCATAGTGTGTGTATATATTTCATGATGTATTTATATACAATGATGTAGATTGTTTAAGAAACAGAAATCTCTGCTAAAATTTTCATGTAACACAAAGAAGCGACTTCCTGGTGTCATCTGCAAGGCCAGACATTCAATAGCAAGAGAACTCCCCCTCCCCCCAATCTTTGTGAAAAAGTCTTTGGGGAAAAACTATAGTGGATAGTTTCACCTTGAGAAACTGTCCCTTAAAAAGAGAAATTTTAGTTACTGTGCAACGTCAGTAGCTAACTAATAATGAAATAAGTTTAGCCAGCCAGTTCTCAAATTTTAAAATGTTTTTTCGAGAAACTTCCAGCGGAAAGATATTAAACCATTCAGAAAGGAAAACTTACATAGCGTCTATAATGTTCGAAAATTTGAATTCTCGTGAAAAGACGCATATGAAAACTATTAAAAGCATTTTTGGAGGCTTTTCAACACAGTTCGCGGGAGACGAGAAATGTAACTTGTGAAGTGCAGCAGTGAAACTGAATTCAGAGTAGGAGATATGAAAACTTATATCTCATTTGTGCAAGATGAAATAGGCGTAATTTTGTTTAGATAAGGCAATCGTGAGCAACTGTAGTTAAAAGGATCGTTAGTGCTATTTTTGGTGAAAAGCAGCGGACAACAATCACTCCAAATATAGCTGGAGTATATATGCGAACAATGAGAGGACTTGTGAATTACATCGTTAGAACTATCTCAAAATTTCACAGTTCCTTGCGATTGGTACAGAAGTGTCGCAGAATAAAATTTTCAGTGAAGTGTGAACATTATTGTTATTTTGTAAAGCCTTCTCGCTCCCCTGGATACTCTCCAGAAAAGCCTAAACTCATTACAGATACCTCTTTGAGAGCGGAAGGAGAAAGCGTTTTCCTAAGACATCGAAGCCGTGGCATGCACATTCTACAGCATCAGTCAACGCCACATTTACTCAAATTAACATCAAAAGTAATATTCCAATGTAATTAATATACTATTCTTTTTATTACTGCAGCAATTTGGGACTTCAATCATACCCCAAACCTCACCAGCCGCAGACATCTGATTAAAAATAAACACATGGCAAGATGAGCTGCTTTCCTGCTGACTCATGTGCACAGATTTTAGTGTATCAAAGCAAAGCTGCAGTGTCTTTTGTTTTGTGCTACTCAGTAAAAACGAAAGAACTGGCTGGTTCATATGGAAAGTGGACCGGCAATATGGCGCAGTTATGACGGAGCCTCATCACCAGCGGTATGTTCTGCTTAAGAAGATAAATCTGCATGTAATGCCATCATCAGTACCAGTGTGTGAGACTGAGAATGTGTTGTTTCAACAAAAATAAACCTGCCATAGCTCGTGGCCTGCCATCGCGCCTTATTCTGTCCTTGTGATTCTCTCTATATATTGAGATAACCATAAATTATACTGCAAACTTTCTTTATATCATGTTAACTCATCCATTATCTGATTAAGCGTCAAAAGGTTAACTACCCGAACTTTGACATTCAGAACGAACGCTCTGGTAAAGGCAACAACTCAAGTGATTCGCAGAGGATATGGCTATTTCCGGCTGTTTACATCGGGTCTTCTGATGGGAGACGTTCGGGGCTGTGGCTGAGCAGGGCACTGTAAAGCGCAAAGGTTTCGGTCATGGCCCAAAATTCTTCTTTTCTGACTCTGGTTGCCATTCTTAGCCAACAAACGACTTTGCGGGAAAGTCATGAGGGTTGAAAAAAAATGGTAGCTACACACATTTATTTAAGAAACGTCTATTCTAGAAGCAGTATATTGTTATATTCCTTCAGTATATATGCCAAAAAAAATGTATACACACTTTCACAGTACATATAAATTTAATATATTTCAAAGTTGAACCGAAACACAACAGTAATGTATACTATGATGTTCTGTAAACAGATGTGATTCGCATTATGATAGCGTTGCTATGGGACAGGTAAATCAACAATGGACAAATGAAACCAAGTGTATCGTTTATCAATAATGAACAAATGAAGCCAAGATTATCATCTGATTGTTCTGTAAACGGATGTGACTCACATTACGTTATAGCAGCGTTGCTACAACAAAATGGAGCCAAGATTATTGTTTGAACAGCGGAAAAAAATTTTGAAGTGGTTTTGGAAAACCGAGAATGTTGAAGTTCAAAGGCAATGGAGACGTGTGTACAGAACAGAACCGCAACGCGAGTAACAATTGCATGCATTCGAGACAAATTTGAAACTCGTAGTACCGTATGCGATGTTCACAAGGGAAGATCTGGGAGACCTTGCACAGCAACAAGCCCCGCATTCTCGGTTATGGTTTTGGAACGTTTTGAGCACTCACCGCAGAGCACTCACGAAGAGGTCCGATTAAGTTTCCACCGCGTTCTCCGGATGTAATTCCGTTGGACTTCTACCTAGGGGGAACTCTCAAGGATGTTGTATACCGTAGAAAACCAGCTACACTGGCAGCACTTCGGGAAGAAATTGAAACCGCATGTGCTGCAATCGCTGAGGATACTTTCGCAAACGTTGCTCAATCAGTAGTTCAACGTACTCAGAAGTGTACCGACGCGATGGTGAGCATTTTGAGCAACTGCTGTAACTGTAAAAGTCTAAGATGATTAGTGCTCATCATTTTCTGTTTGTGCAAATTGAATTTTGTTATGTTAACACAGTTTTTCCTTTGCTTGAAGTGTGTATACATTTTTGTCATCCTCTTTATATAACAAATATACCTAAAAGTTATTTTTTCGAGAAATTTTTTTTTTCCAAAATGCTTAACATCCTATTTTTGCACAATTATATCTGTAGAATCTTGATTTATCTCCATATCGTTAGTAAGTTCAATAAAGAGCCATTCAAACTTTGCAGCATTTTATAGAACCGACGGTTTTAAATTTAAAAAAAATCAGTAATTTTAAGCCGCTATAAAATGCCAATAACTTGCGAGGGGTTTCAGACACCTGAGTTGTATTATTGTGAGGAAAGATATGCGTCCTATCATGCTTTTTGTTTTAGTTTGTTGACATTCAATGCCAGTATGTAATACATATCGCAATTTAGGTTACACCTTGGCGACTGATGAAACGTTAAACTTTATTTTACAATTAGACTTGGGTTTAATAAAAAAATGTATTATTTATTTTGCCTGTAATCCATCTTTTTTTTTTTTTTTTTTTTTTGAACTTTCCTGATTATATAACTTATTGCAATGACTTGACTACTTGCTTGTTTTACATGTCTTGTATTTATTAATATTTAAACTGCATTGTAAATATAGGTCTAAAAACCATAAAAATTCAATTACAAGGCTTAGTGTTATTTTTCTGATAGCGTGCCGAACGGAAGATATAGTGCATCGGCCATGTTGTCGTGATGTCATCAGCTTCCTTATCGGGTATGTCATGAGCCTTTTCTCACATTATTTGAAAAATATACCCCATGTATCAAATTTACACATAATTACGACTATATTGAGTTTAGGTTAAACAACTAGGGAGCGTAGTGTTTCTTTCAGGAAGAAGACACAAATCTAATGCACTGTTTCCATCTTTGCTACATGTTAGTCGCATTTTAATTGCGGGGCATTGTTACGAAACTTATCTACAAAATTAGAATTTTAAAATAAGCATGCTTGGATTAATAACATTTTGTGTAAATTAAGGTCAAAGTTACTGTGTTTACCCAAAATTTGTTACCTATCGCACTTTTACAAAACTTGTTATTACAGTATAGAAGAAACCAGACGAAATGGTGAGAAGCAGAGTGTTTCTATTTGTTAAATTTGAATTAACACATTTCTGATTGTGAACTATTCATTGCTGATTAAATTTTGCTATTCAGTCGTTTCTTGTAACTGTTATGTTTCAGTAAATGTTGATCCTATCACGAGTTGAAGCCATGGAAGGATATTCGTTGCCTATTCAACTAGGAAAAACAGAACAGAAAGAAGAAGGAAAAAAAAAAAAAAGCAAGAAGCAATAATGAGAGAAAATAAGAGAAGAAAGCGCCATAGTATGAATTTCAATAAAACATATTTAATAATAATGAGACAGTGAAATTATGAAAATAAGCGGACCAATTGAATTTTGAGCACATTACATTCAAAGACGTGAGTACTTATAGAAGAAAAGTCTGTTTTAATAAAACAATGACCAAATAAGTTTGCTTTTATCTTACTTAATGGTATATTAATATTAAAAACATAATAGAAGAGTAGAATAAGAAAAAAGTGAGATCTATTTCTATTACATGCCATACGAATACTGTATGCTTCATGAGCAAGGGTCAAAATATTAGCTAAAATCTATGCACTAACTAAGAAAACAGGTTGACGATTACAAGAAAACTACTGATTCCATTAAATAGAGATATACCTACATGAAGCATATGGCTATAGTCTTGGTGAAACGCGGGTCGTTATTTGCCACGGAACTTAATATTTAAGAGAAAGAGAAACGGCACTGTGATTAGAAGTTTGGTTGCCAAAGTACAAGAGCGGCCAGTTAAATGAAAACGAGAAATCGGGTGCTGCCATTGGGGAAAGTTTGAAGTTGATGCAATTTTTGACAGCTGTGTTGTCCGAGGATGGCCAACGTGGTGACCAGCAGGGCACAGATGCCGTTCACTGTAGCGGCAGCGTTCAAATTCTTGCTGCGTAGTGTGGTGCAGTTTCTAGCCACCAATTATGGAAACAGCATATGAGTGTTTGGGATTGAATTTGCAACACTTGATGCGCTATTAACAGCAAGGGAGTCTTTTTTGGAACGTATAATGACAGTTGATGAAACCTGGTGCCACATTGTCATTGCGGTAAGCTCAAAAGTGACTGAGAGGCACCGGTTTGCGACCGTGATTGAGGCAGTGCAGCAGCCAAAATACTTTCATGAACAAGGTTTAAAAAACTGGTAAGCAGGTGGGATAGGTGCCTAAACACTGGTGAATATTACTTTGCGAAATAAAATTCCTCTGCGAAGAACAAAATTATTTCTCGTTTACATTTGACTGATCATCGCGCAAATCAGTTTTTTACAAGTATTTTAATTCATGTTTCGACAATCCTAAATCATATGCTGTTCCACTTGTGCAGAGTTTTTAGGGAGGAGAAAGACTGACACGATTTGGAACGTAAGAACGGATTATGTATTCAAATGAGCTAAAGATTTTTATATAATGAGATCTCTGAATGAAAAAACAATAACAGTATGTTTCGACTGCCAAAGTTATCTGTGGGAGAAGCATTTGTACAGTTGGTATGTTTGGCTGTACACATTGCTAAGATTCTCGCATGACGCTTTAAACAAATTGAAATATTTGTAAAAAAAAAAAAAAAAAAAAAAATGATATGCACGATATCAGTCAAATGAAAAGAAGAAATATTTTTGTTCCCTGCAGAGGAATTTTATTTCACAAAGTAATATTCACCGGTGTTTAGACCTTTCAGCCCTTTCAGGTCACTTTTGTGCTTACCGCAATGACAATGTGGCACCAGGTTTCATCAACTGTCATTATATGCTCCAAAAAAGATTCCCTTGCTGTTAATAGCGCATCAGA
The DNA here is from genome assembly GCA_030762175.1 of Metallyticus violacea. Lineage (NCBI taxonomy): Eukaryota > Metazoa > Arthropoda > Insecta > Mantodea > Metallyticidae > Metallyticus > Metallyticus violacea. The sequence goes on from CM060830.1 coordinate 79,284,632, forward strand.
TGTTGCAAATTCAGTCCCAAATACTGATATGCTTTACCATGAGGCTATGAATCTCAGTTGGCGGCTAGAAACTGCATCACATTACGCAGCAAGAATTTGAATGATTCCTTTACTGTGAACGGCATCTTTGCCCTGACGCTCGGTTTTTGGTAACATAGAAAAAATTTATAGGAAAGCCAACACTGTCACTGTACCAACAGCTGAGTATTATAAGATACTGAATCAACAAAGAAACTCTTAAGGGTATGATGATGGTTGGGAAATACATACTTTAAGGGATATATAAAATATAAAGTGTAACACACTACAACAGCTTCTGAAGAAAGATAAACCTATGAACATTTAATTTGTTTTCCTCAACACTTTCTAGTCTATCAGGAATAACTCGTCGATATTCAAGAGATTGCATACAGCAAATGAAAAAAGTGAAGTACGGCAGCCGCTATAGTATTTTATAGGTCTTCAGAAGAGGCAAGGATAGCAGTGAAATTGTTTTGAACATGAAAATTGTTACATCATGTACATTGTTGAGAAAATTAAAAAAATAATAATAATAGTAATAATAATAATAATAATAATAATAATAATAATAATAATAATAATAATAATAATAATAATAAAAGCATCTGAGACGAGCAATTAAACTGTAAGATGTTATGTATATTAGTTTTGATGAGTTTTCTAAACTTCAACATATGATAAACATGTGGTTTGTTGGCTATCTCCTTTGTCTAGTGGTTAGCATTGCCGACTGCTGGCCGGGAGACCCGGATTCGATTTCCGGTACCTACTTATGAATTTTTAAAAGTTAGGGAGGTCTGGAACGGAATGCACCCAGCCTCGTGAGGATAAAGAGATTGCGCTCTTAGATCTCGAAAGCGGCCTGATAGGTGGCTGACAGGGTGCCAGCCAGTCTATCAATGAAAACGTAAGATGGGGATAGAGAAGCAGGGCAAGGCTCATCCTGGTATGATTTAGTTTATTTACGGACGGGATTTAACATCTAAGGTCATCAGCGTGCCATTCAATGCAGGGCATGAATTCTTCAGGCTTGAGGTTCTTTTACATTCCCTAAATGTACGACACCGGACCCACGACTTTACTTCCCTTCCGAAGAACACCCGAAAAAATCCATCGATCCTGGCCGGGTTTGAACCCGCGATCTTGGGTTTAGAAGGCAAGTATGGTTACCACTACACCACCAGGACCGACTTGATCCTGATCTGTAGCGCAAAATGATTTTGTTTCAGTTCCCATATTTATTCTGTGAAGTTTACGGGAGTGAAGTCGTGAAAAGTGTAGGAACAAAATGCAAAGGCCAACACATTGACGTCAGAGTGAGTCACCAATGCTAGAATTTGGCATGTACATATCCTTTCGCCGCGTTAGTTAAAATTACCGATTTATTTTAATTTATTCCACCTGAATTAACTGTTTAATTATATGCACTTTCCTCGCTTCTAATTAACTCTGTTGTACATCAAAGAAAATGAGAAATGAGAGAGAGTCGACAGATAGAACGGTAGAGTGTAAAATAAACCAGACAGGAAGAGCAAGAGAGAAGAGTAAATAATAATAATAAAAAACAGCCATAAACAGGTATGGAGAAACGAGCGGGCGTTACCCTTGCGACTGGAGAGTAGGAAGATGCTGGCTGGCTGGCTGACTGACCGACCAACAGACCGACCTTGAACTTGCTGGCATATACTTTCATTGAGTTACACACACGAGTTGCACCAGTTTATCTGAGCCAAGCAACTAACTGAACGTTCATTAATCTTTCTCTTTGCACAACGAACTTTATTTCCGTTCCACAAAGCAATTTCTAGATACAAAAATAGAATTAAGCATGTGTCAATCTATGGGTCCCACGGAGGCATTTGTAGGGTCGCCATGTACCCTGATGGGACAAATGGTCCATAAACATTAATAATATTGTATAAAACTACAATACAAATTCTATCAATCTGGTTCTGTTTTGCTATTTTTTCTTAACTTTGTTTTCGTGCATAATTTTTAATAATAAAACCTTAATTCAATAATAAGTACAGTAAATTATTAGGTGCCGAATGTTGTCTGAAACGGAAATATGTTCATTTAAATTATGATAATTGAATTTATAGATGGGAATCAATTAATTCAAACTCAGAACTAATTTAATGTTGTTAAAAGTTTTATATACTAGTTATTTATAATACTGGTGTTAAAACTGACATTTTCTAAATAGGAGGTTCGCAAGACGAGGCCACAGACAAAACATTCTACTTACAACATAAAATCACCTTTAACATGTATATTATACAATTTTCTTTGACAGCACTTAATATTTGCAAATAAATTAGTAATTATACAATTATTTGCAAAACTATAAGCATAGTTGATCTCAGTCTTATTGCGTGGATTTCTGTCTTAAGCTTATAACGACAGATTAATGCGGGACATTACAAAAAAAAAAAAAAAAAAAAAAAAGTGCATCTGAGTAAACCTCCAATTCCAGGAGCTAAGCGTCTTCAGCTTAACTCCGGTGTGTGTACTGTGTTAACAAAGCTCTCTCTGACGCTTTCATGTTTTGAAGGCGCTTAAAAAAACATTCAGGTGTTCACACTCAACTCTCATGTCTAGCGATACACCGGATCGCCATATTAATGAAGAGTCTAATGTGGTAGAAAAGCAATTGATTGGGAGAATAAAAGTAGTGGATGTATTGCATTTTATGAATCAACAAATTGTTAAATCATCTCATTTTGGCTATAAATATCAGGGTACCGCCAAAGATTTTTTTGTGTGTGTGTGAAAACTTTTCTATGAATACAACAGCAAAATCTATTGTCAAAATTTTTCATTAATATGTGATTAATCAAGAATTTATCGGAAGAAATGTGATGACATCTGTGGTGATTTTACGGGTGTTCGGGAAGTGGCGCTAATGTGATGTGGATACACAGAGAGGCGTTGGCTGGTAAACTTCATAATGCTTTGCATTGGTAGTGAACATAAGCCTCTTCTACCTCATACAGAAGTGTGCTGGCTTTCAACGAATCAGTTAGTTGAAAGGCTTTTCGGCTTAGAAAAGAAATGTTTTAACAATTGTAAGAATGAGTATTTGACTTTGTTTTTAGACGAGAATTGATGAACGACATTGACTTGCATGAAAGAAGTATATTCCATACTAAATGAAGTCGATTCCTCTATTCAATATCCGATTATCGCTATGTTCTGAAACAGTACATACGGCCCACCCCCACGGAAAAGTAATGTAATATATATGTGGAAACCTAATCGTAATATTTTAGTAATGTAGATATCATGTATATATGTGTATAATATGATATCATTTTAACATGTAACTAGCATGTTAATAAAAGAGAAAGTCTTTGATGGTTTCTGTTACGGTAGCTTGAAAAGTCAAAGAAGCCATAAAACTGTATACAAAAGGACAAGACCCGAGTTTAATGCCACTTTTAAAAGGACTGGCGTAGAAGGTGTTAATAAACCAAAAGACTTTTAAAATCGTTAGGGCTTTGAACCAGACAAGTACCGCCATGGGTGGTCGAGATCGTTAAGGCTCGGATTCGTGAGCGGGAGGTCTGGGGTTCGAATCCCGCCAAGACCGTCCTCCCTGACTGAGGTTTTTTCCAGGCTTTCCTTAGTCCTCATAACTGGCAAATGCCGGGGAGATACCCTAAACTAAGGCCTGGAACATTTCCTTCCTAAAATATATATATCATTTCATGTAACACCAGTGTTCACCGCCTGTGGTGCCTCAGTAGAAAAACGGGCGTTAAACACCATTCAAAAAAAAAAAAAAAAAAAAAAAGACAGGCGGTTGTAGTTAGCCTTTAAACTAGTCAATGTCATCAAGAGTTTTAAATTTTCAAATAATCACGAATGACACTTGCTAACAGATGGATCTAAACCAACCAATAGTAAATATTAATTTTAAACTTTTAAATCATGACGCGAGATGTGCAAACCACTTGGCGCCATCAAGACAACGAACACTAAGATTTAAATTTATATATAAGGAGGCGTTTGCTGCTCTGGGTCACCAGAAACTCAGATAACACGATCTGCTTCGGACGCAGGCACTTTTAAGCTCCGCGTTCTTCAGGGACGCGTTCACTCAATGTTAAAGTCTACACGCTACGACGCACGCATTTCTAAGTTCTGTACTAGTCGAGACATATGCTGAGGCATTCATAATACATTCAATTTCAGACGCGGCTTTCAGTTTTTCATATCCGTGAAAGTCACGGCAGCTAAATTTATATTTGATGTAGAAAAATTCTATCGTACGCAAAACTCCAGAGGACGCGACAGATCTTGAGCGTAATTAACCACACACACACACACACACACACACACACACACACACACACATATATATATATATATATATATATATTATGTTTCATCGTGCGGTTATTTATACTATAGGTCCCTTCTCCCAGTCCTGTTGAGTACGAATCAACAAAATAGCCGAATAGTCCTCTGAGGAATCGTCACCGAAGCGTAAACAACACACCAAAACCGCTTCATAATTTGACAACCAATGTGAGGCCAAATCAAACCGCCACATAGCTTGGCGCCCAACATGGGGCCACATACGAAACCACCTCAGTTGCAAACTTACTATGAAGTCAGAGCATTGTAGAAAAAATAGATTTGTGGTCAGAATGTGCCAAGATGATTAAATGTTCTGTCTTTCAGACCTTATAAAGATCTAAGTGAGTAGTCTAAGTGAAAATAACCTTTCCTCCTTTTGATTGTTGTGATTCTGTAGTATCTCTTCTCTCTGTTTTCAACAATGCCATTGAAAGTTACTTTCTAGAAAGTTACAGTGGATTCATTTGGACCCGAGGTCTATTTCTACATTTTGAAAGTTAAAAATGTCAGCAAAACTAAGATAACGCTTGTGTGGTATCAGCTGGGATTAAACTTTTACACGCAAATTACATTAAGCGATGGGGCATTAAGCTTTCTCATTCTTCACTTCATATTTACTCTTTGATTCAAGAACAGGTTGCATACTCTGATTTACCACTCAAGTTGACCGCACTTGAACCCTACATCAACTAATAGAGAAGCAGCGAGGCACTTATCACGTTAGTTCGGTATATACAAATTGGTTTAAAATTTCAGTAAGTGCTTACTTTGAGAGTCACTGCTCTCAATATCTCTCTATATCTATTTAATATATTTCAAAGTTGGACCAAAAAACAACAGTGATGTGTAATATAGTGTTCTGTAAACAGATGTGACTCACCTATATTATGATAGCGTTGCTACGTGACATGTAAATCAACAATGAACAAATGAAACTAGTACTATTGTAAATCATCAATGAAAAAATGAAGCCATTATTTTCTTATGATGTTCTGAAAACACATGTGACTCACATTACGTTATGCTAGCTTTGCTACAACAAAATGGAGCAAAGATTGTTTAAACAGCGCAAAGCAATTTTGAAGTGGAATTGGAAAGTCGAGAATGTTGTTGAAGTTCAACGGCAATGGAGACGTGTGTACAGAACAGAGCCGCCAACGCGAGTAACAATTGCACGCATTCGAGACAAATTTGAGACTCGTGGTACCGTATGCGATGTTCATAAGGGCAGATCTGGGAGAGCTCGCTCAAAAACAAGCCCCGCGTCCTCGCTGTGGTTTTGGAACGTTTTGAGCACTCACCTCAGAGCACTCATGATGAGATCCGATTGAGTTTTCACCGCGTTCTCCGAATCTAACTCCTTTGGACTTCTGCCTATGGGGAACTCTTAAGAAAGTTTGTATGCCGTAGAAAATCAGCTACACTAGCAGCCCTTCGGGAAGAAATCGAAACGGGTATGTGCTGTAACCACCGAGGACACTTTCGCAAACGTTGTTCAATCAGTAGTTCAAAGTACCCAGAAGTGTATTCACGCCGATGGTGGGCATTTTGAGCAATTATTGTAACTGTAAAAGTCTAAGATGATTAGTACTCATCGTTTTCTGTTTGTGTGAATTCAGTTTTGTTATGTTAACAGTTTTTTCTTTGCTTGAAGTGTTAATATACATTTTTTGGTCCCCTATGCATTAACGTTTAATCTGCTATAACTATTGTTTAATGCTGAGTTTTATGCACATAATATATGCTTGGAGAGGACTTAACCTTATTTGTATTTGTGATTATTAATGGTAAGAGACTTGCAGGCTAGGCTAGTAAGAGCTCTGTTCGAGGCTTATGTTCTAAGCCGGTTTCTTTGCGACCATTTTAAGAGAAAACTGAATTTAAAAACTGGGAAGACAAACTTCAAGTAATAATTTGAGTCAAACAATGATTCTAAGACGTACCAATGATTTGTTGTGTAGCTATCCGCGTGTTTAACTCTTACATGATAGAATTAAAAATCACGAAACTGCATGTACTCGAGTAAAAAAGTGCTAAATCTACTTTTTATTAACAATACCAACAAATTCACTCCCAGAAGATGGCTCAGAAAGCGTGCATTTTGAACATTAAAATAAATTGAACTGCCTTTAAGGGGTCACAATAGTTCTGACACGTCTTCATACTGGTTGTTTCGAGTTTAATTTCAGTGCTGAGGTGATAATGTGTTAAAGAGATTTTTGGAAAAATGCGCAACATTTGTGGGGACTTCAAAATCCATTCAAAATGATATTTCAATATAAGCTTCATGTACATCATGAGAAGATTGGGAAAGAGATAAAGTGCTGATTTCTCAGAAATAATGTGTGATTAAACGACACATACGTCATCTATAACCTTCTCGTTATAGCACGGGAGAATAACGCCTTCCTCTGCATTAGGCAGTACCCCAATTGTCCTCACTAATCTGGGGGGACCTGTTTCAGACATTCCTAACTTAGAAAATTTCCTAAATATATACTGGGAATCGAACCCGGGCCTCCCAGTAAGCTGTCAGCAACGCTAACCACTAGACCAAGGATATTATTATAATATACAGAATAGTACACAGTACACACTGATAAAAATAATTCTGTAGATAAGTTCTGGAGTCAGCTCCTTGGTCTAGTGGTTAGCATTGCTGACTGCTGGCCAGGAGACCAGGGTTCGATTCCCAGTACTTCGGAATATTTGTAAGTTAGGTAGGTGCACTTAGTTTCGTGAGGACGATTGGTATTCTTCAATCTATAAAGCTGATTACATGCCCCTCTGAAATGCTGACCTCTATCAATGAAGTCGTAACACCGAGGTAGAGGAAGCAGAGGTCGCTGAGACAGGCCAAGTTACTCCTTGCTCTGTAGCGCCAATGAGAAGAAGAAATCTTCTGGCACTTGATTGTTTCACCTGCTCATGACTATCTTCTGTTGCTACATGCATTATTAACCAGCTTAAAACAGCACCACGGTGTCCTGTTGTCAAGCACGGTAGGTCCATAAGTTTCCGGCCTCGCCGATAAGGATTATCGCCTTGGCAAAATTCTTATCTGGTGTCTTATCTGTTAAATAAATAATTGCATCTGTAACTTTCCCTCCGCTATGTTCAGTTGTTCAAATATAGTTGCATAAAGAAGACTATGTGTAGTAGATTCTGACAGGTTCAAAATGGAGTTTCGAGCTGTTATTAAGTTCTTCACAAAAGAAGGACTTACTCCAAATGAAATTAAACAGCGATTGGGCGGTGTATATGGGGAAGCATTCCCCCTCATATTCTACCATAAAAGAATGGGCCAAACTTTTTCGAATGGGTCGAGAAAGCACTGAAGACGAACAGCGCGCAGGTCAGTCTTTGGAGGTGCTCACCCCTGAAATGTGGCTTCAAGGAGATCGACCATCCACCCTACAACCTAGATCTAGCTCCCAGTGACTATTTCCTCCTCTCAAAACTCGAGAAGGACCATTGAAGTGTGACGAAAAAGTGATTCTTCTTCTTTAAACTCGACTTTTTACTTTCGATTTCTTATTTTAAAAAAATTCTGTTTTCCTACATCACAGAAAACCGTGCTCTTAAAGAGGAAATTTTCGATGACATCGGAGAAAAGTTAAAATGAAGTCGAAAGAAACTTCTCAGAAAGCTTGCACAGGAATCAGAAATTTCGCAATCCTCGGTATGGAATGCCACTAAACTTTTAAAATTAAAACTCTAAAAAAATAACTGTAGTTTAGGAATTGCAACCACGCAATAATGTGAGTTAACTTTTGCAATCGGGTGTTCGAAAATGTTAATGATCGCTCTATTCAGCCGCGTTTATTTCTTTTAAGGACGAAGCATGGTATGTAGCGACACTTAAGCGCATCGGAATAACCCGCATACGTTGGAAGAACTGAAAGACAATATACGAACGGAATTTGCTGCAATTTCAGAAGAATATTTAATAAGTGTGAATGCAACTTTTTTAAAAGGTGTGAGGGCACAAGAACATCATTTCCAACATCTGCAATGACAAAGGTGTGGTTCTAATTTGCGTGAGAAATCTATGCGGTTGAAATTAAGGGCTAATGAATATCTGACTCCGCCGCCAAACGGCGTGCTTCCCGGTGCCAAGTAAAACCCCATTAAGCCGGCCACGCGTCCAAACGAGGGCTCTGTACTTGTACTATTAAATACCATTTCCAAGTTAACAGTGGAAGCTGAAAGTTATCCCCTACCCTCAAAGATATAAAAAATCTCCTTAGAAATTCGATGCGCAAAGACTCTCAGTTTTGCTTTCAACAGACAGAGATTTCATATTGAAGGCCCCAGATTTTAATCAAAGATTTGTCGACGTCATAAAAACCGCAAGAGTTGATTATTTTTAAACCCTTGCGGTACTACAATGTTCTCTCTCTCTCTCTCTCTCTCTCTCTCTCTCTCAGGCATGGGTGTAGGCATGGGTGTTAATTTTCGTTATGTAATGAAAAAGTTTGCAATTTATATTTAGTAGTAGCGGTAGCCTATAAAGCCTATACCGCCATGGGAGGCCGAGGTCGTTAAGGCGCGGACTTGTGAGCGGGAGATCTGGGTTTGAATCCCGCCAGGATCGTCCTCCCTGACAGGTTTTTTCCACGTTTTCCTCAGTCCTCATAAATGGCAAATGCCGGGGAGGTACCTAAAGTTAGGCCTGAACAGTTTCCTTCCTTAAAAAAAAAATCCTTTCCCAATTTATCATTTCATTTCATGTATCATCAGTGTCCATCGCCTGTGGTGCCTCAGTAGTAAAAACGGGCGTTAAACACAATTGAAAAACAATAATAAAGCCTATAATGTTCAACGTAGCAGTAGTAGCAATAATATTGTGCACATGCCGCCGCTGGCTTGCTCCCTTAGGAAGAGATAGCAATAAACAGAATTATCCGCTGTAATTCAAAGTATGTTCCGAGTTGTTGAGCAGAAAATTATAGGCTGGATTGTGTTAAAATTAAACTCACGACAAGCACGCAGCAGCTGCGATTGCTTGAAGTTCTTGGTCATTTCTGAATAATGATTCGATGGCGCGCTGACAGCTTAAATTAATGTGTATTTATTTATTACATGTTATTTTTCTTTTTATTTCCTTTTCTAAATGATTTGTACATTGCAGAAAGCTCTTATCAGTCTGTGAAGATTTATTGTCGTGTTGTTTTGTAAATATATCGCTATTGAAAAAAGAAAAGCAAAACGAAATAGAACACTGATTCATGCCACGTTAATAAAGAATGTAATTGTGTTTTTCACTTCTATTTTGATACTTTATAATTAAGGATTTACTTGCGTGAATATTTTATTTTAGTCTGTCAAACGTATTGAGCGTTATTTGCAATTATGGCGAGGGTGGAATGTCAAGGCACACCATTTGTGTTAATGTCAATTAAATACGCGTGGGTCTCATTCCAGCCTGCAGTTTGTTCGTTGTTAAAAAGGAATGATCAATTTACAAGAAGTAGCCATTTTCTTGATTATATAAATGCACAAAAATTAAAGATACCTAATCCTTCAAAGATTATATGCTTTGAACTGTGCTCATTTTAGGAACAGGAAAAGTCTTTATTATATTACAAGGGGACGAATAAAAACAAAATCCTACACTTCTTCACCATTAACAGTCAACGAGCAACTGCTATGATGAAGGAATTTCTAAGTAAGACATTTATAGCGGGAGAGCAAGAAGACAAAACTAGTATCATATTCCATTTAATTGGTACAGGTTTTGCTTAAAAGTCCAAGAACTATAGACAAATTCAACAAATTGATTTGGAAAACAAAAGGAAACTAAACAAAGATTGTATAGAATAATGGAAAGCAGTTTTTTTACCCTTTCTCCTCCGAGAATATACAAGAAATGTACTTACGATATTGCCGACCTCTGAAAAGTGCAAAGTTGACCAATAAATAAAGAAAACACGATTACAAGGACCAGAAAATACAAGAATTGAACAGGTGACTGAAATAAGGTAAATACGACAATTATCACAAACAATTATACATAGTTTAGAAAGGTTGTAATTTTTAACAATTTAAGTTCGCTTTTCTGATAAAAGAACAGGACAAAGCACAGTTTGTACGGCGAAGAATTCATGAAAAGAAAAAATGAAGACTTGCAAGTCAACGAGTCAAACACCCTCTCTCAATCGAAGTGTGATCAGTGATGGTGGAAGAGAAGTGGAGACCTGACATTGTCCAGTCAAGATTGGAGATTCGTTCTCCACCTCAGCTGAAAGAATGATTCCCTAGCGAGGATTGTATCATTCTGCGACTTTCACGTAGGTCTCAATGTCAATAATTGACTTTTTAGAGGATTCAAATGTTAAATATACCGGGCAATTAGCCTGACATGAATTCCACTGAACAGATTTGTGAAGGTTTGCAAGGGAAAAATCTGCATATATGGTTTTATCATAAATATTAGAGTAATAGTATTAAATTTAAAACTCCACTTGCAATTATGCCGAGGTCAGTGCTGTAATATAAATCCAAAGCTTTCGCTAAGTACTTCAGTTAGTATCCTCATTGGAGATGCAAACGTTATGGAGAGTTATTGGCAATGCACAATAATATAAAGTTTTCCACCAAAACAGTGTTTATTATTTAGACATCACAAATAAATATATTCAATAGAACGGCTGTCATTGACGTAACACATTATACACAAATAATTTTACTAACTTCTATATTGAAGTGTTTGATTTTCACGGTTTCAGTTGTATAGAGCTGTATACTTGAACACCAACTCCTTACCGTTGGTCCTGGTGGTGTGGTGTAGTGGTAACCACTTTCTTCCTAAACCCAAGATCACAGGTTCAAATACGATCAGGATTGATGGATTTTTTGGGCGTAGAAATCCTACGTATTGCTTCCTTGGCAAGAGAAGTAAAGCCTTGGGTCCCGTGTCGTACATTTACGGCACGAAAAAGAACCTCAAGCCTGAAAGAAGAGACCTCTGAACAAAATTTGTCGGCCGTTTCACTCTTTGAATTGAATGGGACGCTGATGACCTGAGATGTTAAAGAGCGTCCATAATAATAAAATAAACCAAAATAAAGCAAACCAACAACAACTCTTACCTTTATCGTTCGAAATTTTGGTGACGACCAACCATGTTAAACGAAACAATGGAAGGAGGAGGATCTGCACTGTATATCTGATTAACCAATAGCCAGAATGTGCTACAATATTATACTGAGGTATAGCCAATCCTACCAGAATATCTGAGATTTTATAAACTTTTCTCACAACTTTAACAGAGTAAAGTCAATTGTATCTGATTATTTTTTAAATAATGCAGAAAACCTAATTCAAAATACAATTATACATGTTTTGGTCCTGTGAATTTCCTGAATAATGTAAAATAACACCTTGAAATAAAACTTAAAACCATGGAAAGCTATTTCAAATAAGTTTATGCTTCCAGTATTCTACTCTCATATTTTACCGTTGTACTTATAAGGTGTAAAAAGTATCATTTAATACTGAATTTGTATTTATTCAATTAATACAATATTAAATATTTATTTTAGTAAAAAATACATTAAGAAACACTGATTATAGTTCTGTAGTTCAGATAATTTTGTAGGTAGAATATATTAATTTTTAACGGGACTGTGAAAATCCGGAAACTTACTGATTTATTAATGCCATTAACAATCTGTCACATATTTTACAGAGTTATTTCTCTATGTAGAATCAACGATTCAACTATGCCACTCTGAGTCTGAATATTTAAAAAAAAAATAATGTTTATTTTGAGAGAGAATCTATGATTGGAATAGGTGCACGTGCAAATGCGGGCATTGCCTTGAGGAAATGGCATACAGCAACTTACAATCCTAGGCACTATGGCATTCGATAACTAAATTCAAATGCGATCATAAATAGATTCTTCACGTCAGCCCCTCACGACAATGCCAGAAAGATTTGATCACGTTACACTTAAGAGATATGCTTCTCTTCTTCATAATAAAACTTTTCTCAATCTTTTCTCGTGCTAGAGAACAATACCGACAAAGAAAATAAAATAGTGATATCCCATTATTCTTTATATCGTTTTCAAGGTGCATATATAACATTTGATGGGGAGATGCGTGTATACTGGACTAGGTAGGAGCTGAATTTAGAGACAGCAGATGGACGGTGCACTCTCTCCAGTTACTCGTTTAAATGCAGATGTCTATTTCTGTACCAGGATTTTCCCACTCTGCGGAAAGCAGAACAGAGTCGAGGTTCACTCGAACGCTAAAGCAATTAAAATAACACCGAAGAAGAACAGCAGTTGAATGTTTGGGGGTAAATGGAGCACACTTATTTTGTTTGGCTTTGCCCTGTGAATTTCGTCGCCAGTATGTGCCAACTGCGCTCTGTATAGGTGGTATATTTGCATGATATACCGCCTTAGGCTTATTATATCCAATGGAATAAAGGTAGTATGCCAGACGGAAAATATAACGAATTCGCTAAATGATGCTGTTTTGAGTCATCAGTTACTAATATTTTCATCATTCTGCTGAGAAAATGCAATCTGTAGGTAATGTTTAATTAGCCCACTCGCGTAAGTTTTAAGTATGCCTGCAATATATCGCTAACCGATCAGGTTAACTTGGGCGGTAACGTTCAGGAATCGCATTTGGGAGTTCCCCGTTCGATTTTTCATGGTATCCATCAACTTTCCTGCGTTTTATTCGACGATTTACCCCAGTCCTTGGCAAATACCAGATACTTTTCTCTATTCATCGTTTCAGATCGTCTATTTCCTCTAATTTCATTTCCGTTATCTCTATACAGCCTTTGTACTTCTTGTCGGTCCTGGTGGTGTAGTGGTTACCATACTTGCCTCATATACCCAAGATCGCGGGTTCGAACCCGGCCAGGACCGATGGATTTTATTCGGGGCATAAAATTCCTAAGTATGGCTTCCTTCGGAAGGGAAGTAAAGCCGTGAGTCCCGTGTTGTAAATTTACGGCACGAAAAAGAACCTCAAGCCTGAAAGAGAGCCCTCTGAGCAAAATTTGTTGGCCGTTTCACGCCTTGAGTTGAATGGGACGCTGATGACCTGAGATGTTAAAGAGCGTCCATAAATAAATCAATAAAAAAAAATTGTACTTCTTGGCTGCTTGCATGCTTGTGACTTGAAGCGTAAAACAGCTTTCCACGTGACATTTAAAATATGCGCAAATAGTTAAAATTTTACAAGAATAACTGTAACCTTTATCCATTTTATACATAGGGTGTCAAAAAAGTATACACGCTTCAAGCAAGGTAAAAACTGTGTTAACATAACAAAACTGAATTCACACTAATACAAAATGATGAGCACGAATCATCTTAGACTTTTACAGTTACAACAGTTGCTCAAAATGTCCACCATCGGCGTCGATACATTTCTGAGTACGTTGAACTACTGATTGAGCAACGTTTGCGAAAGTGTCCTCAGCGATTGCAGCACATGTCGTTTCAATTTATTCCCGAAGTGCTGCGAGTGTAGCTGGTTTTCTACGGTATACAACATCCTTAAGAGTTCCCCATAGGTAAAAGTCCAACGGAGTTGTACAGACATCTCCATTGCCTTTGAACTTCAAGAACATTCTCGGTTTTCCAATACCACTTCAAAATTGCTTTCCGCTGTTCAAACGATAATCTTGGCTCCATTTTGTTGTAGCAACGCTAGCATAACGTAATGTGAGTCACATCTGTTTACAGAACATCATACTACACATTACTGTTGTTTTTCGGTAGAACTTTGAAATATATTAAACAGGTATCTAATGTGAGAGTGTGTATACAATTTCGGCACCCTCGATATTTCAAATAATAATCAAGAATTTCAATTGGGGCCTGTTACCATAGAATTATTCCAGTTTAAGCGTGCAAGCAGTGATGTGATAGCCATGAAAAGACAGCGTAAGGGCGGACTTGCAGTTTTATGATATAGGAATGCACATAACAGTATTAGATGACGGACTGACCATTACTGAAGTAATCACATTACACTGACCCAAGCATTTCCTACTCTTGAGAAATAACCATAGCCTTTGTTACTTGAGCATGGTGACGTTTGCTGAAACTTAATTTCATTGGTTACTACATGCCTTGTCTGACGGATCGAGGGTTATTACTTATTACTTGGGTCGTCGCGTGCACCTTATTTCTCGCTTCTGAACACGCCCAGTGCAGGTCATTCCCAAGGAGAGTGCAACTATTTCGGACAATCATTGAAAGCAGAGCTTCTTGCATACCATAGTGATCCAGGTTTGACTTTTTCCATAACTTGACATTGTTATATTTGAAAGGTACATTGTACGTAGGGTTTTGAAAGTTTTGGGATAATATTATAATGGGCTGTTAGAGAGTCACGGAGCAAGGATGGGACAAAGTATTGTTACTAAAGAGTTTTCAGGATTTCTGCACTTGGTTGTTAGTTGTTTAATGATATTGTAAAAGATAGCCTGATAATAGGAGAAAGCACATTTGCAAGCCTGGGGCTAAAGTTATGCAGCATATGCCCTTTGCATAAAAGAAACTCTGTAAATGTTCTATACGATTCTAAAAGTTTGTTAATATTTAATTCTTTGTATTACATTGTAATTTGCTTCATGCAATATTTAATTGTTTCAGATAGAATACACAAACTTCATTTGTTCTGTTTGTCGTAATATAAGCCTTTGCATTAGTAATTGTTAACGTTGCTAAATCCTTACTTTCTTTTAACGAACACACAACAACCCGATTCCTTCGGCAGTAGCTGTTTCCGCAAACTTAAATAATTCTTTCTTTTAGATGCTGGTAATATTAGAAACCTCGTTAAGGTCGCTACAAGCCTTAAGTTTCTGAATGCTACAAGTAGTTACACAAATTAAAGGATTCACTTTACACAAACATCTACAATTTATGTCAAATAAAATTGTTTTCCAACTAATTGAGATCATATTGAAGAACGAGATGCAGAATCGTTCAATTATGCCTTGAACATGCTGAATACTTTAATAAAATGCATTTTTTTTTTATTTCGCTTTGACTTTATAACAACGTTTTAAGTATACCGTTCTTTTGTACTTCTTCAATACAAACTTACTCAGACATAAATACGTACAATATTGAAATCAAGAGGATCAACAGGACAATAAAAGCTCAGAAATCAGAAAATATTGTCAGATATCCTGTTGAAATCTCTAAAAGGCTGTGTAGTTAAATACATGAGGGAACAACGCTCCTCAAGCTCTTATTTGCTTAAAGTGGTTTGAGGGAAATAAAAGTAGATTTTCCTGTGATACAACTAAGTAACCTTCTGTCCACATTTTTCAAGTGACGTAGACGAAGAGAATAATTTTACATACTACAGATCTTTTGAAAATCATAATTACCTACGGTGTTCAAACCAACTGTAAGATGAAACACAACTGTTAGTTAGTTTTTACATTTCCTGTTGCTTCTGCTTTCTCCAAAGGAAGTATGAGCAAAATTAAAGGGATAAAAAGTAAAATCGTAATTCAATAAAAATGAAAGACTGAGCTCTCGGTACAAACGCTATTGAAATAAAAAGAAAAAAAAAACTGTTTAACAACTTGCCATTGATCACAGTTTCAAGAAGCGAGTAATTTATGTTTTTGCAACCAAGAAGAACTGCTGTATAAAACATATATGTAAGCAGTTTTTCAACATATCCAGTATTTACACCTTACTTCGCCACTGGAGAAGGGGCATTGTAATGTGAAAAATATCTATGCCGGCCCCATCAGCTGCCCAAAGATCTTCTAACTTTGACGTAATACCTCTCTGAATATCTGCTAAATATAAAAGTTTCAGTAATGCATGCTCTATTGTCGGCTCTTTGTGTGTGTGTGTGTGTGTGTGTGTGTGTATGAGAGAGAGAGAGAGAGAGAGAGAGAGAGAGAGAGAGAGATTATAATAGTAGAAAAGGATAAAACACTAAGAAAAAGTCACACTTGAGATAGCAATATTTCGAACTCATGGAATTCTTCTATGGCAAGAAGACAAGTGACGGTGAAAAAGTAAATATTGAGTATCGAAGGTAACGTTATGCATGGAAACAGATGAAACTAGAAATGAGAGTGTGGGGGAGGGGGAAATTAATACGTAAGATTTAAACCAGGTGGTATACGCGGATTATATAAAATTGCCATAGAAGGACTTCATGAGTCCGAAATATAGTGATCTCAAGTGTGACACTTTCCTAGTGTTTTATCCTTTTCTACTATTATAATTACTGTTAATTTGTTACATTGTTAATAGTGTTACTTTATTTTTATTTTATATTATAAAATATATATATTTCCCTTGGCCCACTCTATGATAGTCAATGAACTTGTTAGTGAACATCACTTATTTCTGGACAATATTCGGCGACATCAAGAGCAGAAAACAATATTTTGCTATCGTTTAGCCCTGTTACTGGAAGATGCATAACAATGTGGTAACATTTTAGAATTTGGCTTCTCTTCGAGTATTTGTCCAGATCCAGTGGGGTTCATTTCAAATGCAATTGTAATTACTAGTAGTAAACGTGTTAGTTTGTCGTGACGGGAGTAAGTGTTCAGATCCGCTTCAATTTCTTGTTCACTGGATTCTAAAGAAACCATTTAGGACTACACAAGCTAAAGGGTTTCATTTTGGAATAGCTAATGTAAATATGTGACATGAAGTATACCAAACCCTTGTCAGTTTGAACGCGCCATTTGGAAGGCATACGTTAAGGGATACGGAGAGTAAATTTTTAGCCAAAATCGGTCAAAAATCGAATATGGTTTTATTGCTGCAAATGGTTCCTTGAAGCAGGGCGTTCACAAAGAGTCAAATTTGCACGCCCCCTCCCTTCCGTCTCTACGGCCATTTAAAGAGCTCCGCGTGTCCTTTTTCAGTCTGCCACTCCCCTCAGTACAGAAGTGTGGGATGAGATACACAATGTACTGTCTGAGGAGACGCAAGGACTCACCAGCATCTAAAGGAAGTGGCTGATATGAAATAGTGAAGGAAGAAAGAAAGTGTCAGTCATGCAGCAAAGAGGATGACTACAGCTTTCCTTAAGCTAAAGAAAGACACTACTGACACTGGATTGTGTGATTGTGATAAGCTGAAATTAGAAACTATAAAAAGACTAACCAGCTACTACAGATTGGCCATCCAGAAACATCTGCCATGAAAATTGTCATACATGTTACACTTTACCATTCAACAGACAGAAGTCAGAATATCAGAAATGCCCCAAAGGAACAGACTATTGGTGTTTCTATAATAGAAGCATAGTCCTCGGTGAGACTCAACAGGCCCATTGCAAGAGTCTGTTTAGTTTAATGGTTTAGGAGAATTCTCCCCAAGTACTTAAAGACTAGCTTGCACTGAACTACTGGCACGCTCTGCCCATGCAAGGACACAAAATTCAAATGATTTTTGTTGTTGATTTGATTTATTTACGGCGCTCTTCAACATCTCAGATCGTCAACGTCCCATTCAATTCAGGGCGTGAAACGGCCGACAACTTTTGCTCAGATGCCTCTTCTTTCAGGCTTGAGGTTCTTTTTCGTGCCGTAAATGTACGACACGGGACCCACGGCTTTACTTCCCTTCCGAAGGAAGCCATACTTAGGATTTTTACGTCCGAAAAAAATCCATCGATCCTGGCCGGTTTTGAACCCGCGATTTTGGGTTTAGAAGGCCAGTATGGTTACCACTACACCACCAGGCCCCACTAAATTCAAACGAAAGTTTTCACTCACTCAGCTGGAAAAACTATCTACCCGTACATAGTTACGAGGAAACGTCTGATATGATTTTCTAAAGTTTAGGGCTCGTGTGGTTGTATATGTTTTGAAAGCCATCTAATTGTATGGAACGGGCTAAGTAAAGTTTAAACCATGTTCTCAAACTGTGGAACTGCGAGGCCCTCAGGGGATCTCCATGAAGCATTAAGGGCACTTAAATCTGTAATAAATGTTAATCTTTAATATAAATCTTTTTTTCATAGAAAACAAATTTTAAACAATTATTTGTGTTAGCGTGTATTTTGTCCTATAGAATATTACCTTGAATACTTCTGCACGTTCTGGGAAAGTTTAATTGAATTTAAACAAAAACTAAGACGTGTGGGCCATTTTGAATATGTGAAAATGAATTTTTGAGGTAAACGCTTTATAGAGAAGTGTGCTGGAAAACAGTGTGATTTAAAAGGACACGCGAAGCTATTTAAATGGCTGTAGAGTCCGAAAGTAGAGCCTGGGGGGGGGGGGGGGGAGTAAATGCAAATGTTGACTCTGGGGACGCCCATAGGTTCCAGGAACCATTTCAGGGAAAAAATCTCGAATTTTGGGTTCATTTTGACCAGAAACTCACTCCCAGTGTCCTTTATTTTACTGTTTTATTTAATTTTTTAAATAATGTTTAACATCACAGGCGGTGGACACTGATAAGTGAAATGAAAGGATTTTTTATTTTAATGAAGGAAACGCCTCAAGTCTAAGTTTAGAACGCCTCATCTGGCATTTGCCATTTATAAGGATTGAGGAAAATCTAGAGGACGGTCCTGGTGAGAATCGACCTCATATCTCCCTGCCACGAGTCCACGCCTTAACGATCTTGGCCGCCCGTGGCGGTTTTTTGTTTTGTGAGTTTGTACACATTTGGAACGCATATTATTATAATGGCTACTTTGTGTAACGATATACTACAATAAAAAGTAAAATATTGAAAAATTGCCCACCTTGCTTTGTTTATATTTATAAATCGTGTAAATGTGTGATTTTAAATTTTAAATTTTAAAAACCCAATTAGGATTTTAAAAAATGACTCTATAGAGCTTACTAAATTACTGCAACTGAAACCTTACCGAGTGGTTGTAGTTCCAGAATTACAACAGCTGAGGTCCCATGCAAGTCGTGTGAATTTTGCAGAATATGGCCGATCCGTATTGTACTTTAAAAACATAATATTCTATTGAAATAACAAATAACCCTCACATTAGGGATGAATTGTAGGAACAGTTCTGCAGTGGATGCTAATTTCAAAAAGCCTGAATGCAGAAGGACACAAGTTTGAAAGTCTGCTATAACAGTTTTGTACTCATAACTTAAAAATAACGGATAGATAAGGCCGAGATCCTGTCTTGTTGGCTGGTCGCCGCGGTCCATACGCGTGGCCGGCAGTTGGCTGACTAGCACGGACGATATTATGAAAGTACGCATGCGTTCTTTAATAACTCGCTATGTTTTGTTATAAACTCGATTGTTTTATGTCAGGCATCCCTTATAATACGCCACAAGCGACTGCGGGTTTTTACAAGTATATCTACCTTACGTTCGGTACTGTAAAATAAAAAATGTACGGGAAAGAAACTATAAGAACTTAATATCAACCCATTCGGTCCTGGTGGTGTAGTGGAACCATACTTGCTTCTAAACCCAAGATCGCGGGTTCAAACCCGGCCAGGACCGATTGATTTTTTCGGGTGTAAAAATCTTAAGTATGGCTTCATTTGGAAAGGAAGTAAAACCGTGGGTTCCGTATCGTAGATTTACAGCACGAAAAAGAATCTCAAGCCTGATAGAAGAGACCTCTGAGCAACATTTTTCGGCCGTTTCACGCCCTGAATTGAATGGGACGCTGATCACCTCAGATGTTTAAGAGCGTCCGCAAGTAAAACAAATCAACAAATATCAACCCTTGATAGGCTTCTCCTATGTTTTAAGAAGAAGAAAAAAAGTGTATTATATATTCAGGGAAGGGAGGCGAGAAGCAAACCTTGATCCAGGGCTAAAAGATATGAAAATAGTCAACGCGATCAATTATGACAATAGACATAAAAATGCATTAATAAATTTCAGTACTGCGGTTTTGCTTCAGGAATAATGTTGAAAGAATATTTATTACCTTAAGATATTCATAAGAAACTGATTTTGGAAAAAAAGAATGTTGAGAATAAAATAATTTTAAAATGATTAAATATTTAAATTTTAATATACTGACTGAATGTATCATTTTTTCACTAAGTACCTAAACCTCAAGGAGAAGCAACGATAGGTGGGTTTACTTTCGAGTTAATGGTTAATAGAGCCGGGCTAAAGGTTAAGTATTACCTTAATCAGATACCCGGTTAAAAAAACCGACAATATCTCCCCTAAAAATTCATGTGTCCTTGTATCCCTTGCACAATTTCCAGCGAGAGGTATTTATTACATTCCTTGCGTTTTAATATTTTCAAACATAAACTGCACTCTTTCAAAGTGCCACTGAATCGGGTATGCAAAGACTGCACGAGTATAACCCAATTCTTGTTTCTTCTTTACTGAAAAATTACATATTCGTACATTTTCATATAGGGAATAATTCACCAATAATAGTCTGGATTCAATAATTTACATTAAACCAACCAACTTCCAGCTGATATTAACATTTTCGTCTAACTGGATCATAATTAATATACTTAGCGTTCATTATTTCTATGATATCCTCAAGTGCATTGAGAAGTCCTGAAAAGAATAATTAATTAAATACACCTTTATCATGCAATGTTACATAACATCATGTTCTCACATGACCATATTTCATATGATAGAGCATAGACCTGTCTAAAGACGCATAAATATAGCCCTTTGTGAAAACCAAATACTTCACTCTATAAATCCGCTGGAATGTAACATTTCACGCATGTCAAGTTTACCTTCCGCGATGCCCTTGGTAAAACACGTCTTGTATCACTAATCACTTTCACTTACCCTTGTTAAGATCACCCCCAGGGTCGTCCTCGTCGAAGAGGGTCACATTGTCATCGTCGCTGTAACCTCTACCGCTGAATATCGTCGTTACTTCCTTGGGCTGGGTTCTAGGTTCGAGTCCCGGTCGCGGTCGAGGCATGCGGCGTGTTTCTGCCGGAGTTCGTCGCGAATTGAACACACCGGTTCCAACGCCAGTCCAAAGAAGGACAATAAGGATAACCAGAAGTAGAATTGTCACTACTGCACCA
The DNA here is from genome assembly GCA_030762175.1 of Metallyticus violacea. Classification (NCBI taxonomy): domain Eukaryota; kingdom Metazoa; phylum Arthropoda; class Insecta; order Mantodea; family Metallyticidae; genus Metallyticus; species Metallyticus violacea. The sequence goes on from CM060830.1 coordinate 79,306,012, forward strand.
ACTCCAATCACCCGCTGGGCAAAGCGCGAGGAGGTCATTTTGCCGTTAAAATTACCTCTTTCATACGACAAATAACGTCAAAACTCACATCACAAAAATGTAGACAACTACACTGAGGTTCTTAGTTGTAATTGGTGTTGATATATCTGCATAAGAAAATTGTCACTTTGCAGAATCTAGATAAAATAATGTTTAGCTCCGTGATGTTTTATTGCACTATAAAATATTTTAAAATGGGCTGGCATGGTGATGAAATGGCACACTGTTTATGTTTTATTTTTCACATATTCACAGTTATATTTTATGCATGTAACGCAGTGAGGTTATGACCCATGTAATAAATTAAATAGCTCTCTACATACCAACTACGTTCATCTGGAATTTTAACCTTTTTAAAACTAGACCAACTTTTTTTTTATCATAAACCACTCTGTGAACCGTACCGGAATAGTATCCTAGAGTTCAAGATATTATAGCTGGGCATATCCTTGAATGTTAAACGACACATCTTCAAGGTTATTATAAATGCACTTTGTCAGTATGGCTTTACTATTTGAGCCTTGCTAGAAGTATGAACATGTTTTTAAATAATGTGACGGCTGGCAAGATCAACCTAACTGTTTTAACGACGGTGATTATCCAGTAAACAAATGTGGCAACAAAAACGCGCGCGGTACTTATCACGTCACTTTTGCCAGACCTACCAACCACCCAAGCCTACAAGCGAGCGACAGCAGACTGCCTTGTCTCTCCGCATGCTGTCTCAGACAAAACTCTCTGAAGAGGATAGGAGGGGGTAGAGAGCCGGTTGGGAGTGATTTACAAAGAAGTACAGAAAAAAAAAGAAGAAGAAAAAAAGTTGAAAAGAATGAAGTACTGGCAGTAGTTCCCAGATAGGCCGAGTTTGGCGCTCTCTGCTAGCCAGCTCGCTTGCTGCTGTCTAGATATTTCGTGTGCTGCATTCCTGCACTTTCAGTAAGTACCAACGGGAGACAACTGCCGTGCTTTCTGCTAATTAATAACATTTCGCGTCTTTATTTAACCACGAACTGCGAGATAATTTCCTTCACAGGAGACCATACATTTGCATTACGACACATTTTCATTCTGCACCAGAGCTTAAAAAGCTTTCTAAACTATACCAACATGTTCAAAATAATTTGAATATTAAAAGCTCTTATATTAAACTTTTTAAATGAAAATAAAATTAAATTAAAATATGATACTAACTAATACTTTGAGTGTAAGTCATCTATCAGGTGCACGCTGCGGCCGATCGAGAGACCGCATCCCCAGTTTTATCGATCCTTAATCTGTTTTTTTTTATTTACTTATTTCTCGTATGCTTTTCGTTAGTAAATGGTATAGTATCAAGGTACGTAATAGCAAGTGTTCAAAGTGATGTGATTCCGTATTCAGGCATTGCCGACATCTTCTAGTAAATATAGCAATTACTTTCAAAAGTTCTCTGAATTTCTTTTTTTATATTGTATTTCACTCGTTTAAAGCGGGAGAGCCATTTCAATAAGCCATTACTTTTTACGTTCCCCTTTAAATAGCCTTAATACCTCCATCAAACCACCCATAAAAACAGGGTTGTGTGTGCAGAATTTTTTTGAAAATATCCATGATATATTTCATTATTGGATAATTGTTGAAAAACTATATGAGTATTTGTGTTTTATAACTCTTTGTATGCAGAGTGCGTTGATAGAATATGGGCACTACAATCATGCAAGGCAATCTAATGAATTAATTGTAGATTTTCTGTGCTTTAATGGCTTTAATTTTGCTAGTAATCATGGTCATATAAATGAAACCAAGCCTAATCGAAGAAAAGTTTCAATTGCAGATCAGCAATTATCTGCAAAATTCAATTGCAAAAATTTATACGAATTACGCAGATTGTCAAGGAGTTGCTTTTCTCGGACTGCAACACCGGTAAGGTTTCAATTTCAGCAATTTAGTACCATTAATGGCCCGAGTTGTTTGAAGTTCCTATTTCCTGTAATATATGGCATAAAGTTTTCTTTAGAGAATGCTCTGAATTATTTTCCCCTCTCTCGTTAGAACACATTGTTTACTATTAGGAATTCTATCGCTTATCAATCATGTTTCTCTTATTCAAAGAACAAGTTCTCTTACGCTAGAAACTTTCTCTACAAATTGCTTAATACTGCTCTACAAGATTCTGCTTTCACATAACTATCATACACAAATATTTTCTGTTCTACTCTAGCTTGTGGGGCGATATTTCAATAGCTACTCTAAATTTAATTCACACACAATAATAAATCTGACATGGCGATTGGAATGGAGATCACAAATCGATAACGCCGTCGATTCACTCGTCGATCGATGCTGCCCGCTTCTTAGCCGGCAGATGGCTGACTAAGACTCATTGTACTATTGTTAAATTGTATTACTTGGTCTGCTACAGCTAATCTATAAAACTATACTTCAGCTCTAACAGCCAATGCAATAAAGTGGTTAATTTAATATTCACCAAAAGAAAGCAAGAGCCAAAGGTTTTATGATCATTCCAATGAACGCAAAGCGAAGCATTCATTGTGTGAGTCATTTCCTCTTGTTTGAACTTTCACTCTCGCATTAAGCACGGGTATTTTTATAACAACGGTCCAATGGTTTTTGAATTGTGCTTTTCTTTGTTTGGTATCACTTGTTGACTCAGCAATAATAAAAACTGCAACTGTGATCCGTATGACCCGTCTTGAACAGCAAATTACAACCTCTACACTTCGCAGAATTCTAGCTTGACCAGAAAAGAAAGAAAATAAGTAAATAAAATAAAATATATAAATTTTACTCTCTGAGTTGTCATAAAAATTATATAATTTTCAGCAGATACTTCCAGCCTCTATCGACTGCATATTTTAATTCAGTTTTCTAGAATTCAGGCAAGCTGTAAACAAGGATCATAAAGATCAAAACTGAATACATTTACCACACCCCAATGTAGGTATCGATCGTAGACAACATGGTGCAAATTGTGATCCGTGTGTTAATTACATCACTTCATTAATTTGCTTTATTTGATTTATTTCAGTGGTTTAGAGTTAGAGGTAAATCAACACTAGCTTGTTATCTTTTTGTTTTTATTAATTTAATATTGATTTAGTGAAATCACACCAGGAATATGTTTAATATAAAGTGTTAGTAAAACATGGGTCGCTCTTTAAGTCTTAATTATGGCAGTGCACGGTATGATTCCATTTTTACATTTCCTAAATAGCAGTAATTAAAGCAGGAGTGGATGCATAGTATATATCGTGTAAATTTTGAATATATCAAACTTTGTGGTAGGGAGGACATTTTCCCAGCAAATTTCTCTGATCTACCATCGTGGCGACAGTGTGGGTTAGCAAAGAAGCGGAAAATCCTAAAAGATGTATGAAGCAGAGTTTGGATGAAGATAATGAGAGTTTTAGTGACCTGATGTTATAACATGTTTTGATTCGTTTGCAAGTAAGATTATGCAGAGACAGGTACATTCGCAGTGAAATCGTTCATTTTGCTGCTATTAAACCATGGGTTTGTTTATTTGGTTCGTTGCAGTAACGCAGTTTATTACTGTGGTTTATAGTTGGAAGTAAATAAATAGTAACGTGTCAGTTTTTTAATAAGTTAATATTGATAGTGAAATCATACCTGGAACTTGTGTAATAGAAAATGTTTAGTATAACATGGATTAATCATAATAGCATTATTTGCATTTCCAAATACCTAGTAGTAATTAAAGGAGTGCATAAAGAGTATACACCGTGTAAATTTTTAAATAATGATGAATCTGGGTGTGTATTAAACATTTCGTGCCAAAATTTGTGGTTATAGAGGACATTTTTCCTGTACAAATGTCCCTAATTGCCATCGTATGTGACAATGCGGGTTAGCAATGACAGGAAAGATTCAGAAGAACGTATGAAGCGGGTTTTGGAACGAGATGAAGAGAGTTTTAATGAATAGTATGAGCAGGGTGTTTAGTTTCTGACTCCTTGGCAAGTGAGATTAAGACAAAACAAGTACATCCGTTTATAACTATTGCCAAGGAATGTCCTTTTCATTAAAATAGACGATGATAAATATGATGCTGCTCCATCTATGTTGATTAGTTTTAAGGTGTCCAATTATTTGGAATTTGTGCTTGCCTGAGGAATTTATAATTCATATTATTCTGTATTTCGTTTACATGTGAGAAATATTGTTTGTGAACGATTTCAGATTAAAAAAAAAAAAAAAAAAAACCAGAACCACCGCGAAATATTTTCTAATGATAAACAATGTCGGCCTGTAAACGAAATACTGTGTAAACATTTTGTATTTGCTATTGGCAGTATAGTATGGCGAATACTGTCGCCGTTTTTTTTTTTTTTTTTTTTTTTTTTTTTTTTTTTTTTTTTTTTTTTTTCCCGCTTTAGGCTCTGGTAAACTAATCGGTCTTGTAAAGAAAGAGGTACATAAACTGTCATTCATCAATAGTAACACGCACTATATCCCATAGAAGTCTGCCACATTTCCTCAAAAGATCGTTTGAGGCTCTCAAATTCGGTGCCTTTATACACATGCCATAACAGCGTTGATTTGATCTGGTTTATTTGTGGACGTTCTTTAACATCTCAGATCATCAGCGTCCCATTCAATTCAGGGTGTGAAACGACCGACAAATTTTGCTCAGAGGCCTCTTCTTTCAGGCTTGAGGTTCTTTATCGTGCCGTAAATGTACGACACGGGACCCGCGGCTTTACTTCCCTTCCGAAGGAAGCCATACTTAGCATTTTTACGCCCGAAAAAATCCATCGATCCTGGCCGGGTTTGAACCCACGATCTTGGGTTTAGGAGGCAAGTATGGTTACACATAACAGCGTGTGGTACAAAGAGGAAGGTCGGTACTGCAGGAAGGCCAGTTTGGAAAAGAATAAAATGGAAAGCCAGGACTGGGTGGATGTTGCCTTGTGAGCTGGTACTGAATTCTACTGGAAACTCCATTGTCTCTTCTTGAATGTGCTGCTCAAGCCTTTCACCACAGATTGCGTACAATAGCTTCGTAAACATTGGCTTTTGCCTTTATTCCCTTTTGGCATAAATGAATCTTAGTGACAAAAATAATAGAACCTGATTCACGGTTTCGATCGATGCTCAGAAAAATGTTAAAAATATATTAAGTCACATTCGCAGATGTTCTCTGTATCATCGCGTAAGGAAACCAGATTATAATAAACATCATGTCGCCAATGATTTCAATATTCTGAAAAAAAAATCAGGTTTACTATTTTTGCACCATATTGTTCGCGAATTCTATATTATAACTTGGCGAAAATGGACTTAACAATTGGCTCTTTAGGCTCATTTGCATGCTTTCTAGCGAGACAATTTACTTTTTTACACATACGCGATTGGTTGACACAATTACTAAACAAGGTTAGTTCTTGACACTTAGAAAAGCCTAGATTGTCACTCGCGTAATTTTTAAAGAAATCATAAACAATGAATGTCATCTTTCTAACTTTACTACATCATAATACCGGTCTTCGTGAGTGATATATAATCTTACTTCTTGCTAAAAGAAGAAAACAATTTCTTGAATGTTATTTTGTAGCACTGCTTAAAGCGCAGCGAGTATGCTGAAGGCATTACAAAACAGATTGGATTCTTGTTTCAGTAATAACTTACATGAGGATTTGCTAGTGCCAGTGACGTAAGTAGAAATTTAAGAGAGGGTTAGTGTTTCAAACATTTTGGAAATTTTTTTTCCATACTTACATGCAATATGCTTAAAAACATTCTTCTGTGATATTATGAAATTTAAAACGAAGTGTGACACGCCATATTCATAAAACAAAGTGTTGTTGAGAACTCCTCCTGGTGTTGTTTTCACTTCCATAAGCCATTCAGCCTTTCTTTACTGTGAGAGTTACGCAAATAAATGTTCAGACTCCGGAGAGTCGAAAAGCTCCTTTCTAAACTTGGTTTGTCATAGGCAGAATACATAGAAATTTGAGGAGCTAGTAAATATTTTAGAGGAACGTCAGATTACATGCATTGAGACTCAATAGCACTTGAAGGGAGGGTTGTAGGCGCAACAAATTCCTATAACTCACCCCTGACAACAAAAATTAGACATAGTAAACCACCCTTATGAAACACCATTGCTTCTCCTATTAAGCTCCAAGTCTGTGTTTAGAGACCAACGTTTGAAGCGTGGGAATTGTGTTTCTGTGTGATTTAAACCTTTCAGCCAGTTCACTTAAAACGAAATCCAACAGAGGGATGTACGCTCATACACGGTAATAGTTCACTGGGTCTTTTTTCGTATAGTTTTACGACACAATTTAGAAAACTGAGTTAAAATTTTCATGTTGATTACACTGGGCAACAAAAAAATAATTTTTGAATGTTTCGAGCACTTCATGAGGCAATTCCTACTAATTTTGGGTTGAGAAAAACAAATATGACAATGAAAAATTTTTATTAGCTCTAGTTTCTATGATATACACAAGGTGGAAGTATTACATATTAACGGATTGAGAGAAAAGGATACATTTTAATTACATACATGCTAACAACAATGAAAGTGCATTTGATTTTTTTAACTGGTAATTACGTGCTAAGAGTTCCAAATTGCTGGAAAAATACTTCGCAGCGAGTCGTGTCTGAAGAGAATCATGTGGTGGCCTATTGGCTTCGTCGTCTTTTAGCTTGCCTCTTGTGATGGAGTTCCGCAGAATCCCTATACAAAGACCAACAGTAATCCGCAAGCATTACTTCATTCCAACGGCCCTGATATCTTTGTTCCATAACAGAAATGTCCTGATGGAATCTCTCCCCATGTTCATCACTAACAGCTCCACAACCAGGAGGGAAAAAGTCTAGGTGGGAGTGGAGAAAATGGATCTTAAGGGACTGTTGCATCCAAGGTTACGGTATTTTTGCAGGAGCACTGTTACCAAATGCTTGTAGTTGTCATCTCTTTTGTTGCCTAAAAATCCATGAACAACACCCTTGAAGGCTTCCCAAGCTTCCTTTTCTTTCCCCTCCAAAACTTGGTCAAATGCAGGATCCTTTACAAGTTCTCTTATTTGTGGTCCGACAAAAATGCCTTCCTTAACTTTTGCATCACTTAATTTCGAAAATTTCTCTCTGATGTACTTAAAGGCCCGTCCTTCTCGGTTCATAGCTTTGACAAAGTTTTTCATCAAACCCAGAAGAACGTCTTTTGGGTCCACAAGAGGCTTGGCAACGACATTTTTCTCGCTAGGGTGAAGATTTCTTGCAGGCCAGTCTTCTTTAATATAATGCAATTTCCTATCTCTACTGTCCCACATACATAAGAAGCAGCAATGCTTTGTGTAACCCAGTTGCATTCCTAAGAGTATGGCAATGACTTTTACATCACCACAGATTTTCCATTTGTGTTCATGATATTTAATTGAGTCTAAGAGAGCTTTCATATTTGCATATGTCTCCTTCATGTGAACAGCACGACCAACAGGAATAGATGAAAGAAGGTTCCCGTTGTGAAGTAACACAGCTTTCAAACTAAGCTTGGAGGAGTCTATGAATAGCCTCCATTCAGTTGGATCATGGTTCAAATTCAAAGACTTCATCAAGCCATTAACACAAACAATCACAGCAAACAATATGATTATTTTTCTTCTCAAAAAAGGGAAGCAGTTCCATGTGACGTTTTCTGTACTGTGAGATTCTCACATCACTTTGGAGAAGATTTCATTGCTGTAGTCGAGACCCAAGAATTTCTGCCTTCTCCTTTGACAGGCCAAGGTCTCTAATGAGATCACTCAATTCCGCTTGACTCAGTCTGTGCGGTTTATCATCTTTTCCCTCAAAATCAGGGTCATGGGATGTAGAAGACTTGTTTGGTTCTTCTTGTTCCACACTGTCTTCATCTTCTACTTCAAACACACAATTTTCGGGTGGAGTAGGAACTGGTAAACTATCCGAATGTGGAATGGGTCAAATAGCAGATGGAAGATTCGGGTACTGAACTGTTCTTCTTTTCTTCATAGACAATCCTGCCTTTATAGGTGGAGTCAGGCATAAATAGCAGTCATCTGTATGGTTTGTTGGCTTCCGCCAAATCATAGGCACAGCGAAAGCCATACATCGCTTCTTCTTTTTCAGCCATTCTCGCAGTGTAACTGAACATGCGTTGCAACCTATGTGTGGAGCCCAAGACTTATCCTGGTTCCCTACTTTCATACCGAAATAATACTGATAGGCAGTCTTTACAAGAGGCGTCAGATTGCGTTTCTGTGAGGAAAATGTTATTTCACCACAAATATAACGAAAGTATTCACTATATTTACACATTTTCGTGGCATTTTTACAAATTTTACACTAAAAAAGCACTCGCGAACCAGAAATTTTGCATTAATTTGAGTAGAAACTACATGTAATTCACAGTCACAGCAGCAGTATCTATGTTTATGACTTACAAACAGCTAAGGAGCATTTGTGTTTTGTTATTTGACAGGTGTGCCAACTTCCAAACAATTCCGCCAAATTTAAAATCTTCACTCTAAAAAATGAAATGTCACTTTATCTTCAAAACAATAGCTAATCTATCATTTTTATAGCGATTTTTGAATTCAGCAGATGGAAATACATGTAAATTCACTATTTTTAAGCCCGAAACATTTTCATTGTTGCCCAGTGTTATCTGTAATGTTTGCAGCAGTGTCTACAAGTCCCAAACACATTACTAAACCACGTTGCTCTAACACTGATAAGTGGAGTATTAATGAGATAACTTTTTCACATACCAACCAACTGATAAAATGTTTCCATTATAAAACACTGGCTAATAATTGACAAACGTTAGTGGATAGGTCTTTATGAAAAAGTCCTTGTATGTGTTGTAGGCTCATTACGATTATGGAAAAGAGTTCTGTAAAAGAAGTCAACGCTTCATGACGCTTTACCCAAAGTGTTTCATACGGCTGTTGTAGAGATTGTCATTACTTCCAGAGCTATGTTTTGTTTTCTTTCAGTATATTCATTTTGGGGAGGTATGGTAAAAGTTTGTGATATCATGAATAATATCAAAGCAAATTCTAATAGATACTATAGTGCACGACTTTCAGAGGGCCACATGATTGCAAAATGCACAAAAGCAGCTTGAAACTACACCGTGTTCAACTCAGCTTGAGCTCCTTTGAAGCCACCATTCATAGCCCTGTCCACGAATTTAAACGTGACAAGCTTGTGGTAATAGTCTCTGCTAACGTTGGACAAATTTTATGAAATCTTCATCATCATTAAAATCCCATCTTGACCCGCAAAGTAACGAACACACAAAGAAAAAATTTTCCTTGCCCTCAATATCGGCTATTTCGTTAGCCAGGACTAAGAAGCAGTCAGGGGAGTTCTTAGGGTGTTCAAAGTGTGCGGTGATCAGCCTGTGCCGGTTGTGTTTCAACATTTTTAACCTCAACATTCAAATTTATTGAAATCTATTCCATCACCAGACTCGCTTTGAAATGCGCGCGTTTGTTGACAAGATGGCTAGGAAAAGGATTCTGTTTGGCTATCAGTTGAAGGTAACTAAAGTAAAGGTATGTGCCGCGCGCAGCTGCCCTCCACTGTGACGTCACTGCAGACAACTCGTTGCCCTGAGGCAGATATACACTGAGAATCATCCTGGTATGAAGTCATGAACGGCAGCAGAGGACAGCGGAGAAAACCGAACGCCTCCTTACCGAACTTTGCCTACCCAAGGAATGCCACTTGAACCGTTCTGCTCAAGAAGCCACGCTTCTTTCATGAACGGCAGCGTAGGGCAGAAAAATGAGGAATGATGTAAGTTGAAGTTGTAATGGGACCTCACGAACGGCAACAGACGATGCTGGCAATTTGTAGTGAAGGAGGATGTAACTGTCGTAACACCAAAAGTAACTCTGTAGCAAGCATGTTAGCAGTTAATCACATTTGCAGAGCAGTCATATGGAATCTGTAATATATCAAAGTACAGGTAAAGGAAATGATACTTATACCGGAAAAGGTATGAACTTTTAACACCATAAGTTTTGCAAGTATTCCGAATTGTATAAGCGAGTTATTTCTTACTTTGAGTTGGTACTAATTGCTTCTTTTCCATCTTGCAGCAAATTAAACGCAATGGTGTTGGCTTCTGTTACATGGTTTTGTTAAGGGAATGCGATGATATGTATTTCTTTTTTAACAAAGAGTCCTATTTCTGCTAAAATGTTCCTCTTTTGGGACATTTATTTAGTTTTAGGTATGGGCACTTTTTCATTTTTACAAACTTCGACTCCGTTGTCCCCCAAATTTCTGCTTCCAGCTTTTAAAATCATCGAAGAATGAGAAATGTAGTTCTTTCGATATTATTTTCATTTCGTGTACTGATTCTAAATGCTGAAATAAAGTAAAGTCCTTTATTGCTTCATAACTACATAAGCTGCACGTCATTGCTTTCTAGCTGAACCATCGTCATGGTAAATTCGCTGATACCATTTGAAGTTGAATGCATAATTGAAATTCTTGTTGCAAGTTTCACAGCGATAGGCGTACATTTTTTTTTTTTTTTTTTTTTTTTTTTTTTAAGATCAGGCGCCATTACTTACAAATTTTCCGGGTGTACTTACTAAAGAAACATTTTTTCTTATACCTCTCTTGTACTCATATTCCTCCCATATTTCACACATACAAACTGTTTTGAACACTCATTATTAACCTTCTACATTAACACTTTCACTCACACTCCATGCTACCGCCACGGGTGGCCGAGGTCGTTAAGGCACGGACTCGTGAGCGGGAGGTCTGCGGTTCGAATCCCGCCAGGACCGTCCTCCCTGACTGGGTTTTTTTCCAGGTTTTCCTCAGTCTTCATAACTGGCAAATGCCGGGGAGGTACCTAAACTTAGGCCTGGAACGCTTCCTTCCTTAAAAAAAAAATATCCTTTCCCAATTTATCATTTCATTTCATGCATCATCAGTGTCCACCGCCTGTGGTGCCTCAGTAGTAAAAACGGGCGTTAAACACTACTCAAAAAAAAAAAAAAAAAAAAAAAAAAGCACTCCATGCTAAAAGAAAGATTTGTTAGAACAGGCAATATAACATTCACTCACACTCCGCATGCGACTTAACGCCAAGGTGGCATCTGTAGCCGTTCATGAAAGAGGCGTGACTTATTGAGCAGAACGGCTCAGGAAATAAGTAGGAATGACAGTATGAAGTTGATGTGTGACTTCAATAAATACAGGAGGATACAACAGTGGTAACCCGCAGAAATATGCAATCTTACTGGTAAAGTAACTTTGTAGGAATCAAACGGGAAAATGTAGTGTAGCAATATTACTATTAAAGGAAAAGGCATGCGCTTTTAACAGTATAAGTTTCGCATGTATTCCGAATTTTATAAGTGAGATATTTCTTAATTTGAGGTGGGGCTAATCTCCGTTGTATCCGGTTTTGTTTTGAAAGGGGAATGCGATGAAATGTAACCATGAATTTCCCATCTTGCAGCAAAGAAAGCGCGATAGTGTTGCTTCCGTTGTATCGGGTTTTGCAATAGGAAAGCGATGAGATGTTTTATGTATTTATTTATCTATTTATTTGATTTTAGCCAAGAGTCTTCTTTGTGGAAAAAACAATTCCTCTTTTGGGACATTTCTTTAGTTCTCTGGATGAATACTTGCCCATTTTGAGTGAGATCTACGACTAATGTTGTCTTTAAGCTTGCTGTGTGTTTCTTCACAACTTCAACTTCTGTTGTTGCGAAAATTCCCTTAGTGGCATCCAAAAACTCGCAAGCAAATTTTTCTTTTTGTTCTGATAGGGGCACCGAACAGTGGGACTTTCTTGCTCACTTGGGCTAGTTTTACCTCCTATTAACTGAGAACAGAAACGTCTTCAGTTTGTATTATTAAGTCATTGTGCTTCATTATTATTGTTATCACCGTATTATTGGGGTAGTGGACCTGAACTTGAAATATGCTGTATATGTGTTTACACATATTGCATTTAATACTGGAATCAGTGCAAGTGCAAAAGTATCTGTGTATGCATTATTCATTCACAGCAGATTAATTTGCATATACAGTACACATCACTCTCCTACAGAAAATATATCAGTCTTACTTTGTACCTACGAGGAATGTAAATCTCGCTGATGGCCTTTGAAGTTGAATGCATAAGAGGAGGGAAAACATTCAACCATACCAGGCATACAAACTGTTTTTATTCAAACCTGGCCAGAATCGATGGATTTTTTCGGGGCGTAAAAATCCTAAGTTTGGCTTCCTTCGGAAGGGAAGTAAAGCCGTGGGTACCGTGTCGTACATTTACGGCACGATAAAGAACCTCAAGCCTGAAAAAAGAGGCCTCTGAGCAAAATTTGTCGGCCGTTTCACGCCCTGAATAGAATGGGACGCTGATGACCTGTGATGTCAAAGAGCATCCGTAAATAAATCAAACAAACAAAAAATAAATAAAAAGCTTTGCTACAACAAAATAGAGCCAAGATTATGGTTTGAGCAGCCGAACGCAATTGTAAAGGGGTATTAGAAAATAGAGAATGTTGTTGAAGTTAAAAGGCAATGGAGACGTGGATACAGAACAGAACCGCTAACAAGAGTAACAATTGCACGCATTCGAGACAAATTTGAGACTCGTGGTACGGCATGCGATGTTCACAAGCGCAGATATATGACACCTCGCACAGCAGCAAGCCCCGCGTCCTCGGCTATGGTTTTGGAATGTTTTGAGCATGCACCGCAGAAATATACAATGCAATGTGCATGTGAGACTGGAATTAGCAGAACCAGCGTATGTCGTATTATTAAAACAGCAAAGTTGAAAGTTTTCATCACAATACTTTTGCGTGTATTAAATGAGGATGATCCTGATCGGAGAATGCAGTACTGTGAGTGGTTTTGAAATATAGTGCAAGATGATGAGGCCTTCATAGGAAAAATTGTTTGGTCCCATGAGGCACAATTTAAGTTGAACGGAACTGTTAACCGGCATAACTGTATCTATTGGTGTGCAAACAATCTACACGTTATCTTGGAAAAGGCTGTTAATTTACCTGGAATTAATGTTTGGTGTGGGTTGTCATTTATGGGTCCAATTGGACCATTCTTTTTTGAAGGAACAGTAACTGGCCCAGTGCATCTGAACATAATACGCACATCCGTCTTACCCGCCATTCATGTACTCTATGGAAATGAGGAATTTACTTCCAACAGGATGGTGCACCACCACATTATCACCGAGATGTATGTACATACCTTATGAAAATCTTCCAAGGCACTGGATAGGACGAAAGGTTCGATTGAGTTTCCACCGCGTTCTCCGTTGGACTGCTACCTATGGGTAACTTTTAAGGATACCTTGGAAAATCAGCTACACTGCGAAGAAGAAATTGTAATGGTATGTGCTGCAATCGCTGAGGGCACTTTCGCAAACATGGCTCAATCAGTAGTTCAACGTACTTAGAAGTGCATCGACGCCGATGGTGGGCATTTTGAGCAAGTGTTGTAACTGTAAAAGTCCTAAGATAATTTTTTGTTTGTATTAATTCAGTTTTGTTATGTTAACACAATTTTTCTTTGCTTGAAATGTGTATACATTCTTTGGCACCCTCTGTGTATATATCACTTAATCTATATACTGATCTAATTAACCTATTAAAGTAAATTAATAACCTAACTATTTAGCTTACCTACCTAGCTGCAAAACTATCTCTAAACTATTTCTATAAGTAAACTACCGACTTACTTAACCTATCTACCTAATTCTATCTAACCTATCTAACTAACCTACCCCTCTACTTAACTTAATAACTCAACTGCATTCCTAACCTATCATAAAGAACTGCCTATTAATGGACCTACCAACCAACCCTACCCAGTAACAAACCTAACCTACCTAACATACCGAAGTTATCTTACCTACTTACCCAATCGACCTAACTTACATACCAAATGCACCTTACACACCTACCTCACCATCCAACATACTTACCAAACACACATCATTTCCTACATATCTACGTAATCTACCCTACTACTTTCCTGTCCTTACTACCATACTAACGTACCCACACACAAATGAAAATAACATTCCATCCTATAATATCAAATCTATCTAACCGATTTACCTAATTACCTACTGCTACCCATCTAGCTACTTCACTTACCTACCCACATACCTACCTGTGCATCTACCAACCTAAATAACTTACCTACCTTACTAACCCTCTTCACTATCCTCCAAACTAACTTACCAACCTACCTGACCTAAATACCTACCTACCTCCCACTACCTACCTACCTCTTTAACCTACCTAACATGTCTAATCTAAGTACTAAACGCACGAACATGCTATATAGTTAATTTACATTCCTATACTACCTATCATTTCTACCTTCGTAACGTACAAAACTTACCCACCTAACCTACCTAATTAATTAGTTAACTAACCGACAAATCTAAAATACCATCTAGCATGTCTACCTACCTACCTACCTACCTACCTACCTACCTACCTACCTACCTACCTACCTACCTACCTACCTACCTACCTACCTACCTACCTACAAATCTGCTTGCCAACCTATCTACCTATTACGTACCTACCTCCCCAATCACCTACATACTTACCTATTTTACCTAATTACTTAACCTACCTAATTAAATCACTTACCATTCTACTTTTTTAATGGCGTTTATCACCTGTTTTTACTGCTGAGGAACCGCAGATGGTCCATTCTACCTAACCTACCTACCTACCTAACTAACCACATATGTAACATATCTACCTACCTATTTAAACTTACTATCGAAATTTCGTACCTACCAAACCAAGCTATTTACCTTGCCTATTTACCAGCTTACCTTCTTGATTTACCTATCTAAACAACATAAGTGCACAGCTCTCTAATCTTAAACATCTACTTAGCTAACTGAGCTACTAACAATACCTCCTGCCAAATCTAAAGTAATCAACCAACCTAACCTATTTATTTATAAAACCGTTCTTTTTAATTTCAGCATACTTTATACTTTACATGAACGGCAAGGTCTCAAATTACATATAATAAAATACCTTAGTACCAGAGAGGAGACAAATTGTACTGACGAACCGACAAACCCTTCTTTGGCGATTTCCATCAAACACTCCTTGTTGTAGAATGTAAATTCTGGGCCTAAAGCTGCTGGAGGCAGTGTTTTAAGTTTAGTGTAAAGAAAAAACAGAAGAACGTTTCTTCACTTGAGTTTGGATAACGACATTTTTAGCCGTGTTTTTCATATCTCCATGGAGTACACAAAAACCTTTGTAAAGTGTTTATATCTTACTTGCTATGAACTCACAGTGTAGACATTAGCCGTTCTATATTTTGTTTTATTTTGAGCTTCCAAATTACTTAGAGAGTTGTTTGACATGAGACATAGGAGTAAAAAATGTCTTTACCTTCCTCAATAACTCAAGTGAGCAATGGTAATAAATGGCATTAGCTATCCGATCTCTTATGCCACTTTATAAACTTGGGCACAGCAGTCAGTCCTGGGGATGTAGTGGTAACCATATTTGCTTCCTAAACCCAAGATCGCGGAATCAACACTGGCCAGGGTCGATGAAATTTCTGGGTGCAAAAATTGTCAGTATGGTTTCCTTCAGAAGGGAAGGAAAGCCGTGGGCCCCGTGTCGTAAATTTACGGCACAAAAAGAACCTCATGGTTGAAAAAAGAGGCCTCTGAGCAAAAATTAACGACCGTTTCATGCCCTAATTCGAATGGGACGCTGATGACCTGAGATATTAAAGAGCGTCCGTAAATAAACCAAATCAAAAAAAAAAACACTTCTTAATAGTGTTCGGATATTTATTCATTTCAGTTATATTTACGGAATTTGTTTTAGCCTTAAAATAAATTTAAACGGAAATATATATGACGATTTTATGCTAGTTTTACTTCGTACTTGCTCTTACCATAATTTTCTCTTTTTGTCGGTAACCTAACGTTGAAAATAAATAAAAATATGAAATAAATGTTATCACTAACTATGAAAAGCGCTTGAATTGTAGAATAGTATAGTGTTACAATTTGTTGTATTAGTTCCAGCTAGCCGATAAAACCTATAATAATGCATAGCGAAATTGTCGGTAACATGAGTGACCTTGCTGTTAGGTTTTAGCCAGAACAGAATTTGGATTACGTCAGCTTCCATTGTTACTGAGTAAGCAAATAAACAAAACAGTCTCTCACCCTGCTGTAAGATACCATGCCCATCAGTTCCTTAATTAGGAATTGGAAATGAATTCCAAGAAATTATCATAATACTTCGTGAATTTGTGACGAAACCTTAGACTAAGATGTAAACGATGCATTTCCTGTTCTAAAAGGGAGGTATTTCCATACTAATTATCTTAAAGGAACAGGATAGTGTGAGTATATGGTGTCGACGCACATAATAATAAACGTTCCATATTTCATACCATTTTTTATAAAACTACTTCTAATTTCAGAGCAAATTCAGAATACTTTGAGGAATATTTAGGCTTGTAGTAAGTATTTTTAACTTCTGCATTTCATTTTATAAAAAATATTAAATCTAAAAATATCAAATAACAGTTGTTCAAAATTGGGTATATTTTTTCGCATAACTACCTGCAGCACAGAATTAAAACTATTCATTGCATTTTTTCACTGTTATCAAGTAAAAAATTATAAACTTTTGTCTCTGCATTTTTATTTATTTATTTTTGTTCTTCAAAAAAATGTGTGGTACATTTTAAAAAATGTGCAGCACAAAGTTTCCTCTTTTCGTAAACACTCTTATGGCTCTAAAATCCATGGTTTCTTTACAGCCTCATGAAAGTGTACTGAAATACTCAATAAAGTATGTAACAAATGTATGCAAATCTTCAGCTTTCTACCTTCATTAGTTTCAGAGTAAAAAGATCATTAACATCTGAAAATGTCATTTGAGAAAATTGAGGTTAAAAAAAAAGTTCTGACCCATATCAATGCATTCCTGCGTCATAATCCTCTATACGAGGGTCACTTTTTAAGTTTTTATAAACGACCAGTAGGTTGCACTATTAAAACATATTGTTACTATTTTCGGAACAATTGAAATTTGCTATTATGAAAACAGCTGCAGCTTAAAATTGACCTATTATTTTATTTACAGTGAACGTTTAAACAAAGTAATTTTACAAATAAATGGAAATTTCATGTGAAGATTTTCGTTGGAAGATAAATTGTAATTTCAGTAAAGACCTTAACTCAACAGCAATGCATAGAATCGCTTCGTTCTACTTTTGGTATTGAAGCGCCATCAGAAAAAAATGTTTACACTTGATTTGCAGGATTTCGTCGTGGTCTTGCGTCCGTCAGTGATGCCTTTCGTGAAAGCCGATGAAAATTGGTTTGTCATTCCAAAAAACATCGATGTTGTGCACAACATGATTGAAGAAGATCGGCATGTGACTAATAATGAGATAGAAGCAAACTTAAGCATATCGAAGACTGCAGTACATTCGATTTTGTATGAACATTTAGCTGTGATAAAAAGATCTGTTCCGATGGGTAACGCATAATTTGACCGAAGCACAAAAAAAAAAAAAAAAAAAAAAAATCGCTCGTGTTCATTGGTTCAATGAAATGCTCAAAAAATTCTACCGAGGAACTGCAAAATCCGCATACAACATCGTAATAGTTGACGAAACTGTAATATATTCGTATGCACCAGAATTAAGCAACAATCCACAGTTTGGGTGTTTCAAGATGAGCTGAATTCTACAAAAGTTGTTCGTTCACGAAGCACTTCCAAGGAAATGATCTTTTCTTTCTTCGATTGGACTGATATTCGCAACCATTCCTTTAGAGGATCGAAGAACTGTTAATGCTGAATCATACAATTTGTTTGCCAGAAGTCATCGATCAAATCTGGAAAAAACGACCGAAAACATCGCATCATTCTTCATCATGACAATGCCAGCTCTCATACAGCACGTCAAACAATTGATTATTTGAGGGAAAAACATCGAATTAATGTCTCGTTGTCCGTATTCACCTGAATTATCGCCTAGCGTCTTTTTCTGTTAACGAATTTCAAACAAAAAATGCGTGGACAGCGATTTTCATCAC
Source organism: Metallyticus violacea (assembly GCA_030762175.1). Lineage (NCBI taxonomy): Eukaryota > Metazoa > Arthropoda > Insecta > Mantodea > Metallyticidae > Metallyticus > Metallyticus violacea. Next base: position 79,324,166 of record CM060830.1, read on the forward strand.
TTCAAGAAGCTGTTATGGCCTTCAAAACCCGTGTTTTTGAGATATCAAATTCAGACGACTGGAAAAAAACAGTTTCAAATAATTGGTTTAAAAGCATGCAAAAGTGTATAAACCTTAAGGCGAATATTATGAAAAACAATAAAACAGTTTGTTCCAAAAATCGATGTTCCTTTCGTAGTTTTTGTAAAAACTGAAAATGTAGCCCTTGTACCACATTGTTGGAGTCTTTATCCTCTTCTCTTAGTTCTGGCTTCCTTTGTACGTACCGCGCAAGAAAGTATTACTTAATTATCGGGCGGCGCTATGCATTTAAACCCCCGTTTAAATATCTAAAAATTCTCATAATGTTACATTTTCTGAAATTAAACATTTCAGAGATGTTTAATGATAAAAATCTGAAAAAGTCATTTTTTATCATTTCAAATTACCCTGTCAATTTAAATTATTGTGCTATGGTGACTGTAGTGAAGCAGCTCTTTGTCACACTTGTTTTTTGTTTTCTTTCAGTAAGGGGGGGGATCATAAATTGGGGCATTTGGTGTCAAAGTGCTTAACAATTGGGAAGAACTTTCTTGAGTATTATTTACGTGCTAATGAACAAACCCAGTTGTAGCACAGCAGTGAGAAATGTGTAACCATAAGATTCCGATTACTTTGGAAAGTCTTTACAGCGCACAAGAGGCGATTGTTACAGATTTGCGGCAATTTAATTCTTGAGAAAATATGAAGAAATAAAAACAGTACAAAGTGCTTCCAATGGCTTGTGCTGAACCTGAAGTATACAAAAATATTATAATGTAGTCTTCTGTGTTGAAGAAATGATACTAAATACAAA